>CAOLHI010000771.1:0-517203 GCA_948474755.1 Ctenosaura bakeri
TTTTTCTTGTTCAGTCAGCCATAGGCAATCAAGAGAATACTCAGCATTGATTTCTATTGGCATACAGGCTGAAACAGACACCACTGAAGCCACAGGAATTTATGCCGATTATATTATGGGCTTGCCAGGTCCACAGATTACATTCACCCATGTAAGCAAGTCCTTGGGCCTTAAAAATACATAGATTCAAAATGTGTAGTGATGGTATTTTAATTTAACCACACAATTTTCAATTTAACCACACCAAAGACTTCATTAAGACTTTTAACATTTTTGCTTGATACGGTTTCTAACTTTCCATAACTAAGGCGGATACGGGTTACTGGCCATCATTCTGTCTAGTAAACATCATCTACTGTCATTTCAACAATCCTAAGCAGGCTTCCTTGAAGAAGATTCATCAAAATCTGCCAGATCTCATGCATCTTAGCTTAGATGCAAATTCCACTTTCAGTGTAGCTTTTTTTCTGGAGCACCAATACAAACAACTTCAATCTTACAGCCCAGTTATATGCATGCTCACTCAGTGGCATTTACTCCAAATAAATTTACAATCCTAGCTACTGACTCCTAAGGACATAACATTGCCAGTTAAGTCCTTAACAAAGGTGATTTGTTGTCCTTGAGCAATGTCAGTGAGTTTAGCCTGGAGAAGACTGAGAGGTGACACGATAACCGTCATTAAGTACCTAAAGGGATGTTCTGTAAAAGATGGAACAAGCTTGTTTTTTGCACCTCCACAGACTAGGACACGAACCAATGGATCCAACCTGCAAGCTGCTCGAAAGTCCTTAAACAGAGACTGGGTGGGCATCTTTCGGGAGTGTTTGAGTCGAGATACCTGCATGGCAGGGGGATGGACTAGATGGCGCTTGAGGTCCCCTCCAAGGCCATTTCCGCACTAGGCTGTTATAGCGCGATGATTCCGCTTTCAACCTCCTCTGGAATCCTGGGGTTTGCAGTTTCGGGAGGGGCCGGCCGGCCCCTCCCGAAACTGCAAACCCCAGGATTCCAGAGGAGGTTGAAAGCGGAACCATCGCGCTATAACAGGCTAGTGCGGAAATGGCCCAACTCTACGACTGCGATCTAGCCTTGTCCACACATTCCAAAATAAGTGCCATTTCCTCCCAAGAAGGCACACTGGGACAACCGACCCTGTATGCGACCTCAGGAACCGCGCATTTATTTAATTCTGGGCATAAGCAAGCCCCTCTTGTCCCAAAGCGGCTCCTCACCTTGCCGTTGGTCGGCGGCTCCTGGATGTAGATGTTGCTCATGGCGTTGACTCGGACGCAGCCCTTCCACTACGCTACGGGACGGAAAACACACAGCCGGGAAGAAACTTCCTAGAGTCTATGCGAGAATCCAGAGCGAACGTCCCGCCATGTTGGGAATCGGACGTCACCACTCCCACGGTGGGGGGAGAGATGGGTGCAATACTGGAGAAAAATCAAGCCTCCGAAGCTTATTCTTGAGTGACAGAAAGAACGCTGGCCCTCAATTTTAAAAAGTATATTTTAAGGCACAGGCTTAGCGTGTATGGATCTAACCTCTACCACCAGACCCCTCACAGCCCCGGGAGGCCCCCCCATCAGCTAGTAGTACAGTCCGCGGTGCTCGGCCTAAAGTCTTCCGACTGGGCACCGTCACCCACCACTGTTTCTATCCGCCTCGGAGCAGTGGCATCTGGTAGGGAGCAGTAAGTGCTTCAGACTGACTCTGAGTGAATTGGTCTGATGGGATATTGTTGCAGGCACTCAAAGATAAGGAGACCAGAGAGTTGGAAAAAGAGTAAATTTATTTAACGCGCGGGCTCTGGCCGGGTCATCCCAAAAAGCCAAAAAGCCCCGAAGCAAGGTTACACAGTTATTTTATACACACAGCATATAAGTTTCACTTTCTTCAGTCCGCCCCCCCTTTGAATCTCGCAACACAGCACATTCGCAATTCCTCCCTCACTTAGCCATATTTTCATTCCAGAAAATAACATTCAGTACATCGTGACCCTTATACGGGGATAGCAAGAACTTCCCCGC
Source organism: Ctenosaura bakeri (assembly GCA_948474755.1). Taxonomy (NCBI): domain Eukaryota; kingdom Metazoa; phylum Chordata; class Lepidosauria; order Squamata; family Iguanidae; genus Ctenosaura; species Ctenosaura bakeri. Next base: position 2,037 of record CAOLHI010000771.1, read on the forward strand.
CTGAGGTAGCCTTGACAAGCTCAGCAATCTGCTGGGTTGACACTTCACCTACATCCGTCCCTTCTACCCATTTCTTAACTTAATTCTCTGGTTACAAGGCCAAGCCTGCTTCAATATGAAAATAATGGGGGAAATGGCTGGTCCAGCGTGTGGCGGCGCAATATCAGGAGCCCGGTCTGGCGTTGTGCATCTTTCCCTCGATGCTGAGCCACGTTGCGTTCAGTGTCAATGACACCGAGTAACTCCCTGGGCGCTCCCGGCATCTGGACAAAGCCAGCAGCTGCCGACAGGCGATTCTTCCAGCCCATTGCGAAGGAATGATCTTAGGGAGGTTCGCGTGTCGTCCAGTCCAAAGGGTTTACGGTCTGGAAAGAGAAGCCGGTCCCGTTCCGCAGGGGTCGGGGACCTGTGGTTCTCCGGGTGACGTTGGCTCAAGAGGGCCATGACGGGGGAGTCACACTCTCTCAGCCTCAGAGGAAAGCAGGGCGTCGGGCTGAGTCTGGCGGCGGTTGTTAGACCAGCAGCGCCCAGAGGGCGGCAAGGTCCTCGGCCCTTGTGGCTGTGTGCCTTCGGGTCGTTTCAGAGGCCATTTCTGCACTAGGCTGTTATAGTGCTATTATCCCGCTTTCAACGTCCTATGGAATCCTGTAGGGAGGGGCCTTTGAGGAGTCCATAGGGTGTTGAAAGTGGGATAATAGCGCTACAACCGTCTAGTGAGGAAATGGCCAGAGTTATGGCAACACCTAAGGCGAATCTATTGCGGGGTTTTCTTAAGGTTGTTTTTTTTTTCAGGGGTGGGGTTGCCCTGGCTTTCCTCTGAGGCTGAGAGAGTGTGACTCCCCCAGGTCACCCCGTGAGTTTTCATAGCTAAGCGGAGATTCTAACCCTGGTCTCCAGAGTCGTGGTCAAATTCACATTTTACGTGTTCATAGACACGCAAGTCACGTTGCACTCAGTGGCGCTCGCTTCCGAGACAGTGACTAAACACGCGTCGAGCTCCACGACCAACCTCGTTTGACTCAGGCCCATTTCCGCACTAGCCTGTTCAGCGCGATGATTCCACTTTCAACCTCCTCTGGAATCCTGGGGTACGGCCCCTCCCGAAACTGCAAACCCCAGGATTCCAGAGGAGGTTGAAAGTGGAATCATCGCGCTAGAACAGGCTAGTGCGGAAACGGCCTCAGCTAGGCTTCAGTCTGAGTCAACGTATGTCGTCTGTACGTTTTTCTAACCGACGTGCACGAGCCTTCGGACAACAAACTTTGGCGCATCCTCATTGGTCTGAGGCGCTGTCGATCAACTCGGCAGCCCGGCTTCTTTCATCGGGATTGGCTCGTGGGAAGGAGAGCATTCCATTGCCAGAGGAGGGGTGCTCCAAGCAATAGAGTTATGATGGAGCGGCTGAGAAAAGAGAGAGGCCTCCAAGAGAAGCTACAACTCAGTAAATCAGGGGCGAATATTCGCTGCCCCCAAATTTCCCCCCCATAACTGTCTCCTTTCTCTCTTCCCTGCCATTCCTGGTGGTACAGCCCTCGGTGGTCGGGTCAAAGTTTTCCGGCGGGGAAGCGTCGCTCCTGGGAAGTTGTCCGTCGAAGAGGCGAGGCTGTGGCGGAGCTCGGCTGTCGGTTGGGGGCTGCATGGCGTTGCCAGGTGAGCTGCTGCTAAGGCACAGGGAGCGGGCAGGGAACGCGTCGGACAGCGTTGAAAGTAACTCCTGCCGCCTCTTGTCACTCAAGTCGAGGGGGAGATAAAAAGAAACGAGAAATGGATCCCATCTGGAAATTGGACTGGATAACAGGAGCTACCCGTTGACTGAGAAGCAAATCCTTTCTTACTTCAGTGGGGCTTCAGGAATAGGTTGCCCTCCTATATTTATTAATGTGGAAATTAGTTCTCTGAATTTAGTCGGAATTGCTTGGGGGTAAATACGTCTGGACTGTGGTTTTATTAATTTAATGTATTTGATATACTGTTGTAGTACCGCCTCGATCCGTCAGGAGAGGCAGGATATAAATAAATATTATTATTATTATTATTATTATTATTATTATTATTATTATTAGAGGGAAGGAATAACAAGGTTGTCCAGATGTTGGTAGACTGCAACTCCAACATACAGTTGGCCCTCCATATTTGCTAGGGTTAGGGGTACAGAACCCTCGCTGAAGTGAAAAATTCGCAAATATCAAAATTTGAGTGTCTCTGGGGAGGGGGCTGAGGCACAGGTGGGGAGAATGGGCCCCCAAGGTCTAAACCAGGTCAGGGGAAGGAGATGGTTGCCATGGGGGTCCTGTACCTCCTCTCTCTTGCCCATCTCCTTCCCTGGGTGTATGGAGGGCTTTGGGAGAGGGCTTGTGGTGCTGAGAAATCAATAGCAATATAGCATTTATTTCTATACCGCTTATCAACTGAGTGTTATCTAAGCGGTTTACAATGTATTTTAGCTAATTGCCCCCAACAAGCTAGGTACTCATTTTACCGACCTGTGGAAGGATGGAAGGCTGAGTCAGCCTTGGAGCCGGGCAGGATCGAACTCACAACCTTGTGGTTGCAGTACTAGCATTTAACCCCTGCGCCACCAGGGCTTTGAGCTGTCCTTAGCTGGCCAGGCAGTGGCTGGTGGAGGAGGAGGAGGAGGACCAGAGGTGGGTTTTTAAAAGAGCTGCGTGGCCTGATTGGAGCCACCGGGAGAGAAGGTTCCCTCCCCCAAATACCTGAGGTTGGGGGGCAGGGTTAGAGAAACTCGCGAATAATCAAATCCGTGGATGGCAAACCTGCAAATGTGGAGGGCTGACTGTACTTCACAGTTGCTGGGACTTGCAGTTCCTCAGTGTCTGGAGGGCTACATGATTCCTACCCCTGGGTTACATTGTGCCTTGGGTGTAAGAAAGCCCAACAAGACAGTGGTCTCATAATTCTCATTTATTTCACGTTAGTTAAAATTCTGGAATCTGCAATGGTGTACTACTTTTTTTATAAAGCGTGGGGTATCCATGGCCTTCCACATGCAGTCAGGATGCTTCTCTCATCATCCATCACTGTTGGCCACGCTGGCTGATGAGAGTTGCAATCCAACAACACTTGCATGGCCTCATGTTCCATACTAGGCTTAAATGCATTGTGTAAAACAGGGTACAGCTGAGTGAAATCAGTTGAAATGCACTGTTAGTATACACTGTGGTAGCAAAATTAGTGTGGATTTGTAATGTTGTTGTTCATTTACCTAAAACTCTAGTCTGATCTCTGACTGTTGAGTGAGGCTCACTAAAGAAGGATAATAAAAATGCTCAGACAATCCATGGTTGTCTAGGCTAACTGGTATAAGACTATGGCCTTCACATTTGTCACTCTAGGAGGGTTTCTCTATGGGTTACATTAAGCCTGCATATGGTAAACTTTAGATCTTTAAAGCCCAGAATCAAGACATATGTACTTGTTTTCTGTATAAAAAAAAAAAAGCAGTCAAGACTGATCTCTTCCGACAGGCCTTCCAAGACTAGCATTTCCATCGCCTCGCATCAGTTGTGTTGCTGCTTTGCTAATAGTAATTGATGGACTGTCAATTGCTGTGTGTTTTAAGGGGTTGGTTTAGGTGGGTTGGTGGGTGGGGAGGATTGGGTATGTTTTTAATGTATTTTAATGTATAGTGTATTTTATGTTGTTTGCCGCCTCGATCCATGTGGAGAGGCGGGATAGAAATAATTTATTATTATTATTATTATTATTATTATTATTATTACTACTACTACTACTTGCTTCTTCCTTTGTTTGTATTTGGCCATGCAGGTCTTTTTGATGTAAAGTTGAAGGCTTTCACAGTTGGGATCCATAAGTTGTTGTGGGTTTTCCGGGCTTTGAGGCCATGTTCTATTAGTATTTGCTCCTGACATTTCGCCTGTATCTGTGGCTGGCATCTTCAGAGGATCTGGTCCTCTGAAGATGCCAGCCACAGATGCAGGGGAAACGTCAGGAACAAATACTAATAGAACATGGCCACAAAACCCGGAAAACCCACAACAACCTACGGGTTTTTTTGCTTTGCACATGCTTATTTACAATACCATGTAAATAAATGGATTTTCCTTTTCTCTAAAGTAAGAGTAATGGAGACCTGGTGGGCTGAAAAGTGGTTAACAGCTAGTTTTAAAAAAATAGTACATATAATATAATTCCTTTTATATACAGATTCATATCCAGCTACTTTTGTGGGTTTATTGATTTGTCTGTATTCTTGATCCAATTTTGGTAGCTTTAAGAAGACTAGTATGCCACATATTTTTGTTGGCAGGCTAGCTTATTTGATCAGAGCATAGTGATAATAATTCCAGAGTTCTGGGTTTCCATCCCAAAGTGTCCATCAAACTCTAAATGAGCCTTTCACATTTCTCCCTAGCCTAGTAATCGAACATGTGCTTTCTATGCAGAAGAACACAGGTTCATTTCTGGAGATAACTACTACTGTTGAAAGGAGAGAAGATTGCACTGCACTGGAAACTCAGTGTGATGGATAGACACTAAATTACTAGTGAGGGAAGTTTGCTTCCAGCCTTCTACTCTAAGCCAAGGTCTTTTGGTTTTTCCTGCCAGTGAAGGGCAGGAGCTGCACACTTCTCCAGGTCTGACTTTGTCCAGTGAAAAGTTATAGTATATTTCATAATGAGTTCAGAATATTGAATTGCCTAGAAGCTACTTAGAACAACTTTTACCTGCTGTGCTCAGAGTACCAAACAAAAGTTTGGTACTCAGAGTTTGGTACTCAGAGTTTCCAGACAAAAGCAGAGTATCAAAATGTTTTTTCTATGTTCGTAGACCTGAAAGAAGTATCACTGGACAATGCAGAATTGTAATAAGTAATGTTGTGTTGAATACAGTGATTCCTAAACTTTTTTGAGCTGCTACCCCTTTGGCTCCCAGGCCCCATCCCTAGTGACCCAACATAAAACACACACTTCTTTCTTGGTATTAGGTCTATTGCAAATTCGAAACAACTAATCTAAGACTGTAAACAAAGTCATGCTAACCACAACAAAATACAGCAGAAAAAAAATAAGGAAATATAATAACAATACAGTTACTAGGAAAAGTACATGACACAATAATACAAGTATAAATGTGAAACTTAAAAATCATATACTTAAGAACAGCTTAACATTAGAAGTTATAGTAAGGCGAGTTCTAATAAATATGATTCCACATTCTGGATTTCTGTACAGATAGCACGTGGACCACATTAATGATGTCACATTACAGCCTCCCAGACTGAACATAAGGAGTGGAATTGGGTGGTAAACAAATGTAAACATGGATTGCCATTTATTAATAATAATGATCTTACTGCTTAGCTGAGGTTATGACAAGTTACGTTTGGATACTTTTAATAATATGTTCATTATTTTACTGAGAGATACAAAAGGAAGTGTAAGCAGACTCTTCCAGCTTTCAGTTCAGAAGCTGAAAGAGGCTGTGTTTGCATTCTACAAAACTTTTCTAGCAAATAAAAAAATAATGTAAGAACTAATGTAAAAACTAAAAACAAAATATGCCAGAAGAATATAGGATGTTGCAGGGGTGCTGCTTTATTATCAAGGTGGGTGTTACAACTAACAACAAGATAGTCCAAATCACAGCCTTAGCACAGCAATATTTCCATGTCCTTTGGTGTTCCTCCATCAGTACTACTCAGTCATATCTTTATTATACTGTAAATGTACATCACAAGACTGAAAATAACTTGCAGTGCTTACAAACCTAGAGCTTTGGCCCTTGAAGATGGGAAAATATAATGATCATCAGTCCCCACACACGCCATGCTTACAGTGCGCCCTTCTTATATGCAAGCTCTGCATTTGCAGATTCAGCCAACTGCAGATTTGAAAATAATAAAGATTTTTTTTAAAAAAAGCCAGACTACAGTATTAAAACAAAATGTTAAAAAGCAGTGATGTGTCATCTGTCCCCTACCTTACCCTGTGGCCTCATAAAAAGACCATGGTAGAAGCCATTCTGTGGCACTTTCCTGTAAGGATGAAGGCACCACTGAAGTAGGGGAAGAAAACTAGTTATCAGACTAGGGAGGGAAACCTGGGGCTGCCTTTGCAGGGTAGGGTTATATTAGTATTATGTGTAGGGCCAGTAGTTTCCCATCCTCAGTTTAAACCTTTGCCTGCCGCCCAATGAGGAAAAAAAAAAGTGAAACCTACTTCCTGAAAGAACTTGTGAAGGGATTTGTAAATTGTTGCATTTTTCTCCCCTTGGTGGCACTGTTTACCAAGAAGGAACCTTAGCAATGCAATGATGATTTTGATAATGGCGTATTACCACAGCATAATGTAATTACAGTTTTTCATATTAAATGAGTGGGGTACATGAATAAACAGTAATGTAATGGAGTTTAAGAAACAATAGGTTTTAGATCTATGTGAGATTGTAAAAGTTGGAGCAAAAATGCTGATTCCTAATAATGGAGTAGGTTGCTGTGACACTCTGGATACTTTTGACCTACAATTCCCATCAGCCCTAGCTAGGATAACTGATTATGAGGGCTTTGGGAGATTATAATCCAAAAAGATCTGGAAGGCCCCAGAGGCCCAAATTTCTCTCATTCAGAAATTCACATGAAATATTTTTACACCATATTTGTTTATAGAACCCCTTCAGAAAAGGCAATATATTTCATAGGAATGCACTCTCACTTCTGGAAAGATGTGCATTAGGATTACACTGTAATAGTCTACTTGGATGCATGTTGGCTCAGAAGCCTATTTATGCAGTATGTTGTAAATACATATCTCGTGCTCTACCCCTGGAGATTTAGATGAGTTCTTTGGACTCTAACTTGGTATGTTAATTTGTCATGGTAGTATTCTGTAGTATTCTGTAGTATTGCTTAACAGTAAGCTTGGTTTGACTTTTTAGTTCCTTATTGTTTCTGCCCTGGTAGCTGGCAAAGCATGAGAAAGATTTTTGTGAAATACACTGTTCCCCTTTGGATAAAATGGTCAAAATTGCTATAGTAAAATGCACACAGATTCTCTTGTATGTATATTACCAAGTATGTACCAAGTTAGTATGTATATTACCAAACATCTGATTTTTAAAAATCATGAGCACTACCTCTACCGCACGAAGATGACAATCCCAGATGTATTATAACACTTGCAGTGTGTTAGAACTCAGATGGATCTATTCATTCCTTTTCTTTTTGCAATGTGCTGTCTACTTAGCACTTTAAATAATCTTGAGTTTTAGCATTAACAGTTTTCACAGAGCCTGTGTGAAGGCATTTGTCCCATTGTTGGTCTCCTATGGCACAACCAGTTTTTCTGTAGTGCAGGCTAAGTCTATATAACAACAAAGGTTTTGGGGAACACAAGATGACTGTTTAAGAAGTGTATAACATGAGTAAAAATAAATGTACTGTTAATGGAATGTTTGATACCATTTGTTAGACATCCATCTTAACACTCTGCAACATGAGCCTAAGTTGTTTTAGACAAGTATAAGAGGACTTTAGAGAGAAGCAGAACAGAAAAGCAAAATTTTCTTCCCAAAGTGCCAGATACTCTGTCTTTTCTGATAAACTCAGGGGGCTTGCAAATGTCTGGAACTTTTTTCTAAGGACTATTGCAGATGGGATAATGGTGGTGAGGATTCCTTAGAAAAGGTAGATTGAGGTTCTGTGTAATGAGAATTGGCAACCTGTGTAATACAGATAATTTGGGTGGGGTTTTTATTTGCTGTCGGATCAACGTCTGGGGACCCTGTGAATGAGGCAAACCTTCTCTGAACATATCTTGCCAAGAAAACACTGTGATCGGTTCACAAGACCCCAGTCATCAACTGCCTTTCTCAGGTTTTGCACTTTCTCAGGTTTTGCACTTTCTCTTTGATTTAATCTGTACAACTGTAATGTGATCTTCCTCTTCTCTTACTGCCTTCTACTTTGCCAAGCATTATTATCTTTTCCAGTGAGTTATATTGTTTCATAATATGCCCAAAATACGACTGCCTCACTTTTGTCACCTTACTGAGCTGCATAATCAAGTTTGAAATTTAGGACTCCTTGGCCACTTTGTTTTTGTGTCCAATTTGTTTTGTTATTGCAGCCAATTTTCATATTTCATATTTGCTGCAAGCTCTTAATCCATTTCAAAGGGAAGGTTTGTTTTGTTCTTGTTTTTGCAGTAAGTAATTTTTTTTTAGTGAAGGAGACTTGTGTTTCTGCCATCAGTGCAATTCTCTTAATTTTATTCTGTCCTTTGTAAATTCTATGGGAATGAACTAAATTGTGCCAAAAAGGGAGTGGGGGCAAACTAGACTGATGCTTCCTTTTTATGTTAATTGTTCTGTTCACTTTTATAGCATTTTGAGCTGGTGCTCTAAGGTGAACCTCTATGATGTTACTCATTTTTAATAATAAAAGCAACAAGAAATATAACATTGAAATATTTTGTCCAAACATGTTTAAACATCTGCTTCTGTATCATGAAGAACTGTGTTGCATATGTGTTACAGCTCCCTTTATAATGTCAGAACAGACAACTTGAGTCAGTGATGGTCTGAGCCTTTTCTCTTGGCTCTTGTTTTCTCTTCACTTTTCACCACGTATCCTTGTCTCTTGTGACAGTTCTTGGCATGTGTCCACTAGAACAGTGCTTCTCAACTTTTTGTACCTTAAGTCTCACCAACCACTCTGTCAGATTGTGATAGTTCACTTTTGTTCAAAAGGACACTTACAGTTTGCAGACAATCTGGCTGGAATTCAGTATTGCAGTTACAGATTCATAACTTAGAGTTACAGATTCTTAAGTAATTCATATTCACAAAGCCTGTGTATTCCAGATCATGGCACTATTGCCACAGTTGTAAAATTTCCCCAATCCCGCTTTACTTGGCATCAGCCACTGCAAGTGATGGAAGTTTGTTCTTTCTAGCTGATTGGGCCATAGCAGAGTGATGCTTCCACCCCTTCCACCAGCTATCTCCAGTGTGCCAATCAGAAGCAGGATCCCTGTTGCAATTGTTCCTTGAACTGGAAATCGCACGTGTGTGTGTGTGTGTGTGTGTGTGTATATGAATGAGAGAGAGGGAGACAGAGAGAGAGACAGAGAGAGAGAGAAAGAACTGTCAGTGTTCTGCATCCTGATCAACAGGAGAACAGACCTCTGTCACTTGCAGAGGTTGATGTTTAGTAAAGCAGGACTGGGGAGATTGGGCAAGCCAAGGGATGCTGCTTAGTTAAGTATACTTAATTAAGTAGCTAATCTAGGATCTGAGCCAATATTGTTAAAATTATCATTTTATAATAAGATTTTAGGGTGTAAAATTGCAGTAGTGTTTTCGGATGATGATGATGATGATTTATGCCTTTTTTGCAGTGATGGTACTCAAGTTATTAAAAGCAATACAGATTAATAACTGTACAAAACATCAAGGCTATAGGCATTCACCTTCCTTCCCTCCCTCCCTCTCTGCTATTTAAAAATAGTCAATCAAATTGTAAAATGAAAACCATTAAAACACAATATTAAAAATATCAATAAAATAGTACTCTACACCATTAAAAGCCCATCACAGTCAATTGCTAAAAGCCTGATGGAATAAAAATGTTTTTACTTTCCAGTGAAAGGACAGCAAAGAGGGGGCCATCCTAGCCTCCTTAGAGAGGGAATTCTAAAGTCTGAGAAGTCTTGCTCCCTTGTTCCCACTAAATGAGCCTGAGAAGATAGTGGAAATATGGAAATATGTCCATGTCTACTGGAAAATTAAAATAACACTGTTAAGTATAAATTTTACTGCCATGTAATGAAATAATTTTAAAGTTGCTATATTATTACAAATAATTTTGATTGGTATGACTAAAAAACCTGTGTGATTTCTAAAATGTTTCTGCATTTCATAGGTGGTACACATACCAGTGATGAAGGAACACGGAACTAGAACCCATCTACTTCTACAGATCTGTGTTTGACCTGTAGAAGTAGCTACAATTACTTGTGAACATTAGTGAAAACAGGAGTTTGATTTGCTAAATAGTTCAATTTGATCAAAGTGACATGGCATGACTTAGGGCAGTATGGAGTTGTCATCACACCTAGATGACATGTTTGGCTATGATAATACTTTATAAGTGATAGATGATATGACATTTGAATAATTATATGTGGCCACTATATATTTATATACATAGTGTGTGTGTGTGTGTATAAAGTTTTTCTGCATAAGTTGTGCTTGGTAGATCAGTTGTTTTGCAGTGTGGTACACATTTTGTACCATTTCCAAAACTAATATGAAATGTATTTGGCCTTTTCAGGTGGAAATAAAGATAACATCAGGGCAGGATGCAAGAAATGTGGTTATCGTAAGTATCAACAGAGACAAAACATTGCCTAAGATTCTATGTTAAACTTCATTACCTTTATATGGCATTATCTGGGTAAAATCAATATGTGAGTAGCTGAGACGGACTTGCAAAATATAATGAGCAGTAAAATGCTATGGCTTAATTTCTAATGAAAAGAAGTTCATGGAAGAAAGGTTTTTATATCAATTTCTACATCTAGCAGCTGCCTGTGTGTGTGTGCACGCATGTGTGCAGACGCATGCACACACACACACATTTTTCCAAATAATATGAAGATCTCCTAAGCAATCTGAATGGGGTATTGGGAAGCTGTTAGGTTCCCTTCTTTTGACTACCTGTAGTGTCCCATTTCATACTAGTTCAGGAGGTCCTAGTCTCAGTATTTTGACAGGCTTTGGGTTGGGTCCAGTGAGCACTTAAAAGAGCTTTATTCTTTCACTTTTGTTATGATCCAGATTTAATTGCCATAATTCTATGGCTAATGGCATGTGAATTGTTGTAATGTGCACTAATGGGGCCTCCTAAAATAAAATAGGAATGTGACTAGGTATATCAAGCTTAATTGTATTTTTTTATTATTATTTGTTTTCATTGTTGCTTGTATTTTAGAAGAACCTCTTAGATATGAAAGGCCTCTCAGCTTACGTGAACTATATTTTTGAACTTAATATTGGTATGTCTCTTGTTCTTTTTGTTCCCATTGGTATGTCTCCTGTTATTTTTCTTCCTGTCTTATTAGAAAATGATTCTGGATTTTTCCTTCTGGTCACATGGCGGGTGCGAGTGGCAGCTCGGAATGAAGCTGTGCAATGGCACAGCTCCGGGCAGCCACCCGCTGGATTCTAGCTGCTTCTTTTGAAATCCTAGAAGTGGTACGAGGGGTGCGGAAGAGGTCCGAAAGGGACCCTGCAACCAGCATCTGGCTCTACCCAGCTGGGGGAGCGGAAAGTGCCAGGGGGTCGAAGGACCATGATGGAGCCAGTGGGATCGTCGCCAGAGCGGCACATGCGCTGCCATCGACTTTTAATCAAGAAACAAGCAAGAAACAAGTAAGAGAAAGCATGTAACCTGTTCTGGACTTTATTTTGGAAATATCACATTGGATTTTGGCTTGCAACGGTGCGCAGGAGCGAAGGAATGGAAGGACCCAGAGGAACTGTAAGTGCGTCATGGCTGAGAGTTCATGTTAAAGGGGCGGCTGATTTTAAAGAAATGGATAAGAGGCTCTTCTGCTTTTCTCTCGAGGACCGAAGTTATCAATGGTAAAAGATTTCTGATTTGCTAATTGGATTTACAGTTGGAATTGCTGAATAACCAAACGGCTGGTATTGGGTTAAGGAATAAGACTGGACTTTATAAGATTCAATAATCTCCATTTGGACATTGAACTTTCTTTATTTCTATACTTTACTATGTTGGTGGATCTGAGGTGATTGGTGTTTTGGCTTTTTGACTCTGGATTTCTGACCCTAGAAGAATACTTGGGAAGGCAACAGTTATTGAGCAGTGCTTTCCCTTTTTTTTTTTTTTTGGCTCCTGCTGTATGAGACTTGTTTCCTGTTTTTTTCCCCCTTTTTCTTGAGTCTGGACTGTTGAGACTGCTGAGCCTGTGCTGGAAGGTCATTCAAGCAAAACAATTTCACTCCCATGGATGGAGCTGCTTGGAATTTAAGCGACTATGAGAATACAGAGAATCTTCAGAAATGAACTCCAGGCAGCAAGTCCAAGATGGGAGGGGGGAATAGGAGGAGGATTTAGGCACAGGGCTCTGAATTTGACAAGTGGTAATGTTCTTTGGCAATGTCAATTAGGCTTATGTATTTGATCAATATACTGTCATTAATATAGACATTGTGATATTGTTAAAGGGTTGATGGGGGCATTGTGATTGGGGAGCCTGTGATGGAAGTCATTTAAGCATATTATCCTCACTCCTATGGACGGAACGGCTTGGAATTTAAGCGGCTATGAGAATACAGTGAATCTTCTGAAATGAATCTCCAGGCCATAAAGTCCGAGATGGGAGGGAGGAATGAGAGGTGGATTTAGGCACAGGGCTTCAATTTAGATGAAGTAGTATGTACTTTAACAATGTCAATTAAGCTTACGTTTTGATTGATATATTGTAATTAATATGGACATTGTGATATTGTTAAAGGGTTGATGGGGGTTGAACAGGACATAGGTATAAGTGGGAAACAAGATCATTTTAATACAATGGAATCCAGAGCAAGAAGATGAGTGAACGTAGCAATGATAATAGCTCAGACTGCCAGATATACACTGCCAGATGTATTTTGGAGATTTTGAGAGTTCGTGTTATAAGGACTTAAGAAGGACTTAAGAAGAAGAGAAGACAGCAGAAGAAGATTTTAAAGAGACAAGTAGAGAAATAAGAATAGATTGAAATTGGAAGATTAGAGAAAAGCAGAATGGCTAAAAATGGGTAATAGCTGGGAGCTGTCAAGTAGAAATGACTGTATTATGATTGTAGAAATGACAGTGGGATAACAGTAACATAACATGGAACGGGAGAGGGAAAATCATGTTCTAACATAGAGATAAACACTGTACTGTGATACATAAATGTAATAAGTGGAGTGAATTTCAGGAAATGAAGACCAGATCAGAGTGGAAGATCAGAAATAATTCATGTAAAATTACAGGTTAAAAAACCTTTTTTTTATTTCGTGAAACGTAATAAAAGTATTATAAAAAAAGAAGATGATGATTCTGGATTTTTACTTAGATACAAAATTAAATCGGCCATATTCATAGATACCTGTTCACAGATCAGTTATTTTCAAATGAGCTAAGTTTCCTGATAAGATGAATTGACTATCACCCGTCAATGTTGACAGAAGAATTCTGCCAGCAGAAAGTCGGAGATACCTGTGTGCCCTGCAAATCTGCTTTAGAGAATTGAAATAGATTTTAAAACAGTGTGGAGGGCTGGGGAGGGGTGAAATGAAACAGCCCACTGTGCTAATGGAAGTGCATTAGCACAACAGTGGATTTAACCCACTTCAAAATTATCATTCCTGTTGCTTGCGTACATTAAAATGTTTGTGACTGTTAGACTCTCACAAGAGGAGTAGAATAACACCTTGCTGGCTTTTATGGCACAGATTGCAGCTTGCCCAGGACTAACCTAGGAGAATAGGCCTGGTGTGATCTGATTAAAATCTAAAATTTGTGAATTTTTTAAAAAAAAATGATCCAATGCACATTTATCCTTAAGTAAATCGGTGTCCAAGAAGGTTGTATTGTGATACCTTTGCAGTCCATTCTCGTACAAGTATTGTTACACAAAACAAAAGTGGAGCGATAAGGCTGGCTTATGCAAGGTAGGAAAGCATGCAATATTTGGTACAAGGGCACGTTTTGTTTCCTTTTGATATTTTTATTTTTTTATTATTTATTTATTTATTTATTTAAATACCTCACCTTTCTCACAGCATTGGATCCAAGATGGCATTTGGGTCCTCTAAGCTTGATCTGCTGTTCTGTGGAAACAGAGTATTTGAAAACAGGCTTGTTTGAAGTGTGATGTTTATGTTATTTGCATAGAAGAAACTTCTGTTGAAAAAGATAGGGTTTACAGTCCAATCCATAATAAATGCAGTTGAACAAAGTGTCCATTACAGTGGGGATGTTCTTTCCTCTATCTTGCATTTTTCTTCTGGATATCTTACTTAACTATTCAAGCAACTTGTTGTTGGAAATACCAGTTTTTGGTCCTTGTGTTTCGGTTAAAATAGAAATAAAGACTTTCTCCTCCTCACCGCTGAGCAGTAAATTACTACTTTGTTCATGTTTTTGTTGGCTTTCCTAACTTATTCTTCTCTTGTTCAATTTTATTTAGCTGGTCATCTGACATTTGAATGCCGAAACTTTCTCCGAGTGGACCCCAAAAGAGATATTGTTTTAGATGTCAGCAGCACAAGCAGTGAAGACAGTGAGGAAGAGGAATTGGGAAAACTGCAGGCCATACCTGAAAAACAGAGTAAATTTAAACATTCCACTTGTTGTCTTTATTTTTTTACTGTGATTTCTTTTCCCCGTGGGACCTAATTCGTTAATCAGATTGTGACAAAATGCTTTTAAAAAGTAATTGGTTACAATTATAATTTCAGATTCTCCCTATAGTTACTGGAGGTTATAATAACAGTTTTTAAAGAAAAACTCTCTTCCTCAAAAGTGCATACTCAGTTTGTACTAATTTAAAGGGAAAAAGAAAAGAAAAAAACAGCCACCTGAATATTTTTCATTCAGCAGTGTGAAGCACAGCACAAGTTCAACACTAAAACCGTATCTTAGCCAATTCCTCTACCCACTATTTTAGTGAAATCAGACTCCTGTATCCTTAACAGTAATTAAAAATTACATGTACAAGGAGTGGCACTATCCCTTGTTAAGTTGTGATACCTGTAATACCTTCATTATTGTGGAAATAATTTTTCAAGTTACTAATTATCTGCGACTAGTTAATTCCAAGTTTTGGAGTTAACAGCATAGGAAGCAAAGTAGGCAATGATCTTTTGGAGTTTGCTTTTACAGTGAGAAGTGTTTCCAGGTAAAAGGCTTCTGGAAATACCAGTCAAAATATAATTGCCCAGCTATTTCATGTTTTCCTCCTCAGTGGATTTTTTATGGGAAGAAAGATAAAAATCTAGAACATAAGGAAGTTTGCAAGAGCAAGTGGACATTGTCTGCCCCCCACATAAAATCCAATGAATGAGACAGGTTTCTCAGCATATTATGAAGTTATCTAGAAAGATATCAGGTGCAAAGTATCAACTAAAGGCATCAGGAAAGTTTTGCTGTTGTTGTAAAGCCTTGTCATTTAAATTCACAGGCATTCCTGAGGAAGAAGACAAGAAAAAGACCAAAAAGAACCATAAAGAAAAATCAAAATTAAAGAAAGCTAGGAAAAGGTATTTTTAAAAGTTTTTTTCTCATTTTCTACCTGAGCAATGTATGGCTGATATCTTTTTTAAAATGTTTTTATACTACCGCCCCATCCAAGTCTCTGTGTACAGTTATTTTAAAATCTGGTAGAAGATGACTTGGATTTTTTTTAACCAAAAGAAATGGAGCAAAACATTTCTACTGTATTGAAAAGATTTTGTTTCTTTCTTTATTTTCAAGCAAATAGCAATTTAGAGTTTGAGCAATTAGTCATACATAAAGTACACCCATTAAAATCAGTGAGACTTTCCTTTAATCATGGCTAACAAATGTACAGATTTCTTTTGGTCTGAGTATGAGGAACACATGTTAAGGCCTTTTCAGATAAATTGTATCTGAACTCTGACAAGTAAAATGCATGAATGGAATCCTAATTCGGAGAAGTTTTCATACAAAAACAGCAATTTGAATTTTCTTATGATCACAAATGTACACACAACAAAATTCAGAATACTTAATACATGGCAGTCTATTTTTGTGGTAGGTTTTGTTGTCAGACTAATCATTCCTGTTAATGCAGAACTTAATCCCAACTTGCTGATGTCTTGGTAACCAAGATCAGCGTAGTCCTATCAGTTAGTGAAAGTGGAGCTGGTTCTGTTCTAAATTTGTCCTCCTGTTCTCATTCCTTCCCCCCTCCTTTTGTATTGACTATTAGATTCTGATCTTAATGATAAAGAATGTCTTATTTTTTAAATATCTGTATGGAAACAAGATGATCTTGGGCCAGTTATACTTTCACAGCCTCAGGGACAGGCAATGACAACTCCTCTCTGAACAAATCATACCAAGAAAACCGCATGATATAGTTGCCTTGAAGGCACACAACAACAACAGCATAGAAGCAGAAGAAGAGACAATGCAGGTTTCCTTAAAAAAAAAATCATGCCAGGCTAATCTTATCTCTTTTTTCAATAGAATTACAAGGTTGGTGGATCAGGGGAATGCTGTGGATGCAATATATCTTGATTTTAGTAAAGCTAGTAAAATGTAGACTAAATGATACTATTGTTAAATGATTTGACTGAACCCAAAAACTCTCACCAGTGATTCTTCACCATCCTGGAAAGAACTGACAACTGAGATGCTACAGGATTCTGTCCAGACTCAGTGTTGTGTAGCATCTTAATAAGTGACTTTGATAAAGGGATAAAGAGAATATCAAAGAGAAGGATAGCTAATACATCATAAGATGGATTCAGGATTCAAGTTGACTTGAACAGGTTGGAGAACTTGGGTCAAAACTAAAAATTAAAAAAAGAATGTCAACAGAGAAATTTAGGATGCATTTAGGCAAGAAAAATAAGATATTCAAACATGAGATAGGCAACATCTGGCTTGACAGCAGTAGATGTAAAAAGTATTTAGGAGTCTTAATAGACCACAAATGTGTGTCATCAGTGGGATGTGACAAAAAAGTTCATGCATTTTAGGCTGCATCAACAAGAAGTGAAGTGTTCAGATCAAAGGAAGTAACGTGTAACTTTATTACTTTGACTTGACCTCACTAGGAGTACTGTGTCCAGTTCTGGTCACCACAGTCTAACAAAGGTATAAACAAGCAGGAATGTGTCCAGTGGAGGGTGACAGATGGCAGAAGGGTCTGGAAACTAAACCTGATAAGGAAGAGTTGAGACAATATGTTTAGCCTGGAGAAGAGAAGCTTGAAAAGGGATATAATGGGATCTTCTCCAAATGTCTGACAGGTTATGACATCACAAATGTTTATATTCTGATCATATTTTTGTCTTCTAATAGGTCTTATTCTTCAAGTGCTACAGAAGAAGATGAGCCTAAATCAAAAAAGCAAAAATCTCACAAAAAGGAAAAGAAGAAGGAAAAAAAGAATAAATCCAAGAAAAGAAAACATCATCACAAAAAAGGGAAAAAGAAGCAAAAAAAGGGGAGAGATTCTTCATCCTCTGATAGTTCAGAATCTTCTAGCAGTGACTGAGAAGCAAGTTTAAGATGCTGAAGATGCATTCCAGTTCATATTATCATCAAGTTAATATATTTTTTTACTGAAAAAAAGTTATTTATAGACATGTCTCTTCCTTATATTAAACTATTTTTCAAAGCCTAAGGCAACCTTTTTCCCCTTTGCTTATAACCTTTACTTCCACTTCATATTTGAAAAGGAACTTCCCAAGGTTTTACTTTTGTCAACGGTCAGCTGAGAAATCTGGCTTCTATTCTGGGAACCCAAAGCTGTCCTATTCCCTTTCTATCCTCTTGAATTAGGGGACAATCTATGCCATAATATATGCCCTTCCATTTTGATACCAAAGCAGGAGTGGGATGGAGGCAGGACTGTTAAAAGGAAAACATACTCTGCAATAGTAAAAGAAAAAAAAATACATCAACTGTTGCCTGCAAGAATGGTGGGAAACCTTATTTGTTAAGGCAAGAACCACTCTTAAAGGGATGGTTGCATGTGCTAGATAAAAATGGGAGACAGTGTATGTTCTTATACATTTCAAAGCTTGCAATCATGTTTTCTAATGCAAAAGAAAGATGCTCTCTTAGAACATGAACTAAGATAAAAGTTGTTGGTCTTTGTTGTTAATTTCCTATTCTTGTTTCTTGCCATAGCAGCTAATATTTGTACAGAGGAAGAAAACTGGATGTACCTTTTCTTCAGCCAAAGAAGTAAACATAAAATAATAGCTTCTTGATTCTATTAAATGATTATTTTGCATATTTATTATACAGACACATGAAACTTTATTAAGTAATTTTTATTAAAATTTTAAATGAAAAAGAATAAAAGACCCCCTCCCCGCTTCTAGACATCAATTTTCCCAGTTGAATCTGAGTTTAACATTCCATTCCATATAAACATTCCATTCCATATATTATCTTTGTTTTACAACAAACTATTACTTTTAACTTATATTTAACTATTTACATTTTATCTTTTGCCATCTCATTTTGTCTTTCACCTTTCTCACAGACTTTCTTTTCCCCTATCTTATTCTTTTATCCAATTCAATACCTCTCACCATTCTCTTTCAAAGCCCTGGATTGGCTTATTTTTGAGTGAAAAAGTTAACTTTTCTGTTGCTACCATATCCAGGACTTTGAATTTCCATTCTCTTCTATCAGTATATTTTCTTTCTTTCCAATGTTGAGCATAAGTCAGTCTTGCTGCAGTTATTATATATAACAATGTCTTTTCATGAGATCGTATTTCTCTTTGTTGCCCTAACATATTCAACAAATAGAGTTCTGGCTTCATTTCAAAGTTAAAACCATACAATCTTTGAATTTCATCATGTACTTCTTTCCAAAACTTTTTTGCTATTTTACAGGTCTACCACATATGGAAAAAGGATCCCTCTTTCTCATCACATTTTCAACATTTTCCATTCCCATTTCTTGTTATTTTTTTCAGTTTTACAGGTATCATGTACCATCTATACACATGAAACTTTAAGAATCCAAGACAGTATCAATCCTACCATTTCTGTAGTTCTGGTAGGATTAAGTAACTGGGAAGAGACCCCCATAAAATAGTTTGAATGGTCTTGGCAAGATAGAAGGTAGTAGGAAAAGAGGAAGATCCCATTACAGATAGATAGACTTAACTAGGAAAGCCAGAGCCCTGAGTTTAGAAGACCTGAATATGGCTGTTAATGACAGGGTAACTTGGAGATCTCTCATTCATGGAATCACGATAAGTCGAAATTGGCTTGACAGCAACAAACAGCAAATGCAGGTGTAGTCTATATGAACATTATAAGATACAAATCCCTGATTTTTCTGCTCAGATAGGCGCCAATAATGTTTTTCGGGTAAACACAGAATTTATTGAGTGGCAGATGGCAATCTGTAGTTCCTGCAAATTCATCAAATGGACTCATACACAAAATAGTTTTGGTGGATTTTCCCCAGTTACTTCTTTAAAGGAATTATTTAAACATGTTAACATCCAAGGGACTCTTAATCCTCTCAATTCCCCTGGAAATCTGTAGCTTTCTGGTGTACAGAGCATAGTCTTGCTGCATCCACCATACTTATTATTATAGAAGCAAATAAGCATTATTCGCAGTTGAAAGATCATTGCTTTCTGTTTTGTGTGCTACTTTTCATAAACCTTTCTTTAGATGGATTGACAAGGCAAACTTAAAACAGATGATCTTTGTGGTGGTTGGAGCCACAATGAAATTAAATAACGTGCTGGGATACAGTTTTAAGAATTTTCAGCCTAAGAGTCAATGAGATTTCATCAAGTTCCAGTTTCAGAAATTAGTTTCCTTAGCAACTTGAAAACTTTTGAGGAATGTTTATCCTTCAAACATTTTGAAGTATATTGCAGTGCAGCAATTAATTCTTAATGGGTTTGTATGAAATCATTTCCCAAATGCATTCCAATCTTCTGCCCAAAGACAAGACCACTTATCCAGCAGCTTGGCTTTCTGCATATTTCTGTGTGCTGAAAGAGAGAGAGAGCACTTCCTGTTCAATTTATATTGTAATATGTGCCAAAATGTGCAAGCATTTATGAACAGTTGCTGAGCAGAATTAAAAAATTGGCACATGCATACATACAAAATACTGTCTTTTTAAACAGTTAATATTCAGTACTGAATGTACAATGAAAGCAAATGCACAAATCCTTTTATTTGGTGACTGCATTGTACAATTTTCAAATTTTCCCCTATACGTGACAGGCTTGCCACACTTACGTGAAAGTTTAGAGACCAGAGCACTGTCAGAAAACAGCATTGTTGAAAAAGGGAACCCGTGTACTGTACTGTAGGGAGCATGAAGGACTTACAGAGGCTCACTTGGGGCCAAATGTGTGTGCATTGTTCGCAATCTCTCAGCCAGCTTGGCACCTTTCCCCCAGCTCACTTTGCTAGCAGTTCATGCATACAAGGGGTTCCAAGCATGCCTCTGTAAAGCAAGAAGAACTGATGAAAGAAAGGAACGCTCATCAACTTAATGAAACATGTCCTTAATTTGGAAGCACTGCAAAAGTGAGTTGTCAGATAACAGCGCGTCAAAACAGCATGTCAACAGCGTGTCAGATGCTTTATAGTGCAACATAAGCATGTGATGATTTTACCCTCTAAATTGCAAGAGGCAAAACTGGCAAGGGAAATGTGTACAAATCTAGTAACTTGTTCTACATATTTCAGATGAAAAATTAGAATATTCCAAGCTGATACCAAGCCAGCAAAAGAATATTTTTCACTGAAAGTGAGAAAGGCATAGCAAGGTGGTATTAAAAATAAGATTGCTGCTGTTAACATCTGTTAAAATGGCATGGCAAGCACAGTACCATGTAGCTTTTTTGGATTACAAAAGGAGCCTTTTTTCTATAGTATTTCAGGAGTTCCACTATGTCTAGTTCCCACCCTGCACCCAGGAGAAGAGCTACCTCTTGATTAGGTATTATGCTGGTGAAGTCTGGGATACTTTAAGAAAAACCCTTGCTTCCCTGATTCCTCAGGTCTGATAAATAAAATCATGCTGTGAATGCTGCAGTTTTCAAAGACTGGATTGTTTCCAGCTGTAAGTACAGCTTTCTTCACATTAGGGAATTTATTATTGTTTGAGATCTGTTCATTCTCAAATCATTGTTCTTTTAAAATAAAAGACTTTAAAGTGAAGTGGGTTCTTAAACACTTTCACAAGCATCATTAAACCTTCCAAATATTATGGTGTTCAGTAGGATATGCTGTTGGTTTTTAATGCTTTCTACCTTGAAAACTAATTTGAGTTGAAAAATACATTACAAATCACCAAATGAATAGTGCTCTGAAAGCAATGGACCATTGTCCTTCAGCTATACCTGATGCAGAAGAACTCATGTCAAAGTGTTACCACCCCACACACACCCCACACTGTGGGATGTACTGTTTTCATTATTGGACATATTTATGACTGAAACACATGTTTGAAAGCATACTGGCTGGAAGCATGTGCCTGATCAGGGTGATCTCAGGCATGATCAGGTCATACGTCCAGAGAGGATCAGTCAGGAAATTGCCCATGTGAAGCAACCAGGGACCCTACTGCAAGCATATCCTATGGCATTCTCCCCTACTCACGCTACCTGACCAAAACATTCAGAGATTGTCAGGACTCCCATCGATGTTTTGTCACCCAGAGTTAAGACAAATTACCCCATTCTGGACTCCTTTGTCTGCCCCATGAAAAAGCAATCACCACTTTGTCCACATACCCTCCTTTAGGGCAGGAAATAAGGTTAAAAACCCCTGCTCCAGCCCCAGTAAATTGTAGCACTTGGACATAATATGTGGTGCCCAGGCCTTTGTTCATTCTTGCTACCCTCCAATGTGCTGTCTGAGCCACTCCGCTTTGATCTTCTGCTTCAGGACTGGTAACAATCACCCTTTTCACCCAATTTCTATCCAGCCTTTCTTGCCTCACTTTTCAATAGCCTTGTATGGTTCTTGAGGGTATCTGATTTCCTGTATGCTTATTACTTCCCATTAAAATACTCTGTTTAACTTTTAACCAATACTCTCTGCAGTTAGTATTAGTATACACAGATGAAAAAATCCTGCTGTTACCCTCCTCTTGCAGGGCTTTGAGCTATAATTCCTCAAATGCTGGCATTGTGGGTGGACCTCAAAGTCCCCCACCTCTTAGGATAATAAAGACCTTGTACTATGTTACATCTCTGACAAGATAAGTTCTGTCCTAGGGAGGTTGGCTAAATTCCGCTTAATGGAATGCTCACAAGGATGGAACAGATATATTTGGCTGTGACTGACAGGAGCAGCTATCTGTTCTTAATCAGACAAGTTGGACCTAGTACATCAACCCTAGCCCCATTTCCAAGAGGGAATTAATTTCCATCAGAAAATGTGGTTGAGAGCAGGTTGATGGAGGTGTGGGGAGTCAGAGTGATCTTGTCCACACACCTTAACATCTTTTGCAAGGTGCTTCACAAAGGCCTCAAGGATGTAAAAACTGTCATTTGGGCTTATCCAAATTGTCTGTCATCTTGTCCTTTTGCAACTTCTGTTTTGGTCCTCTAAAACAACAGACAGTGTAAATGAATTGCTGAACAGCAAGTTCAGAGTCTGATCAAAAAGTTTTGTCAAAGTTTGATAGACTCCTGCTTTGTAATGAGTTCCTTGCTTTGCTCATTTGTGTTATATTTGTTAACCATAAAGCAGAGGGCGAGGCCCTCTAGATGTTAAACTATAACCTTCATCATTCTGTACCATTGGTTACATTGGCTATGTCTCATGGGAGTTGCAGTCACGCCTGAAAGGCTGCATATTTCCTAGCCTGCCATATAAGTAATTTTCATTTTGTTTCCAACTCTTCCCCACCTCAGATACACACAGACTCAACTGAGCTTCCCTTTCCACTTTCTCTTTATATATATGGGCTCAATTAACGTTCAATATATACATTTCCAGTATTAGAATATGGGAAATGTATTGTTTTTGCAGAAGCACATGACAATTTTAATTCCCTGTCCAAGCAGTCCCCGATGTAGGACATAATCAAATACAAATTAAGCAATATTAAGGCTCACTAATTTCAGCAGGTGGGTTTAAGTATGTCTCTCCAGTTGGAGTCAGTGGCTGGAATCTTGTTGGTGAGATCCAATAAGATTAGACTGAATAATTGATGAAAAATGAGTCATTCAGCATGTAAATAAATCCCATGGATTCAACTGGTCTACTTTAGTCAAGACTAAAAGTAGAATTCAGAACTATAAGTAACTAATTTGGCCAAAGATGTACCCATAATAAACACATGTAAAACTAAGTATTTTAAACGTTTACTTAATGTGCTGAATAAGAACAAACTAGCTGTCAAAAAGTTTAAAAAAGACTTCTAGTGATGGCTCTTTAAGTTGATGAGTAAGTGCAGATAGTAGGCAAGTGTCAAATCATATTTCAGAGTAAATTTCCAGACAGGTTCATTTTTATTAAGTGCAAACATAAACAACATTTATGGGCTGTAGAACTGTAAAGTTGCACTCTGTAGAGCCACTTTACTAGCATTGCCTTGCAGACAAAAACTTATCTAAACTTCAGAACATTTCCAAAGCCAACATGAAAAACCTCTATATTTCTTTTTAATAATATTATTTGATAATTATAACATAACCATCCTTTTTAGAGAGTTAATCCCACTGAATTTAGTGAGACATCAAAAAACAGGCTTAGAATTGAACTGCACATGCCTTTACCTCCTATTAAAACTAGAGGTTTTCTCAGATTTAAAGTTTGGCTTGAATCCTATTGGTAGTCAGAATTAGAGTAGATTCACTGAATCAACTGCACTCATGTCACTGTTGATTCACCAGTCAACAGTTGATCCATCACATACATTAGTGGGGCCACCAACCAAATTCATGCCATTTTTAACCCATTAAAATTACATATATATATTTGTAGATCAGTAACTCCTTAAAAGTGTCTTTCATGGATGGGTAAAGAAAGTTAAGAAGATATTTGAAATTTCCCATGAAAAGAAGCTGTACATAAAAGGAAAGCCATCTTTTTTTCTTGCCCAATTACAAGAATGCAAAACAGACAACAATTAAGATCCTGCGCTGTCACTGTATGGTGAAAGAGTTCCATCATTGTAGTTATGACTGATGACGTCCCCCTCAACCTACCTTCATAATCTGGCAGTTCCTGATTAAAGTGTTTCCAAGACATTGGAGATCATGGCACTGGGGATGATCATGAGAATACAGAGCTGGAAAGATGCCATTGAGATCCTTCCACTACTGCTTGTCCCAAGACAACCCATGGCTGGGAGAGACTATGGGCATTTTCTAGAGCCATGATCTTCAGTGCCTCAGAAATTCTTTGGTCAAGGTGCTGCTAGGCTGTGAAGGTAAGTTTTTGGGGTCACACTCAGTCACGCATAACTGTAAACGTTAGTCCCAGCTAACTGTCAGGGGCATGGGCCCGGCTGGGCCTGTCGCTGCCCCTGAGGCCGCTGCGGCTGAGGGACCTTGTCTGGAGGCCGACGCGGCCGACGGCTCGGGTCTGGCGGCCGTGGGAGAGGCTGCCGGGCCTGGAGCCACCTACCTAGAGGCTGCAGGCCCCGGGCCTGCTCCTGGGGCTCCGCCCACTTGCGGCCCCGATCCGCGGGAGGCCTGGGAGTTTGCCTGCGGTCCCGATCTAGAGGAGGCGACAGGCAGAGAGCTTGCAGCTGTGAGGCACAGCCCAGCTGCAAGCCCTCAGCCACATGGCCACGCCTGATTGGTCGGCCCTCAGCCACATGGCCACGCCTGATTGGTCGGCCCTCAGCCACATGGCCACGCCTGATTGGTCGGTGCCTGGCTTGGAGGGCTATTTGAGGCAGGCGCCGGGTTGTGGAAGGCATGGAGCAACAACTGTTGGTCAACCATGGTCCTGCTGTCTGTGCCTTGTTCCTGCCCTCGCCTGAAACCAGTCCTCCTGTTCGCCTTAGTGTAGTAACCTGCCCTATGTACTTTAACAGCCTGTGTTTATTTCTGTTAAGACTGCATTAAAGCCCTGCAGCTCTAACCAGCTCCCCTGCCTCTGCCTGACCACCGCCTGGCACTGACACTAACCATGTAAGTCCTGCTTACGATACTTTAATTACTAAACAGGATGCCAACCAAGATTGGGATAGATGATGGCTCAAAGGTTGATGAGCAATCGATTGTGCCAGAAACAGAGCCAGTGATAGACCAAACTCTCTTGGAAACACCTCCATCAGCTGAAAGGCAAGCTGAGGCAGAGTTGTTGCAACTGGTGCCAGGGGGAGAGGGGACCAGCAAGGATTTGGAGGAATTAGATCCACCTTTGCCCCCCAGCTCTCAATCATGGAGGAGACAGAAATAAGCAGCTTGGAAGGAAGCCATTTTGGCAAGATTGAGTAAATAGAACAAAGATGGATAACACCTGTTTTCATCAGTCATATAAGTCTGTTGGTGTGGCTTGCTGTTTGCATATAGCAAATCGCTACTCAAGCTCTCATGACCCTTGTATTTCAGCTCTCTTGACCCTTGTGGACTGACCTTTGGCATTCTGGACCTTTTGGATTTGACCTTGACTTCAGCTTGGCTCAGTGTTTCTACGTGATTGCATTGGACACTGCCCCCCCTGCCTACAGCCTCCTACTCTTGGGCAAATACTATCACCTTCATTCCCTTGCTGGCAGAAAGGCACGGGCAGGAAGTTGAACTCTGACAAAGATGTCTTCAGCATAAAGATCTGCATCATGGGACAAAGTGAAAACAGGTCCTGCACATGCAAACCAGTTCTGCAACATTCAAGCAAGTTGATATCAAGTCTACCAAATTCTGCAGCAACAGATAAAAGCAGCAAGTATTCAAGGAAGGAAAAGCCAGCATGCTGCAGTAGTTTGAATGTTCAACTAGGACACCAGGAGACCAAGATTCAAATCTCTGCTCAGCCATGGAAACCTACTGGCTGACCTTGGGCAAGTCATATACTTCCAGACCTTAGAGCATGGCAATGGCAAATATCCCCCGAATACTGTAAATCTTGCCAAGAAAACCCTATGACAGGGCCAACAGAAATTGGTACAAACTTGAAGACAAGTGCAGTGTTCTTAATTGCTTTGACTTAAGGTGACCCTATGAATGAGAAACCTTAAGCATCTCTTTTATTGAAAGCCATGTTCAGGTCTTGCAAACTGAGGGCTGTGACTGATCGAGTCTATTCACTTGTAATGCAGTCTTCCTCTTTTTCCTACTGCCTTCTGCCTTGCCAAATAGTATTGTCTTTTCTAACGAGCCATGTACAATAGTCTCAGTTTAGCTTTGGCTTCAAGGGAATGTTCAGCCTTGATTTGCTCTAAGATCCACTTGTTTATTTTTCGAGCAGTGTATGTAGAATTTTTCCAGTACCATACATCAAGTGAGTTTATTCTCTTCCTATCAGCTTTCTTCACTGTTCAGTTTTCACAGTCATGCACAGAAAACAGAAATATTGTGGCATGGACGATCCTGACCTTGATATTCAATGACATATATAGATATTCAATTATATGTCTTTACACTTCAGAATTCTGTTTAGTTCCTTCAAAGGTACCATCCAGATTGTAGTATTCCTCAGACTTCTTCTGACTTCTTGACTGCAGTGTCTATTTTGATTTAAGATTGAGCCAAAATACGGAAAATCTTTAAGTATTTCAAAGTCTTCATTGTCTGTTTCAAAGTTATGTATGTAGTCTGTGGTCTATTTTTGTTTTCTTAATGTTCAGCTCTAAGTGAGAACTGTAACCCCCCTTTTGGGCTTTCTTTGGCCCTTTCCACATGGGGGTATTAAAACGGTGTAGCGCGACCTCTGACGGAGGTCGTCTACACTATAAAATGGATTGGGGTGGATTACTTTAGTGTAATTCCACACGCCAATCCGTGCTAGGGTGCCCAGAAGTGGCGGCACCATGTGCTTTTTAAAAAACACTTTTCAAGTGGTTTTTAAAAGGCACAGGGTGTGCAGCCACATGCAGCCGCGTCGCAGCGCCTGGTGTAGATTTGCAGACACGCGCAAGGGCATGCCTGCAGATCTGCCGTGGGTGGGCTTTCTGGCTGGCGAGCTTCTCCAGTTGGTGGAGAGCCTCCGCCAGCCGGCAGCCACCATTTCGGATGCCGCAGGACGCCGCAGGACGCCGACGAATGTGGAGCAGTGGAAACGTGCTGCTCCATGTGGCGACGGACTTACTCGGATGCAGGTAAGGTCCATTCTAGTGTGTTTTTGCCTGTTTTTAACTCCGCGTGTGGAAAAGGCCTTTGTGAACTTTCCTCAGTAGGTGTCTTTACTATTATCTGCTAGTAGTATGGTTTTATCTGAGTATCTTAAACTGTTGGTGTTCGTTCCACCGACAGTTTTCACACCTTCTTCCTCAAAGTCTAATTCAACTTTCTATATGAGATGTTGAGCATACAAGTATTTAACATCAATTCAGGGAAGGCAGTAAATCTACCATCAGAATCCACTCTTGATTTTGCTTCCGATCTTCCCACAGCTTGTCCAAGTTCAGCAGCACCTCTGCTAGTCTATCTATCTATCTAGACCCTAGATTGGTACAAGAAGCTTTCCCATTCACCTCAGAATACCTCAGAATACCTACAGAAAAGCGGCTACAAAATCCAAGGTGGATTCACTGTCTCCATAGTGATGAATCCACTTGTTACTCTTGCAAGAATTGCAGCCACTCTCACCATATGGAAGCATTTCAATGAAAGCATATATACAGACATTGGAAGGATTTAAAGGTATAGCCTTCATGTTGTAGAGGTTGATGACAGATGTATATAGAATGAATACATGTCATACGCAGACATTGCAAGTTGACTTAGATGCCACAGCAGTATTTTTGTTTGCCTTCAAGTCATTTCTGACTTATGGTGACCCTAAGGTAAACTCGTCATGAGATTTTCTGGGGGTGCGAGTGTGTGATGCGTCCAGGGTCACCCAGTGGCTTCCCATGGCTGAGTGGGAAATCGAACTCTGTTCTTCAGGGTTGTAGTCCAATGCTCAAACAACTAAACCACCCTGGCTATCCACAGCAGTGGACCAGGATCTTAATTCTGAAAAAAAGTTGTTGAACATTTTCTCTAGGTTGCATTTTCCCCCAGAAGGTCTTACTGAATGTGTGTGTGTGTGTGTGTGTATGTATTGTTGTCATATTTCATGTATAAAGCAATAAAACAAGCATGTCTTCAAAATTACTCAACAATACACTGCCTTTCATTTTCAGCCTTGACATTTGCTGCTGTGATTAACAAGTAAAAAGCATCATCTTGCAGCTTTGTTTAAATATTGTGCAACACAATCCTATCTGGGGAACTCAGATGTAAGTTCAATGTGGGTTTCTTCCAGGAAACTGTTCATATGATTGCAGTATTAGATTCATATCCAACTGTTCTGTCTCCCTGAAGGAGGAAAGGCAAAGAATGAAGTAGCAAATGACCTGAGAGACATAAACGGTACAATGGGAATTCCCATCCTGTGTGGCTGAAAGATGCATAAAAATATAAGACAAAGCAATCTTCTTGCAATGGAGATTCTAGTGATTATTACAGAAAGATAAAGGCAGAAGATAGTCTGCATTCCAACTACTTTAACAATTTGAAGTAGGAGAAATTTTTTATCTATACTGGCATTAGAATATAAAATAAATCAAATATTATGGGCATTTTCTTTTAATAAATTCAATAAAATACACATTTTGTGGCTGAGCTTTGCCTATGAAAATGTATTGCACCATTAGTTAGCTTGCTTTTCTAAGGGCACAGGACACTTGTTTTCATTAGAATAAACTGACACTTCTGTCTCCCTGGAAAATAAATACTCCAATTGTCACTACTGGATATAATGCTACATTTCAAAGCCATCAGGATGCTCAGCTTCAGCAAAATCTGCTTGTTTGCGTCCTTGAATTAATTCTTCAGGTTGAGTATAATTTTGTTTGGCTCAGTTCCCAGCTATCGTTGAGCTGCTGTTTTTCCTTTTTCTCTTGGAACTGCTTAAAGTAAAACAAAAATGAGAGGTGGGAATTAGTTTTTTACAGATAAAGGAAAGGACAGAGTAGTTTAGCAAAAAGGAAAATAACACACAAGGATAAACACAGATACTGAAGCAAACCCACTGGGTGACCCTTAGGCATGTCACATTCTCTCAGCCTCAGAGGAAAGCAAACCTCTCTGAAGAAATCTTGCCAAGAATACCCCATGATAGGTTCACCTTAGGGTCACCATAAGTTGGAAGAGAGTTGAAGGCACACAACAACAGCTTATATATATTAGTTAGGGATTGGACGAATCCAGAATTTTCCAAATCTGAATCCCTGGAAAGTTCTGGGAATCCACAAATCTCACGAATCTTGAATCTTTCGAATCCTTTTTTAAAAAAGAGTTTAAAAAGCATAGGAAAGAAGGATAATCTTGGCAAGACACACTCTCTCAGCCTTAGCAAAAGCCTAGGCAAAGACAAACCTTCCTCTGAAGAAATATGGCCAAGACAATTGTCCTAGTTTTGCCTCAGGATCTCCCCAGATTGAAAATGACATGAAGGCCCTTTCTACACAGGCAGGAAAATGTGGCTTAATTCCACATTTTCCTACCTGTGTAAACAGGGCCACATACTACAGTAGAGAGATAATCCAGGTGAAAACTGGCTTTTCTTTGCATAGCTACTTCTGGCATCCTGGGCTTTGTAGTTTGAGGATGCACCAGTACACTTTGTCAGAGAAGGCTGTGACACCTTGTAAAAATCCAAACTCCAGAATTGTGTCTGAATAAACTTTGCAAGGGAGCTCTGCAAAGGAATATTTCAGCTGTCCTTGAAATCTCAAGCCTGTAGCTTCCAGGCAAATACTGAACTTACATATGAAATGTTTAATTTAAATATCTTAGAATACAAGCCCAGCTGTAATTTCTGAAATTGTTAGCAAAGGCCATTATTACTCCAAGAGAAAACCTCACCTACTTACTGTCTTCCCTTGTATGTATGGGTTTCCCAGGTTACAGGTGTCCTGGTCTCCCAGGTTTTCAGGCGTCCTGGTCTCCCAGGTTTTCAGGTGTCCTGGTCTCCAACAATCTATTTAGTTGGCGGATTCAAAAGATTCAGTTTGCCTATTTTGGTGCAGGGATTCATATTCGGGAATCTCGAATTCTTACCCAGGATTCGAAGATTTGGTTGGCCCATCCCTAATATTAGTAATGCTATGGCCTTGAAGGAGAGAAGAGCAACCAGGCACACCTCCCGCATGCTTGGTTCCCACAGCTGCTAAAAGCTCATCCCTCCAGATTACAATGCCCTCTGAAGGAGAGAAGAGCAACCAGTATCTTCTGGATTTAATACTCTCCCTCATTGCCATCCCCTTTTTCTTATGTTTCCTGTCTTATTTAGATTGTAAACCTCAATGCAGGGAACTGTCAAATTAATAATTTTCATTTGAAGAGTGGGATCTAAATACTCTAATTTTATATTATATCGATTATATTATATTATATTACATTATATTATATATTATGGTTTACTATACTATACTATTTAACATGAAGGGTAGAAATTCTGGACTTTACTTTTCATTTTTATTAAAGTCCATACATATATTCTTAACAAAACATGGCATCAGAGTCGACATATCTAGGCTAAAACCATTATTTAGCAATAAATTTAATTTTTAACAATGTTAATTGTTGTTATTGAAACCAATAGGTTTAATTGTCTAAACAAATCAAAAGAGAATTAACTGGAGCTCTAAATACCATATTCTCACATATCTCTGAGCAGGCTGTTTAGTGAGCATCTCCTCAGTCATCAGGTGGTAAAATGGTGGTTCAGATGGTGGTAAAAAGAACCTAACATGTTCACAAGATCACAGCTTATTTTATATAGTTCGTTTAGGAATTAACTATTTTGCCATAGATTTGAGCTCAGTCTTAAACAATGTAGTAAAGCTTGAGCTGGGAAATAATGGGACTCTGCTGTATCTGATCTTACTGTAGCTGTGTCTGCTTGCCTACAAAAGGCAGGATGAGCAGTATCTGCCCCCATAAACACCAACTGAGCATATGTGAATGCCAAAATGGGGAGAAATGTGGAGAGCAAATAAGCCACTTACCCTTAGCATGTTAAGTACATATGCAATTGCAATTCTAAGAAAAGTAGAAGCTAGTGAAAGAAAAAGTCGTCCCTGGATGCATTTTGAGAGAAACTTTGAAGTGGTCTCTAGAAGGTTCGAAAGGGTTTTGTTTACTTATACAAGCCTTTCTTGACCTGGTTGTTTCATTTTGCATGTGCATATTGTTTGTCTTGCTGAAATATGTTCTACTACTCTTCTTGTTTTCTGGGACCGATCATTTTTTTCCATATTATTTCTGTCTCCGATACCAAATTTGCTGTTAAAGAAGTAATTCTCACATCTACTTCATTAACTGAGATATATGTTATATCACAAGTAGACTTGTGACTCTGGCTCAAAGTTCTGCTCAGCCATGAAGCTCACCAAATGACCTTGGGCCAGTTATATTCACTCAATTCCAATGTATCTTAAGACTGTCTTACCATGCAAATAAAAAGGGAAGGGAACCTTAAACTCCCTGGAATAAGAACAAAAATCTTGGATTCCACGATGTCTTGCGAAGAGGAAAACACAGTGCACCAAATTGCTCCAATTTCCAGGTTTTAATCATAGCTTTCTGTGGTCCACCCACATTATTCTAGAGCTGGAGTGCAAATTGTTAATTTGTTCAGCAATATGCAGCCCTCAGGATCCAGGGAGACCCCACGAGAGCCCCCTAGCCTCATAATCCCCCCTACATTTTTCAGCTCAAAAAACCCAGCTCCGAGACAAAAATCTTGTTCCATGGGTTTTCCCCACCCTGAAACAGTAACATCTCCCAGAAGTGTCCAAAAGGCAATTGAGAATAATAATGTAATTTCTAATTGCTCCAGATGGCAATTGTAACAGTGTGTTGTGGCCCTCCAAACAAGCCTAAAAATGTTCTAGAGGTTTATCAGCCCTCACAAGCAGAGGGCTATAGTGCAGGTCAGTTGGGAACAGTGTTGGAGCTTGGAGTGTGTGGAGGGGGGGCAGGGCTATGGCGTGAGGGGCATGGCCACAGTGCATGGGAGTGTGACCATGGGCCAGGACGCCCCAAAAACATTGCCATCTGGGGTAAAATGCCCCATGCCCCCCTGTTGCTACGTGACTGGTTGGGAAAGATATTGTGTAAAGAGAATTAAACTCAGTGTTCCTTAGATCTAACCTATTACATATAATATTGACATATTTAACAGGAATGTTGCAAATGCATATGAGATAATGCAAAGCTGCTATGTTACCTACTGTGTGCCTTCAGGTCAGTTCCAACTTATGGTGACCCTAAGGTGAACCTATCATGGAGTTTTCTGGGCTGAGAGTATATGACACATTCGAGGTCACCCAGTGGGATTCCATGGCCAAGTGGGGAATCAAATCCTGGTCTCCAGGGTCGTAGTCCAATGTTCAAACTGCTACACCATGCTAGCTGTTGAAAACTGCTATAATGCTAGATAAATCATCATCATGTTCATCCCACCTTTCTCCCAATAGTGAGTCTCAAGGTGTCTAACAGCATATTTAAAGACAATGCAAATTAAAAGCTGTACAAAAGTTTGATAAAACTATAAAGTTACTGAAAAACAATGAAACAATGTATAAAGATAAAGCATTAAACATTAAAAGACTATACAAACCATAAAACAGCTATAAATGCTATTTAAAAGAAAATACTGCTATAAGAATTTAGCTATGCAAAGATTTTTTAAAGATCTTCTTAAAATATCTAGAACAAGACTTTCTGGAGTTAAACATGGAAAAGAGCATTTTGCATTTGAATCAGATTACAAGTTAGAAGTAAAAAAGTGTACAATGTTCTTCTTTTGTTTAAGTTAACTGTCACATATACTTCTGGAAGATATATAATTAATTGTCATTCCAACTAAACATTTAAAAAAGAGGATTCAATGTGCCCTTTGTAATTAAGGACTCTTTGAAAGTCTTAAACTGTCAAGTGTATACAGTGCCTACCTTCCTGAGCTGAAGAGATTTCCAGATGTTGTTGCTTTAGACCAGTGTCTAATCTATGTGGCTTTCTGTATAAAGAAACAAATAGCAAAGCACAAAGATACTAAATGATGCAGGCAAGTAAAACCAGGGCACAATCCCCCAGTCTCGTCAACATTTTGATACTAAAATACATATAAATGTAGTTTATATTCACATTAAATGACAACTCAACAGTATCACTTCCTGAGCAGTGATGTTAAACAATGGAGAATCGGTATAAAATGTTATTTTTCATACCGTTAGATATCCTTCAAACTCAATTAAAATTAGCTTTCAGTATGCTAGTGTTTCATGATACCTAAGAGTTGATTGATGTTTCTCAACTTCTGAAATGGTAGGTGCTCTTAAATGAAATAACACCCAAAGATAGCGCTGTCCATTCTTCATGCAAACAGCTTGAAGGACCTTTGTGGCTCTAGACAGTCTACCCTCCCATCCACCGGTTTACAGGGCCTATTGTGCCTATCTCCAGCATCAGATCTGCATCATGTACTCTCCTAAAATCAGAGATGGAGAGCCTTTTGGCCCTTCGGATGCTGTGGAACTTTAATTCCCAACAGCCCCTGCTAGCAACAATGATCGATGATTGGAATAAAGGTTCATCAACATCTAGTAAACTAGAGATTTCTCCTATTGTGTGCCTAGTGTTCTACAATATCTAGAGGGTGACATGTTCCTTTTCACTTCAAAACATGGAACACATTGGACACCACCATACACACAAGATCTGAGTGTGGCTCAGTTCACACAACAACTAGTTCCCAACAACTGCAGCTGGCATAGCCAACAATGAGGGATGATAGGAAAAATAGTTCTTCAACATCCACATAATTAATCCAACCATACCTGTTTTCCCTCTGTTGTAAAGTCCTAATGTCTCTAATCTCTTAACCACCTATCTTAACCTCTCTGAGATGTAGACCGATATTTTTAGGAATCATTCTGCCTCTTCTTTCTGCCTATCCTTTATTATCTCACTTCTATAAAAGTGAAACCAACTTAGTTCTGCTCTGACCTGTCACTCTTAGCCTAGCTTAGCTTAGCAACCCCGAGAGAGCTTTCCTATCTAATGACTTCCTCAAATACAACTCTGGTTTGTTTTTTTAACAGCTACTGGTGTCATGATTCCTTAACCAGAATAGCTGCATGCACTCACTCTCTTTCAGGTTATGGGCCCAAGCAGCTTTGTTTTAAGATTTCTGAAAGCCATAAGGTAGATCAAATAACTAGGCAATGTATTTAAATCCTATCAGAGCACAACAGGCCACAGTCTGACTATGGAACAGCAAAGAATGTGTGTGTATGTTTGAAAGGAAAGAGAGATCATTATACTTCATGATTGCATTATACTTCATAATTGCATGTTTATCATTCATTCTCCTATCTCTCTCTCTACATGGAAGTTATTTCTGTGTAGAAAATCTATCACACTGTAATGGGTTTGAGCTATAGGAATCACACACATACATGTGTGTGTGTGTGCACACACACCTGAATTGAAAAGAAAATGGAAATGTTACTTAAAGAATCTAGAGTCCTGTGCATTTTTGCATGCCCTCACATGTTTTTAACTTCTGCACATACAGAAATTGAACACATTAGGAAGAAAGCTAACTCTGTTTCTTAGTTGTGTTGATATTCTACTTTCCTGCTACAGAAATTTTCATTAGGAGAGCAGCACACAGAAATGGGATCATCCATCCACAATAGGAGTGGGAAACTTGGTACCTGCTAGAACTTGCTGGATGCTTAACTCCCTTCATTTCTGACCATTGGCAGTGTGCTCTGTGATGATGGACTTTGAATTCATCAAGACCCAAAGGGATCACAGATTCCTTACGTCTGATCAGAATTGGTACAGACCAAGACCATTTCAACTTTCCACTTTCTCTTACAAGCACAGCTCCATGTGGAGCCTCGGGTAAGGCAATCAAGGGAGTGAACTGGCAGATAGCTTGGGAAACTGGACAAGCAGATGGTGCATCCTCCATCGCAGAGGTCAGGAAATGTAACAAGATAGGAAAGTTGCCTCAGAAGATACAGCATGATTAATTGAAGTGGGACAACATATAGGGTGTGAACATGAAATGGATTTCCTTGAAACACATAGAAAACCATGCCCCTTTTGTGCAGGTATATTATACATAGAAGGAAATACCATGGGTCCTTTTCACACCAGAGGATAACATGAGGGGCTCTTTTAGAATTCTCAGCCAGAGAGCACTACTACCTCTAAACAAACTGCAAACCCCAGGATGCTTCCATCACTGTTAAAGCAGAATCACAACACTCTAATTGTGTAAAAGGGTCCACAAATTTGCAGATGCTTGTTGGGCCATGCTTGTTGGGCCACCTGGCCCCTCCCTGTACTGCAAACCCCAGGATTCTATGGGATGTTGAAAGTGGAATTATCATGCTATAAAAGTGTAGTGCGGAAATGGCCCAACAAGCATCTGCAAATTTGTGGACCCTTTTACACAATTAGAGTGTTGTGATTCTGCTTTAACAGTGATGGAAGCATCCTGGGGTTTGCAGTTTGTTTAGAGGTAGTAGTGCTCTCTGGCTGAGAATTCTAAAAGAGCCCCTCATGTTATCCTCTGGTGTGAAAAGGACCCATGGTATTTCCTTCTATGTATAATATACCTGCACAAAAGGGGCATGGTTTTCTATGTGTTTCAAGGAAATCCATTTCATGTTCACACCCTATATGTTGTCCCACTTCAATTAATCATGCTGTATCTTCTGAGGCAACTTTCCTATCTTGTTACATTTCCTGACCTCTGCGATGGAGGATGCACCATCTGCTTGTCCAGTTTCCCAAGCTATCTGCCAGTTCACTCCCTTGATTGCCTTACCCGAGGCTCCACATGGAGCTGTGCTTGTAAGAGAAGGAGCTATCTGGCTTGCTGCAGCAGTACTTCACTGGGGAGAAGTCACAGTTGTAGAGGAGGCCATCAGTGCTGCTCATCTTGGGGCAGGGAAAAGCTGCTCATCTTGGGACAGGGAAAAGCGCATAGGAGCAAACTATCCCACGTAAACTTTGAGGTGGTGCCATTGCTCATGGCTGCAGCAATATTTGTTAGAGAAGAGAAGTAGTGAGCAGAAAAAAAGGCAAAAGAGTGTTTGTCATTGCCTTGAGGGGAAGATTACATCTCTATATTTGTTTCTGGGACTAATCCCTGAAGCAATCTTCCTTTTAGGTCTTTTCTCTGTGCGCTCCTTGATCCCACCCACCCTGTTTCTAAGAGACGGCAAAAATCTAGAAGTCTTAGCGGACCACAAACTGAACATGAGTCAGCTGTGTGATGTGGCAGCTAAAAAAGGCCAATGCAATTCTGGGCTGCATCAATAATAGTGTGTAGGTCAAGGGAAGTTATGGTACCACTCTATTCTGCTTTGGTCAGACCCCACCTGGAATATTGTGTCCAGTTCTGGGCACTACAGTTCAGGAAGGATAGTGACAGGCTGGGACATGTCCAGAGGAAGGTAACCAAAATGGTAGAAGGCCTGAAAACCATGCCATATGAGGAATGTCTTAGGGAGCTGGGTATGTTTAGCCTGGAAAAGAGAAGGTTAAGAAGGGACATGATACTTATGTTTAAATATTTGAAGGGATGTCATATGGAGAAAACATATGGAGAATGGTTTTCTGCTGCTCCAGAGACTAGGACATGGAACAATGGATTCAAACTTCAGGAAAAGAGATTGTATCTAAACATTAGGAAGAACTTCGTGACAGTAAGAGCAGTTTGACAGTGAAATATGCTGCCTCCTATTGTGGTAGAATCTCATTCTTTGGAGGTTTTTAAACATAGGCTGGATGGACATCTGTTGGGAATGGCTTTGATGGTGTAATTCCTGCATGGCAGGTGATTGGACTTGATGGTCCTTGTGGTCTCTTCCAACTCTATGAATCTACGAGTGCATTGATCAAAGAAAGAAACAGGGAGGTGAAACAAAAGGGCTGGCATACTCCCTCTCACAAATTACTCTATACAAGTGCTGATGACTCTTTGCCTCCAAGAGAAACCCTGGCAGATTTCTGGTAGACCAAAATAGATTGAGATCACATTCCATAACATTAACATCCAGCTGCACTGCAACTAGTATGAGAATGTTTCAGTCATTGGGAGCTTAATAACTACCTACCTACCAATGCCCAGCTTTGTCCTTTTCCTTCTTCTCTCTTAGTTGCTTTTCTTTTTATGTCATATTTTTTAGATTGTAAGGCTGGAGGGAACAGACTATCTTAGTATTGATATTATAAGGTGCTCTGAGAGACTTTTTCAGTTGAAGGGTTGAGAAAAAATGCTATACATAATTAAATATGCTTCAGTCTGTTGTTAGTTCAAATGAAGCTGATAGAGGCAATATTTTTCCTTTCTTCTCAGATGTGCTCCAGAAATACTTACTTTTCATTATTTCAAATGCATGCCACTCTTTTATAAAAACCCACCTGGCTTTCTTTGTACACTATAAAGAAATTATTCTGTTGTTTTATTCTGTTTTCTACCACTCTGAATGCATACAGCTCTTCTTAACTGTTTCACCTTGAATTGTTTTGGTTTATACCCTTGTGCAGAGATAAGCATGTTTTAATCATAAAAGCAAAATACTGAAACAGACTTTTTATTCTAATATACAACATCATCTTATTTCACTGTCAGGATTTCTCTAGTTCACAAACAAACCCTCACCAACAATGTCATTGTCTAAATAAAGAATACAGGTTTTTCCTTAGCTGGCTGTGTTAATGACCTATTCTTGAATTTACAACTGTGAAGAAAGCTTCAAGTTGCCACCACAAACGTCTGTTAACCATTAACTACTTGCACAGCTACTGGCCATTCCTTCATATGATAGATTGGTAGCTGGGGTCCAGAGTAGTCAGATGAGACATCATCAGTGAATGAGATGTAATTGTCAGGAGATCACTGCCTGATTGGTGTGGACTATTTCTGCAGTGAGTCTGAAGCAGAGACCCATGATAGGGCAGCACTATCATGGCCTGCAACTTCTGTCAGTACCAGCCAATTTAGCCAGTGGGAAGTTGCAGTCCATCTGGAGAGGCACAAGTTTCCTATCCTCGACGTAGAGGAAGTGATACTCATCCAGTTGTTATCACGGTTATGATATGTCTGGTGAGAACACTAGATATCCTTTTGATATCAAATAATTTGGCCTTTGCTTGACCTTTCTTTGCCACCCCACTCTACGTGTTTGCAGAGGTCCTCCGGACAAGCACGTCTGGGGCGCGGATGTTAATGGGTAAACATTCCAAACCTCTTTCAGGGAGGCAACTTAAGCCTCTCCATTGCTTTAGGGAAAAACCTCCCTGCAAACCAGCTCTGCTCAGCCCATATCCACACAAAGCCGCACAGCCAAGAGCCAAGCCATTTCTTTATGTCGGGCCATCAACGAACTGGCCACGCTATTGTCATTAAGAGCTAAACCCATCATGCAAAACCTGACCTTTTCCAACTCCTTTGTCCAACTCCAAATTTCCTTTGTTCTCACCGAGCATAGCATCGCCTGTAGATAAAGTCCACCCTATAAAAAGTCCCCACTTTTGGGACGTCTTCGGACTACTTTGGACTTCCATTCTGCCTTGCTGCCGGTTGTCTAAGGAAACTCCCCTCAACCAGCCATGCTGAGCTTTCTTCTTCAGAACCCCATCTATTTCTCCAGGACAACGAGACCAGGTGTCGTATTGCCCTTCCTGAATAGCTCTCAGTTTCTATTTCTCAGTTGGTTAGTTTATGTCTTGTCTTTCATGTTTCTTGTCTTTAATAAAATATTGTTTTGTTACTCTGAAAACCTTGTCCTGCCGCTTTCTGACCTGACGCTGTAGACATTGGGTTAAAGATCCTTGCTAAAGTTACCCTGCCTCTCG
This sequence comes from Ctenosaura bakeri, assembly GCA_948474755.1. NCBI lineage: Eukaryota > Metazoa > Chordata > Lepidosauria > Squamata > Iguanidae > Ctenosaura > Ctenosaura bakeri. The sequence goes on from CAOLHI010000771.1 coordinate 40,835, forward strand.
TTTAGCCAAGAGAGTGCTCAAGCTAAATTTCCCCCAACTTGTGTTTTTATTTGGTAATTTGGGTGCCCCTCCCGGGACCCCCAACATACAGGGTAACACAGTAGGATTGCATGTGTAGACACAGCAGGTTTGTCTGTTCATTATCTTATTCATTTTATTTTATTTTTATCCCACCTTCTGCACAAAATTGGGATGCAAGTGAATCTATAGCTTACTTGCATATTTACCCAATGTTGCCCAGGATTTTATTTTCTCATAGGTAATACTTGTTAGAAACACATTAGGAATTACCTTACCTTACCATAGGAATTAGATGTGGTTAAAATACACAGATTTCAGATCCTGTGCGTCCAGTACGTGTAACTTTTCCCCATATTTCCCAATCCTCACCAAACTGTCTTCTCTAGTACCTGTAACTTTTCCCCATATTTCCCAATGCAATCTGTATTCAGAGTTGTTTACGTACACAATTTGGGTTCCTGAAGCAATGCACTGTCCTCCTTCTTGCTGCTAGGCTTCGTCTCCATAGCAACTGGCCTATTCCAGTACCTGTAACTTATCCCCATATTCCCCAATCCAATTTGCATTCAGAGTTGTTAACATACAGAGGGTTTTGTTTCTGAAGGAATACACTGTCCTCCTTCTTGCTGGCAGGCTTCGTCTCCATGGCAACTGGCCTGAGGCCCAAGAGCTCTCGGCTGAGAATTCTAAAGGCCCCTCCCTAAACTGCCAACCCCAGGATTCCATAGAATCTTCACAGCCAGCCAATTGTATGAGGTCTTCTCGCCTCACATAGCCAATCGTATGAGGTTTTTGCCTGCCTGACGCAGACAGACAAGATTGCTCACAAACTTTGACTTTTATATAGTAGATTAAAATACCTAGTAAAACACTGTGGCCACAATCCTACATTGGGTTGTGTAGTATAAATCTTCCCATGTGGAGTTATGCATTGGCTATATAACACTGGTGTTGAATGGCAAACTTGTGCAGAGACATGCATACCTGAATATGTAGTCAAATGCTTAACTGAGTGCACATGGGCAAGCATATCTGCACACAGGTACATCTGTATGCATATATGCACCTGCATATGCAATGGCACTCCACGTTCTTGGAGTGTTGCACAATTGTGAGGAGCGATCCCCATGACGCACTCACAATTGTGTGACACTCCAGGGTAAGGCAGGCAGTGATCGCGCACCTTTTCATTGTCGGCTGGAAGCTGAAAATGGCGCGCAATTGCACATTGCTCCTGGGTCCCATGCGCACTTACCTGGTGTGCGAAGCCTCCGGAGCCGCACCGGTCACGCTTCCAGCCCCAGTGCAGCCTGGGAAACTGCGGAAGGAAGAGGCGGGGCTCTCGCACAAGCGGGCAGCTCGTGGCCTCTCGCCAGAGGCTGCTTGCGTGATCCCCACACCCCAGCACCGGAAGACGGTAAGATACGGAAAGGGCCTCTGTTTCTGCAACCTTGAACTGAATGCAGATGTTCCTCATTGATCAAAAATGTCCAGCTGCTTCTCCAGGAAAACTTAAGCATGTGCAGGACACCGACAGGATTTTGGCCAATAAATTACAGCTGGAATCCTACATGGCCTACCTAGATATGTTTGCATAATTAATATCTCCCAGCCTGACTCATCCAAACCTACCTTAACAGGTATCAGCCACACTGAGAGAAGGAGTTCTGTTCTGTTGGCAGTCAGAGTGTGGGTGCACTACGTTTCTACCATCACCCCCTGTCCATGAGTGAGGCTGCAACACAGAAGTGAAACAAGGGTACAGCTTCAGATTGCTCACTAGTGGGAATGGGGTGGAAATATCATCCACCCATTGGTGTGGCTGATGAATGGTAAGGTAGTGGCTGGGGCAGTTACAATAATGGCAATAGTGCCATTATCATAAATACATAGAGATCATGAATGTGGATCAGTTACAGATGTCTAATTTCAAGTTATGCATCCATAAGTGTGATGACAAATTCGGACATGTAAATATAAAATTATACATTATTTTAAAAGAGTGAATGAAACAGTTAAAAATCCCACTTTGACAACACTGGAAGTCCACCATGTCTAGACTTTTGCCTGTCTGTCAAAGTATAGTAAAGAGAAAATTAGACTGATCTCCCTAGGTAGGGCATATTCTAGGAGTGGCTACTGAGAAAGCCCTCTCCTGTGTCTCTACCAAATGTACTCAATAGGTGATGGGCCTGAGAGAAGGATCTGGGCAGACTCATAGGAGAACAAAGTTCTTCAGATAACCTGGACCTGAGTTGCTCTGAACAGGGTGAGAAAGATGAGAGTTCCTAGGTGAAGTTTTCTAAAACTAGATATGCTGGGTGAGGAATAGAGATAATTTTTTTCCTTCACAGATCTTCTAACTTGTAGGATAATCTGTTTATTTTTAGTAGCACAAAGAGCCAGGCCTCTGGGAAAGCTAGAAAAGAAGATGTTGAGCTTGACATTTTGACTTTAGTCAATCCACTTCCTCTGGAGAAGAGCATGTCTCAGACAGTGCCAGACAAAATGTATCTCTGGAGGTACTGCCAAAAGCAGATTTGCGGAATTGGTATTCTGATATAAGGTCCTCAGATGACCTGAAGCTATTGTTCTGATCAATAAGCTGTGTTAGGGTGTTAACTCCTAGGTTTGCTGTATGCCTCCAGTTATGTTGGAGCTTTCTCATAAGGACAGAGTATGCCCAGATTCCTCTATTTGGCAGTAAGGGTGAGAAGGCATACACTGCAGGTGATAAAGGTAAAGGATTTTCTGTTTGCTGTTACCTTCCCTGTCCCCATCTCTTCTAGTTCCTGTCCTTTGGGGTTGGTTGTAGGGAGCATATAATTCTTTTATTGAGACAGCTTCTTTGGCTATCAGCTTATTTCCAGGCCCGCTTCAAATTGCTGTTATGACCTATAAAGTCCTATATGGCTTGGGTCCAAACTGTCTGTAAGCTTGTATCTCCTCATATGAGCCTGCCCAAGTCTTACCATTTTTCTCACCACCTTTGCTGACTTGGAGGACATGGGAGAGACCCTTCTTGGTAGCTATTCCCAGATTAAAGAACTCCTTCCCAAGCAAAGCTTAGTTGGCTCCTTCTCTGATTTCTTTTCACTGGCAGGCAAAGACCCTTCTATTTAAACAGTATTTCAGTTTCTAACTGATTGAAGCTGAGGGATGTTCAGTGGGTGTGCTATATCTTTTATTATGTGTTAAATGTGTTTTTAATTGTGTCCAGTTAACATTTTAATTGGATTGGTTGTTTAACGGTCTTCTAAATTTTTTTTTTTTTTACTACATACTGGCCATTTCCACACGTGGCGATGGAATCGCCCCTGTCCGGTACTTACCGGACTTCTTGGCTTGACGCTCGGGTCCAGAATGCTCTGGAGCAGTGCGTGGCCACCGCTCTTCACTGCTCCGGGGAAGAAAATGGCAGCTTCCACCAACTGCTGAAGCTCTCCAGCCTAAAGCCCACCCCTGGCAGATCTGCAGGCTTGCACTGGTGCTAGCTTGCAAATCTGCACCAGAGCGCGGGAACGGAGTGGCATGGAGTGGCGCGCTCCATTCTTTTTAAAAACCTGAAGAAACAGGTTTTTAAAAAGCGTGCTGCATGACCACTTCGGGTCATTCCGGAGCCGACTGAGGTGCAGAACTACGTAAAGCAGTCGGACCCAGTCCACTCCCAGGTGCAGATGTCCTCTCTGGAAGATGCTCTGCACTGGTCTTTTAAGCCCGTGCGGAAATGGCCACTGTTTCAGTTGTTTTAACTTACAATATTCAATTGTTTTAACTTATAACATAAACCACTTTAGCTTCAATATGGAGAGAAAGACAGAATATAAACAAATTGTATTAAAATATATTAAAATATATATTAAATAAAAATGTTCAATTCAATGGGTATGCCTGTTGCATTTATGTCTCATCTTTGCATGTGCAAATAAATGTAAATGAATTACATGCTCTAGAACCAGCCACAGTTGGATTGGAAAGTGTGGGATCCTTGAGAAGGGAGAGGGAGAATGTTTGGGGTGTGGGGGTGGATTAGGGTTGGCAAGCAATTTATCTGCTCTGTCAAAATCTGGTAAAAACTACTAAAATTTTAACAAGTACAGCACTAGTGGCATGGATTCTCTTTCATTTTGCCATTTTGGTTTTGATTTTGCTCTGCATGTGCACAAGGTTTTGAGTATTCCATTGTGATTTTGAATTTTGTATGTATTTTGAATTGCTTTTTAATTCTTTATTTTAAAACTTTTAAGCATGTTAACAGCGGCAAACAAAACAGTATTGTAAATCCTCCCCAAACCCACAATCCTAACACTGGTGTTTAAAGGATTGTATAAATAACATGGTTTGTGTTGTTATTGCATGACTTGTCCATTATGACCATTCTGAGACAAAAGATAAGGTCGAATAAGAAATATGTTGTTATGCTCGTGGTAAAATCTGTTTTGCCAGAAGCTCAGGTGGAGTTCTGGAGATCTTTCTGATGATCTGAAATTTGAAATAATGAATATGAAAGGAAACCAAACTGTTCCAAATTTGTCCTCTTTTATTTCACCTCTTGCCAGTCTAGAACAATTAAGTATGTGTATTAATTGTTGATTTTGTCTTGTTTTCATTTATTGATATGTTTTGTGACAAATGAGGCTTTAAAAAACGTTTTTTCCTTTTTTTTTTGGAGGTGGTAAAGCTATTTGCTTTCATTTTAACTATGTGAACTCACGCTGAAGGATATGGATAATGCTGGAAAGCTGAGCCCCATGTGGTGGTGGGGCAGACAGAGCAGCAAGAACATTCCCGAGTTACGCAACTGGCTATAAAAGCTTGTTTGGTTCAATGTAACCAATTAAGGGTAGCAAAATCTGCACAGCTGGGAACTTGCATGCTGGAGAGTGACCATGGCTGAGGATTCTCTCTGTTTCAGCAACAAGTACTTTCTTACAAATTCTAGTGAATCTCTATATAATTTCCATTTAGTCTCCATTTAATTCAAATGTTTTTACTGTGTGCTACTTTGAGTAGAGTGTACTGTGCAAAGGTGATGTATAGATAAACTTAGACCATTTCCGCACTACAGTGTTAAAGTACTGCTATTACATTATCAACCTCCTATGGAATTCTGGGGTTTGTAGTTTGGGGAAGGGCACTTCAAATTCTCAACCAAAGAGCTCTTTGGTCTCAGTAAACTACAAACCCCACAATTCCACAGGGTGTTGAAAGTGGAATAGCAGCAGTTTAACACTGTAGTGCGGAAATGGCCTTACTTAAGCTGTACTTTCTATTTCTACATAAAGACAATATTGCAAACCCCCTACTCTTGTGATGCTTATATGCACTTACTTGGCAGAGTGAATTTCCTTCACGTACACTTCAACTTGGGTAGACAATAGAGTCAAAAGGGCAGATTTTTTTTTAGCCCAAATTTAATCAAGATATGATCTTCTGGTAGCCCTGCATTTGTGAGGATGGGGAACTCTTCCAGTTACAGAATGCATGGGGACTCTTTAAGTCACTGGATTAGTGTCTGATTGATAAGTCTCAAGCACATTTCTCCTTGTGAGGAGCTATTCTTAATGATGGCTAATTGAAATTGGAAATTTTAAGTTCTTTAATATGCATACATATACATGATTAACATTCACACTTTGCTGTCTATGGACCTTATGCTCCCTGTTCCTTGTTTTCCTATGCTTTTTTTAAAAGAAATCTCATCTCGTGATGCCACCGTCAGCCTTAAACTGCATGAGACAACTCATAAACTCCTCAAGCCATCAGAACACACACTACGGGGGCATGATGTCAAGTCAGACAGTCAGACACTTAAGAACGCATCAGTCATTTGCTGCAGCCTGGGATTGCAGCACAGGGTTCAAATGACCAGACACATTCCCGTGTAAAATACAGCCATACTGTATGAAGAAAAGGGAAGTGGGAGAGAAAATGGTGGAAAACTGGTTTGTGCTGGAAATATGATTCAGTGTAGGATATCTTAAAATTTTTGCTGACAGTGACATAGCACAGTGTGATGAATTATAATGCTTTCATCAGTCCCAGCCTAATAAATAAAGACTAAAACTACCCTTTAATTATTATTAAGTCTTTGTTTATTTTATTTATTCCTATATGTGGCCTTCTCACTTAGTTCCAATATTCTTTTAGTATCTGAGCTCAAACTATAACTCATCTGTGTTCCTTAAAAGCTCTAGGAATGAATGATACTGAAGAACAAGAAAAAAAGTATGAATATCTTCAAACCATTGTTGTCAAATCATGTTTTGGACTTCTCAGAGGTGAACATGAAATGGAGCATGATGAGCTTTCATTTTGCATAATCACTGATCAATAATGCATTATTTGAATTTTTCTCAAAATGTTCATTATTATGAACTTGTATGGTCCTCATTTACCAAAACATTTTCTTTATGTTATGATGGTAACTGCAACTGATAGAGTAATGGGGAGGGACTATCAAAAATACTGATTTCTAAGGGAGTCAGCAATAAACCTATGGATGAGTATACTTGGTGTAACCTATACAGTATATTACAGTATGGGATAAGAGGCAAGACAGGCTAGATGCAGTAGAATGTGTGTGTATGTATCAATGAGAACCTAGTGGTACTTGAAGTCTTGGAAAAATACCTACTAGAAATTTAAATAAGAGAGGTCATCTATAATAATCTCCTAATACTGTGAAATATGAAGAGATTTTTCTGAAAATAACTGTCCTCACAGATGCACTGGCTGATGCAATCAGGATAGCAGGAAGCAAGAGACAGACTCCTATTGTACTGTGGGTAACATTGTAGTTAAGGATCTCTGTTTTGATTGGATATCATAAATGTGGGAATCGTTAGCATCTTTGTTTTGATTATTTTGACTGGATAATTGATAGTCTGAGTTGATGCCATGGAGAGAATAAAAAGAGCCAAGATCGAGCCAGTAGATTAGACTGCCAAGTTTGCATCGTAGGAATGAATGCTGTCCCTGACAGCTGAGCTATTCCTGATAGACTGACAAACTGCCAGAGATACTGAGACATGCTGAAAGATAGACTATTCTGGTAAGAGAGAGAAAATCTTTACTCTCATCTAGGCTTATGCTGAAATAGATAAATGTCCCATTATGAGTGTAACTGTCCTCATGGGTGCCGCCATCCAGATACCAGAATTTTCCATTTAATATTTTGGGACTGTGGAAAAATGAAACTGTGGATAAGGGAGGAAAGAATTATTGCATGGCTAATTTGTATGGTTTAAAATGGTAATATTCCTCTATGTGTTAACTATTATAAAGCCTGGTAAAGAGATGGGGGGAGAGAGAGAGAGAGAGAGAGAGAGAAAGAGAGAGATTGGTTCAGTCCTTATGGAAGTGTAACATCCTAACGAGTCTTTTCCTGGAAATGGCAGGGACACATGGAATTTTCTTCACGCAAAGAACACACTCTCGTTACTTAAGTTGGGCCCCCTCTATTTCACATGGGCCAAATTTGTGAGCACTTGTTTGATATTCTTTCAGGTGCACATGCCAATTGCAAATCCATTGCATGGACTCCTGTAATCTCTGTGTTCCTGAGCTACTTGCGAAAAAATTGTATGAAATTAAAAAAGTAAGATGACAGGAAGTTCATCTTGTCTTCCAGGTCATCCTCAATAAGGGCATGGTTTTCCAAGCACTTGTAGCAGCCCCCTCTTCATGTCAGCCAAACAGAAACAGAGTTGGTAACACTACAGATCTCTTATGATGTTCTTGTAGAAGAACTGTAGAATAATAGAAGGTTTGTTCCTATTTGGTGCAGGAAATCCAAAGCAAGGGTACTTCCAAAAACATATTCTCCAGCCTCTGTTTGAAGATGTTCAGCAAAGGAAAGCACACATTCTTGCACTGGAGTAACTGCTCTTATTGTAGAATATTTGCTCATAAACTGAAACCAACTCTCTTGTAACATGAATGCATTAAAGGAGCCCTTCCCAACCTGATCCCTCCCAAATTAATTCTTGCCATCATTTATGGTACCAGAATAGCCAAGAGTCAGGCAAGATGACTATAGTCCAAAACACCCACCACTCTCAATAAGGTATGTCTAGCGTGGAAGAGAGTGTAGGCGTACTTAATGACTTCACATTTCATGACTCAAAAAATTACATTAGCCCTTCTTTTTTTCAGTAGTAGCACTAGTGGTTCACATCTAACTAGTAGTCAGCCACACTAGCAATTTTTACACACATTTTGTGGTTACTGGAGATCAGATGAACTACTGATGAGCCAGGAATGCCCCATCTTCTTTCTAGATATTTGTCTAGTCTAAATTCAGAACTTTTCATATATTGCTATCGCATTTCACTTTATTGTTTTTGGCCCATTTTATCAAGGTCATTGTGAACAACATCCCTGTCTTCTGATGTCTTAGCTATCTGTTTAGGCTTCCTGTTACTGCATATTTAATAAGAATTCTCTCTGGACTTTCAGCCAAGGAACTGCTAAGAATATTGAAGAGTACTGGGCCCGCAACAGAACTGTGTAGCACCTCAGCTGAAACCATGAACCAGTTTGAGGAACCATTGAAGAATACTCCATCCACCCAAGAATTCACTTGATGGTTGTTTGTTATTTACTAAGGTAACAATCTTACTTTATAAAGTGAGAGAATATGATTGACAGTATTTACTCTTAACAAATGCAGGTGAACAACTGAGATGCTGACAGACTGATCCTTTTATGATTTTAATATCTCCCCTGGTGATGAAGCCAGATAGACCTGACTGTAGTTTCCCTGTTCTCTTCCTTTTCCTGTTTCAACAGCGAAATGCAGACGTCCCCTGCTTATTTGACTGGTTAGGGACCAGAACTCTGTCAAAATCCAAAAATTGTTGAAATGTGGAACACAGTCTTTAAGATAGCCAAGGAGGCAGCAAAGCTGCTATGAGCATGAGAAACCAGTTTGCATGGTGAGAACATAAGGGATGGGAAATGAGAAGGAGTGAGGGACAGATGGGGGTCTGGCAGCATAAGTGGGGAAGTTTTGGAATGAAGTAAGCCTGCATGAAGGTCACAACAGTGATCTACCCCCTTTTCTGTGAGGACATTTCTGATTGCAGGAGGTTTTGAGCGGGGTGAAATGGAGAGAAGAAAAGTAGTTCTGGTTACTGTCAAAAGAGCAGATAACTGAAAAGTGAACTGTCAAAAAGCAGATGATGGCTGTAATGTTTACCAATTTCTAGTTCAAGGGTACCTCATACCTTCTCCCAAATTTTTCAAGGACAGTAGAAATTGTGGGAATATATCAGCAAACTCTAGGATGGCAATTCATGCAGTAATGAAGAACTTATTAAAGATGATTAGTTGCTTTCTGATCAACTAATGGTTAATCTTGAACTGCAATCTTGAACTGACCTTTTGACCAGTCAAGTTGCTTGCGTAAGGTAACACACACTTCTTTTGGGAAAAAAGGAAATTCTCTTGGTGTGGTTGTGCCTATTCTAGTTGGCTATGACATGGCCACTTGCAACTTTTAGTAAGTCTATGTTGGGCCCTAATATGACAGCATACATCATTTAAACTCTTAAGGCAGGATGGGCAACATGTAGACTTTCAGGTGTTGTTGGACCGCTATTGCCATTCATCTTCACCAATACTGACTGGGACTGCTAGGAGTTGCAATCACAACATGTGGAAGGCCATAGTTTGCCCACTTCTTCTCCCATCCTTCTGACAAGGAGATCTGTGGGTTCCCTGCCTTTTTACCTTCACAATCATGCCAGGAAGCAGAGAATAAAAGAGATAGCAACCAATTCAAGAGCATCCTGTGAACATCATGCCTGTGTGGAAATTTGAACCTAGATACCTCCAGACCTAGTATGGTCTCTTTAAATGTAAACTCAAGCATTAACTAAGCAAGCAAAGCCAACAGAACGTTTATTGGTTTCTTGGATCAACCATACTGCATTATCTAATTACATTTTTTCCTATTTTACTCTCCAAGCAGATGGGTGAGTAGGACTGCAATCATAAGTAATGCAGATTCTATTATACTGTTTTTATTCTGAAAACTAGTATCTAATGAGGAATCCATATGCAGCTCAAATTATGAACAGCAAACAGTGGTACAAATGCTGAACACACAAAATCTCATCTGATTCAGAGCTGAGATTTAGGACTGGTTTGTATCTAGACTGGTAAAAACCAAGGAAATCTAGGGATCTCCAAGAACTGCTAGGAAATTTGTTGATGCTGGACTATAAGGACCAACATTATGACTCAGTGGAAGGCATTTTTCTCTCCCAAGATACTGGATTTCTTTCAGTTAAGTTTTATAGTTAATCCCTGTATCCTTTACGGCTATCATGGCAACTTAATTTTTTTTTTTTTTTTGGAGAATAGAGAAATATGACACATTTTACACTTTTGTTACCAAGTTTTTTCTATTGTCATATAGATTTTTTTTTTCCTGTACAACTATTCAGATAATAGTTGGATAGGCTATTTTCTCCCAATTAATTTAAATTCAACTACTTGAGATTCTGCTTCTGGATAGGTTGAATATTTGTGGGAACTTTCTCTTGCTATCAGCCCTGAGTAATTTCTTCTCATCAGAACTCAGATTGAAATAATTTATCTAACAAAAAAGAGAATCTAGTTGATTTTCTTCTACTTCTGTAGTCTTCTTGTGAATCATTTTTACTTGCTTCCTGCATAAGAATAATGTGCATTAAATTCACTGATGTAATACATTTATCTTCCAGCTTATGCTGCAATTTTTGGAATACTTAGGTGGGAAGATTGGTATGAAAAGGATTATCCTTTTATTATATGAGCAAATTGCAGGTGGAAAGTGGAACTGAGGGCCAAATGCACAGCTACATTAAGCATGTAGTTTGGCACTGTGATTTTTTTAAAGAAAAAGTCCTTTGAAATAGCTGTTCAGGTAAAAGAAACAAGGATCTGGACCACAGTTTTTTGAGGTGGAGAGATGGGAAAAGACTTATTCTTCTTCCTGTGCTGTGATGAAAATCCCTGCTTACAGAAGCAGCTGCTTGGAATTGGAATGAAGCTGGGATGGGAGGTGCCACCTCTTCCTAGTTCTGGTTCACTGAATGTAAGAGAAGCTGCTTTGATTCCTTCCTGTCTTTGCACCACAGTTAAAGAGCTACATGGTGTGGACAATAAGGAAACGTAAAGAGAAGTGGGTTTATTGGAAGGAATTTGCACCAAGGTCATTTCCACCCTACACTTTTATAGTGCTATTATTCCACTTTCAACATCCTATCAAATCCTGAGGTTTACAGTTTAGGGAGGGGCATTTTGAATTCTCAGCCAGAGAACTCTTTGGCCTCAGTAAACCACAAACCCCAGAATTCTACAGAACGTTGAAAGTGGAATAATAGCACTATAACAGTGTAGTGTGGAAATGGTCCATATTTTTATCTCCTGGAGTCTGGCTATGATGTTACAGGCATACCTCAGTTAGCAAAGCCTCTGAGAAAGAAGCCTCTTTTTAAAAAGACTTTCGATGCCTGTCCAATGCCCCCTTCCTTTTTATCTAGCTGTAAATTTTTTTAGCAACATTGTGAGATGGGTGAAGGAGGGCTGGAGAAACACAAACTTTTGATGCTGGGGTGCAGAAGCACATCTGTAATAAACAATGCAATGAAACCTGAGCAGGGAAAGAGCAGGGTTCTACTCTAGAGCCAGTCCAACTATAGTCATGTGTACCTCCTTCCAAAAAGCAAGGTAAATAGCAGCTGCCTCCACAACCCCTTATTGAGAATGCATGTACAGCAAAACAAAGAGACAAGAGGAGAGCAGATAAGCTCATCAGCTACCTTTAGCATGTTAAAAAAAGCACAAGATCTTTAGGTTTGGCCACCAAAATGGAAATTATTAGAAAGGTGGAAGCTGTTGAAAGAAAGAAAGAAAGAAAGAAAGAAAGAAAGAAAGAAAGAAAGAAAGAAAGAAAGAAAGAAACTCACTCACTCATCCCTGGATGCATTTTGGAAGAAGACTTGAAGATTCCAGAAGATTCCAAATGTTTATTCATGCAATGCTTACCTAACCTGATTTTTAATTTCACATACGTATATCATTAGTTCTGAATATAAAGTCTTCTGAAACACATTTAAGCTGCTCTTTTTTGTGGTGTATGATCCACTACTGTTCTTTCCAAGTTATTTCTGCCTCTGGCCCCAACGTTCCCATTAAGCCATGCCCAGGAACACAACTATGTTGTTAACTGAAGTATGCCTGTACCCATAAAATCTTGCAAGAAAAAGTTGGGATACTTTGAGGCTGCAATCCTAAATACATTTACTATGTTCCCCTAAAGAGAACAGGACTTACATCTGAGTAAATCTTCTATAATCCCATGCTGTTGAATAACAAGTAGGGCAGACTAAGGCCATTTCCACACTAGACTGTTATAGTGCTATTATTCCACTTTCAACATCCTATGGAATCAACGTCCTCAAAGGCCCCTCCCTAAACTGCAAACCCAAGGATTCCATAGGATGTTGAAAGTGGAATAATAGCACTATAACAGTCTAGTGTGGAAATGGGCCCTAGAGTGATCTATTCCTATTTATTAGCACACTTTAGCCTATAGCTTGGAAAAATTACTTTGAGGACCAGTCAGCTTGCTAAGTGTGAATTGTAGCCCCCCACCCACCCAAAACCAACCTTTTCAAGCTCTGTTTTAGCTCTGTTTGTGTGTTCAAACTACATGTATCCGCCTCTGTATGAGGAAACAGGTGAAAATATGCTTACAGTGTCTATGCCAATGAACAGTCTGGTCCTGTATGCCCTCAATATGTCAAGGATGTATTTCTGCAGCAGCCGGCCTGCTCTACACATTAATTAGAACTTTGATCATCAAGTAGAAAAATCACACAGAAAGCCTCCTTGCATATAACTTATTTCCTGCTATAAACTCTGCAAGCCAAGCCTATGGAGCAAGCCACTGGGTACACATCCCTGCTCTTGCCTCTTCCATGATGGGGAGTGCATGGGAATTAATATGCCTCAAGGGTATCATTACAAGGGTCCTTTCCACAGGACACTGTCATCCCACATTGGGGACAGAAGAAGGAGGGGACCCAGACAATGGTTCTGCATGACCTCGCCTGGGTCCTGTCCTTCTCCCATCCCCAGGTAGTATAATTGCGCAGCCCTCCCACACTTATCTGCTGTGTGGTGGTCCTGGAAGCACAATGGCTGCACTTCCTGCCCCAGAGCAGCCTGTGACAGCACCCTGCTGCACTGCAGAAGGAATAGGCAGCACCATCGTGCCTCCTCCATTCACGAACAAAGCTGGTACAGAGGACAGTGCTCCTGTCACACTCCCCTCCCCAGAAAGGCGCTACCGAGATCCCCGCAGGACACCACTGCGATCCAGTAAGATGCAGAAAGGGCTACAGTCTCTTGGTGCACAAACTCTTTTTTGCCCATCACTAGAGGCTCAGTAGAGGACTGGGCTAGGCATTCAGAAGGAGTTTCTTTCTCTGTATACAAGGAACACCACTAGTGTGATATCCTGGACTTCCAAGAACTCAGACTTGCCTTGATAGAGACATTCTACATGGGACACATCAGTGTTTGAAGAACCCAGAACACAGAAGGGAAGTGAAAGAGCCTCCACTTCAAAGTGTCAGCTGAACATGCAGCCCACTTTGCTCCCCCCTAATTTTCCCCTGTGGCGGAGTCAAGAAAGGACCAATGGGACCTTGGTTTCAGTGCTCTGGATCAATTCCTCTGCCACCTACTTTTCTTTCTGAGGGGATACAGCTTCATATAGCTTCAGGTAGGGTCCTAATCCTGAGGCCCCTTTGGACTGGAATTTCCCCTTCCTTGCTTTTGGTTGTTGATGTTATCGCTCAACTCTTTGAGTGACTGCCACAAAGAGAAGAATATGTGAAGAGCTGAAGTAGCAGGCAAAAGAAGGATTAAGAACGCCACCTCTAACCACATTTTTTCTTGGAAATTGCGCTGTCTTGATGTTTTGCATGTAAGGAAGATAAACAAAGAGGTAACTAGGTCCCAAACCATTACTCCTGATAGGATTGTAAAACAGAGTAGTCAGACAAATGGAAAACACACATGATATTTAGCAATAGAGTTACAAAAGAAACCTACTTTAATTTAACTAAAAAATATTTATTAACAATGTAAAATGTTGAATATTTTACAATTAGAGCTACATCTGGCATGCCCTAGAAGCAGTAACACTAAGTTGATGCTCAGACACCATGCTTCAACCTTTAATGGAAACAAAATGGGATACTCTGCTTTACATCTGTGGATTTTATCGTTTCCTACACCATTTTTTAAATGTTTCAATCCTTTCTTCCCAAAGTAGAAATAGATACATTTGTGGAGGCAGGGGTTAAAAAGTAATTTAGCTATTTCTATGCATTGTACAGTATGTGGATATAACTATTTGATATTTACAGGAACAACATATCAATGTTATGTTGCTTGTGAGTCAGAAATTAAGATACTGTATTTATGGAGATTTGTAGAAGCTGAGATACAGAGTGGAAGACTAAATATGAATGAGAGCACAAAAAGCAATAGGAGAGTTTGTGCATGTTCTCTTAAGATATTGGCTCTGTTTATTTTAGCCGTTTAGAACGTAAGCACAGGTTTGCTGTTCTAAATAGTTTTCTATGGATTAGGATTGCTTAATAGAGTTATGTTCAAATAGTTTAACATCATACTAGCAAGAGCTACAGTCATAAGTATTGTACTGTACACAATCAGTGGTGGTTTGTACACTAAATTAAAAAAAAACCTCTGCATGTTTTATTTCATAATTGTAATATTTGTATCTAATAACACAATGGTTTAAAGTGGACATGCAGTATGCAATTAAAAAAAAGTTTAAAAATATTTTAATGTTAAATTGGATTCTGGATTTGGTTCTCATCAGCAACAAACTGTAAAACTCTCAAAAAGAAGGGAAGAAATATAATTAGGGCAGTGTAGAAAACATACACAATCACTCAGAGCATTTAGGTTTATCCCGATAAAGGTCAAATTGTATTGGCTGTAATCGTCTGTGCACTTCTGTATTGGGTCATCTAGCTTGAGACAAGACAGCACAGTCCAAAGAATCGCCGCTTCCGTCTCCGCACTAATGGATAAGGAGTCGGAGTCAAATTGAGGAGGCTGCTATCATCTGTATTTTTAAAAAAAGAAGAAGTCAGAATTATACTGAACATCAACCAAGCATGGATTCTTGAAGGACATTTCTTTCTGAGTCTTCCACTTAGGAACAGGAAGAGTGAAGTGGAGACATGACAAAGGTCTACTCTATAGGCATGGTGTACATATCACCTAAAGTTTGATACTAGATTCTTATTCCCTTATGGCCAGAATCCTGTCGGTGGCTTACACATGCTTATGTCGCCCTACAGCAAGAGTGGGCAACTGCATAGTGGCCAGGGGACAATGTTATTCCTTGGCCTGCTGTGGGTCACACACCTCACACTGCAATCCCAAATACCTTGGTTTTCCTCTGCAATCCTTCTCAAGATGGCCGTACTGATCACATCACTTCCTCTTTCCATTTTGAGAGGTTCTGCAGAGGAAAGCTGATGTACTTAGGGGTAGTATAGGTCTGTCTGAGACCCAGCCTGGTGTAGTGGTGTGAGCACTGGACTACAACTCTGGAGACTGGGGTGTGATTCCCTGCTTGGCCATGGAAACCCACTGTGTGACCTTGGGCATGTCACACACTCTCAGCCCTGGAAAACCCTATGATAAGTTCACCTTAGAGTTGCCATAAGTCAAAAATTCAAAGGCACCCCACCCAAAACCTCTGCCCACTGCAGTTGTCAAGCTTGGTGGGGAATAGAATCATAGAGCTGGAAGAGACCACCGGGGCCATCTAGTCCAATCCCCTGCTATGCAGGAACACACAGCAGAACATTCCCAACAGATGGATGGGTGGGATGCTACTCATGCTGCTGTTTTTAATGAGTGGGGAATGGAAAAAGCAGAAAGGAATGAAGACCTGGTTGTCTCACCTCATAGGGGGAAGGAAAAGAAAGTGTGCTCACAGGTGGCATAGGTGGCTCCTATTCCTTCTCCTCAGACTACTTTCTCCCTTTCCCACTGGTAAGCAGCAGAGGTAGCCTTTACCAGGGCTTGAAAGGTCTGTGTGTCAGGGGTACATTTTGGAAGGGTCACGAAGGGCTAGAGGATAAAGCTCTGTGCTCCATTCAGAAAGAGGCATGTGTGGGTAAGCCACATTAATGTGCACACATATCATTCACAGGATTCAGGCCATTGTACGTTAAACAAAATACAAAATTTTTCAAGTGTTTTTTGTGCAACTTCCCTTTCCAAAATTTTCAAAACAAGCCCCAAAATGTGAAAAATTATTGAAAAACTGCAAGGAAACGAAGGCCTATATCTTGTTCTTAGTCTTGATTATTGCAGACCCAGTTGAATCAATTGGATTTACTTATATGTTGACTCAACATTCAACAAATGATGGAATGGGTCTCCTCTAGTTGGGAGTAACCAACAGGATACCAGCAATAATCTCAGACAAATACTGAAGAGCATGTAACAGAGTACACAGGAAATAGGTGGTCTATATGTAGTATTGGAAAGAAGCCCACCCACAAAGCACTTGGAGGATTTTTTCCTCCCCTTATTGTCTCTGGCAGTCATAATCTCACTCAGCACAGAGAAAACTTTTGAATTTCTTATTTTTTGCATGAGAACAAAATAAAGAGAACTTCACATCCTTACATGTAAGCAGATAGAAGAACCTTATTGGAATGGGAGGCAGCTGTATTATTGTCTAATTGTTTTAGAGGGACATTTATATGTGTCAACCCTTTTCTTTGTTATCAGGGTTAACGTACAAAGGCATTCATTCTCCATTCCTGAAAGAAACTGTGCTCGAACACTTAAATATCCAATTACTACAAGTGAAAAGAAAGGCTTACCTTGATTTTTCAGTGGCAAAGGCATAGTCTCCCTGAGTTTGCTTAAAAGGTTTTTCATTTCTCTCATATCCCTGTAGAAATGAATCAAAGAACTAATCAAATAGAACAGATGCTAGTTAAGCTTAGACAAAAATCTTTCCAGTATTTTGGGATTATAAGAGTGCTGCTATGACAGTATTCAGATTAAAAAAAAACTAAAAACAATCTGAATACTGAATTGAGGAATTTTCCAACATTTTTAGTGGGCAGGAGACATAGGTCTAATAAGAAATTTCACTGAGGTAAGCATAAGTATCTTTTCCCAATATGATCCGTAATTAAGGTTTAAGGAGAAAGAACAGGAAAACTATGAAGATTAATACCACCTATTAATAAATTCACATCCAACAGAAATATATATGCTGTTCAGCTCCTTATGAGAGTTTGATCCTGTTTCTAATAAAAACCACATAAGACTGTTAACTGGAACCATTAACTATCTATTAAGGGTAGCAAAGACAAAGACTCTTCAGTTGTGGCACTCAAGAACTGAACAGATTCTCAAGAAGACTGCCTGACGCTATTGCTGTTGAACTACAATCCCCATCTTCCTTATTGTCGCCTGTGATGCTGGGACTGATGGAAATTGAAGTGTAACAAAATGTGGAGAATTACAGATTTCTCACCCTTCACGTACAATTACTTTCAAAGGTAGCTTGAATCCAGAGAGCTTTTGTGGATTATCATCCTCATGTTTTAATACAGCTTTTATATTTTTCTGTAGATTCAAATGATTTTTAACACTGACAGTGTGTTTTTATTTTGCTACAAGAAGCCACGAATACTTTATAGAAAAGGAGGTGCACTGTGATTCAACTTATCAAGACATTTTCAAGTTTCTGTATGCAGGTTAATTGCAAAAATAAATCTGAGAGCATTTACCAACAAGAATATGTCTCAGCAGCAGGTTTGGCTCCGTTTCTCTGCCAAAGCACACTCTTGAGTTTGTTGTTGTATAATGACTGTGACAGCAGGAAAAAATATCAGTGGGGTGAGGTGGAATCTAATAATTCACAATTAACATTGTCTGCTCACCAGGTTTGCAATTTTTGAGGGGCAGAACTTGTGAGAACTGGTTTTCCATGGCCATTTTATATATGGTTCTTTGGTGGGGCTTTTTATATCACTGATGTTCTAACAATGGCTGGATATCTCTTAGAGACATCTGCACATGTAATGTAAGATTGGTATTACATGCTGTCTATATGATATCCCAGTCAGCAACTGAGTGGCTGCATTTTGCACTACCTGCATCTTCTGAATCTCCTTCAAGGGCAGCCCCAAGCAGAGCAGGAAGTTAACCAGTGCATGGACTACTGTGGCTAGATTATCTCCATCCAGGAAAGGATGTACCTGACACCAGCTGAAGTGGCACCAAGCACTCTGAGCCACAAAGTCCACTTGGATCACCAGGAGAGGGATAGATCTAGGACCACTGCTCCTTCAGGGGAGTACAACCCCATCCAGAACAGGCTGCTTACCCAATTCCTGGAACTGCCAATCCACAGAGCCTCCATATTATTGGGATTCAGCCTCAGGTTACTAGCTCTCATTCAGCCCATTATAGCGTTCAAGCACTGTACAACACCTGCACAGCCCCAGCTGACTCAGATGACAAGGAGAAATAGAGCTGAGTGTCAACAGCATATTGATGACATCCACCTCCAAACCTCCTTATGACTTTCCCAGTAGCTTCATGTATATATTTAAACAGCATGAGAGATACGTTGGAACTCTGTGGTGACCCACAGCTTAATAATCATGGGGCTGATCAGGAACCCCCAATGCTACTTTCTGGAACTGGCCCTCCAGGTAGGAGCAGGACCACTGTAGAACAGTGTCTCAAAATCAGAACTTAAGAGTTAAATCCTAAGTTAGCCTTGTTATCAATATTTGATAAGGAACAAAGTAAGTGGCCAACAAGAGAATCAATTTCTATTTTATTAACTGCAGCAAGGCTAAGGACAGCTAAGAATTGGAAAATAAAGCAGGACTCGCATTTAAATGAATAGCATAAAGAAGTATGGGATATAGCTATTAATGATAAATTGACTTCTAATATTAAAGTAAAGAAGGGGGAGTTAAAAAGAGATATTTTTATAGATATTTGGGGTGAATTTATTGATTATGTGTTAATAAAGGGGAAAGGAAGTAAACCAACAGAAGAATCATTACAATTCTGGAAGGGGAATGAAACCACATGAAGGGAATGGAAGTGGTTATATCTCTAATGGTCCTGGTGGAGGGGAGCACTTAACGATTTAATGGAAGAGTAGATTGAGCTTTAAGAACTTACGGGTATAAGCGGTTTGTAAGTCTATGTTTATTATGTATTATGTACTATGTTGTGTATTATGTAAGTTTAACTAATTAATTAAAAAAAAAAAGAACAGTGTCTCAAATTCTCATTCCACAGAGCCTGTCCAGGAAGATACCCTGATCAGTGGTATCAAAAGCTACTGAGAGATCCAGAAAGATCAACATGGTAGCATTTTCTCCCTGTCTTTTCCCTGGAGTTGGTTGTCAATCACAGTAACTAAGACTGTTTCAGTGACCTGGCCTCAAACCAGACTGAAATAGATTCAGATAATCTGTTTCCTCCAAGATTGCCCAGCCATGACACTCTGAAGCACCTTGCCCCAAAAGGGGGAATTTGAAATAGGGCTGTAGTTTTCATATACCTTTGGGTTCAGGCAAGTCTTCTTCATGAGCAGGCACACCCCTGCTTCCTTCAAGGCAGCAGTTCCCCCTGACATAGTGAGGCATTTACCAGCCCCTGGATCAGCCCAATCACAAATGCAGCTGCCAGCAATGACATTCCCAGAAACAATCTGTGTTTTTGTGTGTTGGGGAGCTGGAGATATACGTCACATTCCTCACTGAACAAGGGGTGTACTGACAAAGAAGATTACTTACACATACACATCATCTTTGTTAAAATCAAAGTGAAAAAAAGAAAAAGCTTAATTGACTCAAATTATGAATACTACATACCTCTCTGTGTTTTCAATATCTGTGGAAACCTGCCATAAATGCTGCTGGATGTCTATTGGTGAAGATGATGTGTCTTCTAAAATAGGAACTTCTGAACTCTCCTCTACTTTACTGTCTATGATCTTGGGTGCTGCACAAGTCTCCAACCCTTTGAGACATGCAAGAACAAAACAGAACAAAATCTAATCACAAACACTTTATACTTGCACTTCTCATCAATTGCAATGTTAGAAATTGTTTTATTTCATTTACATTCCACCTTTCTCTCACTGTGGGATCCAAATTGACTTCTAACAGGAACTAAAACAAATTATAGCAATAATCTTTCCTGGTGGCCTGTTCTGCCTTTGTGATATCTTAAGATAGACTTATGACTTCATACATTTTGATGTTCGTGTTTCAATTGTGGCACCATTGCCAAAATTGCAAATACTCCCTAAAACTCATTTTAAAAAGCCGGGCAGCTGCATCAACCAAAGAAAGTCTGAGGCACTGGTGAGCGGGTTGCTGAGGGATGACACGTCCAGCCCTCTCCTGCCAGTGATCTGTTGTTTGACAAGCAGTTATGACAGGACTCCGCAAGGGTGCCTGCTGCTGCTCATTGTATTTAGTCTCACTTGTGGGAGGGGGCTGCCTTCATCATCCTTCAGCATTCTGCTTGCCAACACCACAGAACTCCTCTAGTTGGTGAAGCTGCCTGACTTTTAAGGTGAGTTTTAGGGGGTCAGATGGCGAGGTAGACCACAGCTATGTCTCCCATTCAGGATCTTGTACAATGACTATGGCCATTTCTGCACTAGACTGTCATAGTGCTATTACTTCACTTTCAACAAAGACCCCTCCCTAAACTGCAAATCCCAGGATTCCATAAGATGTTGAAAGTGGAATAATAGCACTACGACAGTCTAGTGCGGAAATGGCATATAATAAAAAGTGAAAAACACACACACAAATAAATCAGCACAAAATTAAAATAGCTGAAAAACATTTGATAAAATCTGTGAAGATTAACTGGCATTAAATATGTCATCTATGAATAGTCTTCAATATACATTTTCTGACTGATATTGATATATATGACACGATGGTCCATATTTTGGCCGCCTGTGCTTCTGAAACAGAAAATCTGAGGTAAAGTTCCCATGGTATTCATAAACCATACCCTTTTTCATACATTTCTTTAATTATATATTTATCTAAATTTTAGATACAAGTCTATTAATTGTTGACTGTTTGTGGTTTATTGTTAAAGAGAGGCAGATATGTGAAGATACATACCTCTGGGATCACTAAGTACTTGTGTGTGTGTGTGTGTGTGTAATTAGTAAAAGACAAAACTGATGCTTTTTAAACCACCCACTTGAATATCATATAGGTTTGTTAGAATCTGTTCCAATGATAATGGTTTACTCATCAAGAGCTAGTCTTTAATCCTATATAATCTTCTCTGTTTCCATCTTTTGTATTATTCATATTTGTCTCCATAGTTTAAATTCAGTTGTGTAATAAAAAGAGTACAGAAGTGACATCATAAGGAATAAAAACTTGGAATAAATCTTCTGTAAGTTTATCACTGCCAAAAAAAAAGGGGGGGGTGATAATACTTTTTAGTTTACCTTTAAGAAAGGAAGAAATGTAATGAATCTCTATACAAAGAGGAATTTTCACTCTTCATTTGAATCCATGCTATATCTTTCTCTCTCCAATAAATCTGCAAATTTGTTTTAACTGGAATATCATATAACATGTGATCAAATTAAGAATATATTTTATTAAATTAACAGTAACATTTTACTGTATTGACAGGATTGTAGTTCAACTGGGATGACAGATTACACGTAGATGCATTGCCTGTAGATGGAATAGAGTAACTGATTCTTTTGAAGAAAATAATTCATCAAGAGCTATATCTAAGAGGGTCTGTATTATTATTACACATTTATGAAGGTAGAAATGAACATGTTTTGCATAAAGAGCTTACTGATACATTGCACAGTCAGAAATTACAAGAACATGAAAAATACTGTAAGATTTTTTTTAAATTTTTGATACTGGTTGGAGAGTGTGTGGGGAGTTGCTGTTGCAGAAAAATTGACTTGCAGAATCTGAGCAGCTAGGGGAGAACAGAAAAAAAGACACATTTCCTACAGTTTGATCTCCTTTTATTTCATCAATAACTGCACCAGAAGTATGTGCAGTTCATCATCCCATCAATGAACATGTTTGGGTCTCATATCTTTAAGATGCTCATCCTACTATAGGGATATCCTATAGCTAAATTTAAAAACAAAGTTTGTGATGCTTGGTTGACTGTCTTCTTGTTTTTGCTTTGCTTTGCTGTTGCTTTGTTGTTATGGGCCAGAATTCAGGGTCAGGCTTATGGATGAATAACCTGGAGCTATGCATCCATAGCAGATCTGTACTCAAGATCCCTACAAAGTCACCAGCATGACATTATTGCTACAATTGTAACCGGCTCCCAGACCTACTTTCCAGTACATCAGCCACATGGAACAAAGGTTGTTCCACTGGTGGCTGCTGCTGCTGCTATTATTATTATTATTATTATTATTATTATTATTATTACTACTACTACTACTACTATCATCATCATCATCATCATCATCCCAGCGCATCATCATCATCATCATCATCATCATCAAGCGAGGCTGCAACAATCAGAAGCAGGATCATCATCCAGCGAGGCTGCAACAATCAGAAGCAGGATTCCTGTTGTACTTCCTTGTTGCAGTCTTGCTGGTTGGCAGGAGAGGGGTGGAAACATAATTCGTCTACACCCCCACTACCAGCAGAACAGACTCCCTTTTCTCCACATGGCTGATGCCTGGTAAAGCATGATACCAGGATGAAAGACACAACTTAGCTATGTTAATAATGTAACTAAGTAGCACATGTTTAATTCTGGCCATGGTTTATAGCCATACATTAAAAGGAAGGAAAAAAACTGAAACACAACAATGAGAATAAAAGTAGTGCAACCCACTTATTAAATCTTTCCTAACAACTAGTTAGCAGCTAAAAAGGTTCTCAATAAAAATGCCTGCCAGACGGAGAGTACCATGGGGGGCAGCCCAGCCTCCTGGGGCAGAGGCTGCCATGGAAAAGTTCATCAGAGATAACAAGCCTAGTGGAAGGGTAATAGAGACAACATGTCCATATTGACCAGCAACATCTCAGCAGGGCCTTGGACCTGTCAGAGCCTCTGAAATCAGAGAACCTCCTCCTTTGCCTCACTCTCTTTAGAAATGAAGCCTAAATTTCTATTTCTATTTCCAGACCACATTTTGATATATAGCAAAACACTAATTGCCTGCAGTACGTTGGCACTCACTAACAAAGCAACGCTGTGTCTCTGTCTCCTTTCTTGCCTCCTAACAGAAAGCTTTCCAGTGCAGGCTGGAGGCACAAACTGTCCCCTCTCCCATGAGCTCCGGCAGTAAATTCCAGGAGGACTCCCCTGCCTTCTAATGAGCTCTTGCATTTATTAAGCTGGGTTTGCCACAGACTAAGGGCCAACACAGATGAATGTTTCCACAGCAGATTAATCCCCCAGAAGGCAACTTTCCCCCTGTGTTTTGTGTGCTCAAGCAGTTTCCACTTGTGATAATAATGCTAGCCACCATGCTCTTGAAATTACCTTTTCTAGTGATCATTTAGATTGTCATCCTGTTGGGATGATTTCAAAACATTTCATTTCATCACATTTTCATTTGCAAACAGCACAGCCTCTACCCCAGGCTTTCCTGACCAAAAAAAAAGGTAACAGGGTAGAATCGACAGCAGGTAATCTTCCACTTCATTGCAACAATTTGCTGGTACCAAATTTTCTGTGAAAGAACGAATGCCCAGGAACAAACCTACTTTGTTCACTGAGGTATACTTGTAATTAAAAGTTATTCCCAGGCTCCAAATTTCTAAGTCTAAGTTCCCTTTCTCACAATACTCTCATTGTCACCACTCTCAGCATGGTTTTTTCCATACAATATCAGCATGCTTTAAAAGAGAATGACAAAATCAGAACACATTGTTTATCTAATGCAGTGGTTCTCAACCTTCCTAATGCCGCGACCCCTTAATACAGTTCCTCATGTTGTGGTGACCCCCAACCATAAAATCATTTTCGCTATTTTTTATTTATTTATTTATTTGTTAGTTAGTTAGTTAGTTATTTCCAACATCAAATAGATTGGAAACACTGCTCTAAATCACTGCTCTGGACAGACTTCTAATGCCTAAAAACTGGTAACCCTCCCCCCTTTTTTTAAGCACAGAAAGCATCCATCAATGCCAGAATTAAGGCAGTAGTTCTAGTTCTGAATGATGGGTTTCCACAGTTCAAAAAGCCAGTCACTCCCAAAGGCAATGCAGCCCACATTTTACACGAGGTGCAGGGAGGAAAGGACAGGCGGCATAAGCAGACGCGTTTTGTTTCACTTCCTCCCTTCCTCCCTCTCTTAAAGGGAGTGCGGACGCTAAACATACAAAAAGCGAGGAATGCGTCTTGCATTGACTGTCTTAGTCAGGGTGAAGAACACAACACGTGTATGTGGCAAGTGTCAAGGGTCCACGCACAACAAAAGCGAGAGGAGAAAGTCATCCTGGCTATTTCTGCACTAGATTGTTATAGCACTATTATTCCACATTCACCATCCTATGGAATCCTGGGGTTTCCAGTTTGAACCCCAGCGCAGGGGTCTCAGAAGCATTGCTCCCATTGGATGTGAGGCCACCTTCTTTTAAAAGGGGGGGCAGGACTGAGGAGTGGCGACCCCTGTGAAATGGTCGTTCGACCCCCAAAGGGGTCCCGACCCCCAGGTTGAGAACCACTGATCTAATGCATTCCTTCTCTGCTTCTTTATTCCTAATGTAAAAAAGGAGAAAAAAATCCAGAATCCTGTTGGATCCTTAAGTCTTCATAAGTGGACTTATGTCTGCAGCAATCAGAATTGTGCATTTGCCTAACCGCCATATCCAGTAAAGAGTTGCTGCTACGTTAGTACATAGAAGAGCTGGCAAAGTGCCTGATGCACCTCGGCATGCTATGCACACCAATCATGGTGTGCACTGATCTGCATTGTGCACCAATGCACATTGGGCATTATTAATCACCTTTGCAATTCATTAAAGAGGTTTCTTTGTGTCTCTCCTAGGTAGCTACATATACATAGTTACATAATGTAACAGGTTATACAAAATTCTAGTGCTTAATTTTAACATATTGTATTTGTTTTGCTTGTCTAAAACTTAAAACTATAAATGGTGCTTGTAGAGGTTTGTTCTTTATGCAACATACACATAAAATGTGCAATAGATTTCAGTTTCTGAGGCTACTGTAGTGTGGTCTGCCCCATACTTAGGTGCAGCATAGTGTTTATTTTGGAATATCCTCAGTATACTGTATCTAGATCATTTTGCATTTCCATCAGAGAAGCACTGTAGCAGAGCCTCTGCATGATGCACGCACACAGTTTCTCCCGATGGGCACATTTCTTTCCTTGCTTCTTGAAAGTACCTGTTTGATGATATTTCTTCAAGCAGACATCACATTGATTTTCAGGGCTTCTTTTAAGCAAAATGTTAGGCTTTAGGAAGAATTTGTATGATAGGTGGGCAAACTTGGTCATATTTACACTAACAGCCCTGGGTCAAAAGGAGTGACATGGAAAAGTGATGAGCTATTTCCTCCAGATTCACAAAGAAAAAGAAAAAGAAAAGGAAAGGTGCAAGAGAGAGAAAAGGAAGGAACTTAAATGGGTAATTTAAAAGGTTCCCTTGTTCAGAGAATCTTTCTAATTGAATTAATATTGCAAATTTAAGTCTAACAGACAGCTGAGCATACAGCTGTAGAACAATGAATCCTTTCAGACATCGTCAGTGCCAGCTCTACACCCACAATGAGCACAGAGCAATAAATTCTGGCATTCAGCTGTCCGTCAGCAATTTCCACTTGAGAAACACTTGGTTGCCTCCAGGCGGTTGTTTCGCATTTTCCAGTGCAGCAACTCAGCTCCAGCCAAATGGGCATAAAGTGGCTCTGCAGTGGTATCTGTGTACAGAGAGCTAAATGCCTCATAAATACCCCACCTTCAGAACACAAAAAATCATTCTCACCTAGACCGTTTCTGTTCAGTGTGTTTCCATTCCTTTGGTAACTTTGGCTACTTCTTTTCTCTGGTTGCCTACAATGTAATGCTAAGCTGAAATTTTAGGTACTGCGATGCTAGAATTTGGAGACTTAAGGAAAATTTCATTTTGGGGAGGAGTAGAATACTTATTTGGGGGACAACACCTTCATTTTGCCCTCCTTATAACTCCCCTGTGTCAGTGTGGTGTGTGGGTTTGGATTCCTGTGTACCTTTTAATGTTTTTAGTGTTATGAGGTTCATAAAATGGCCAGAGTTAATGCAACTGCAATGATGTAATGTGACTAGATGTTATTATCATGACCACCTAGTTTACAAACAGCTTAAAAGAGAGGAGGAGCTAAGAATGCTCATCATTAGCAGAGCTGGTAGGACAGAGCTGTCTCCTATCCTTCCTTCTTCTATAGCTTAGCGGAAGCACTGCTGAATGACAATCAGAGGAGAGGTTAAGCCTGATGGAGTCAGCTTCCTACTCAATTTCTGGGGAGAGATCATAGCTCAATGGCACAGAACATGCTCTACATGCATAAAGTCCTAGGCATTTCAGTCCTTGGCATCCCCAGTCCTTTCACACTACACAGTAACAGTGCTATGATTCCACTTTAACTGCCATGGTTACATCCTATATGCAATCCTGGGTTGAGAATTCTAAATACTCCTCCCTGGAATGAAAACCCCAGGTTCTTCTTCGTGGTCTCTGTGCCTTCATACACTAGGAGCTTTAGCGCCTGCGCGGTAGCGTTCGGAAACTTCTAGAGCTTGTTCGCTTGGCGGGAACCCCTCCCCCACGCCGGTACTGCGCATGCTCCTCCCGCCGAGCAACGGTCTCTCCTCAGTTCTTTCTCGTCCGCCGCCGCGTACGGAAGGTTCTTTAGTTTGTTCCTCTCACGTCGTGCTTGGCTTGCTGTTTTTTCACGGTTTTACGGACTTTCGGACTGTCTTTGACCTCTCTTTCGGACTCCCCCTTCGGTTTTCGTCTTTTGGATTTCGGAGTTTGGCGTTTCTTCGTCTTATGTCCGCGCTCTTTAAGAAGTGCGTGTCCTGCGGCCGCAAGGTTGCCCTCAACGACGGCCATAAGGAGTGTCTCTTCTGTTTGGGCGAGTCCCACAACATCCGGACTTGCCCAATTTGCAGGGATTTTACTCCCCAAACTCTTCGCAACCGCTCCGCGAGACTCAAATCTTATTGTTGGGAACAGTCTCTGCGGGCGATAGACGAGACCTCCACTTCCAAGATGGCCGACAAGAAGACGACCACGCCATCGACGGTATCGGCGGCTGCCGTTCCGTCCACCTCGTCGGTATCGGGCTCGGTACCGGCGAAAACGCCGATTTCGGCGTTACCGAGGATCCCGAAGCTGTCGGCGGCTGCCAAGTCAGCGAAAGGATCCTCGACGGCGAGGAAGGCTGAGGCTCCCCTTACGGAGACGCCTGCAAAAAAGCACCCTGCTCCGGACGGAGGCAAGGGCAAGGAGAAGGAGAAGAAGAAGAAGAAGAAGGAAAAGAAGCGCTCCCCGGCTGGGGACGCTCAACCTCCTACTCCTCCTCCTACTCAGCAGCCTTCAAAAGGGCGAGGCGAGTCCGTCGACCTCTCGGAGGATGAGATCGAGGACGTTCCCCAACAGCGCCCGGACTCGCCTGTGGCAGACCCTCCAACCCTGGTGGAGGAGCGCCACCGCCCTCTTAACCGTCGCAGGTCGGCCGACCTGCAGCAGAGAGAGCCCTCTGCTTCTCCCGAGCGGCGTTCGACCTCCTTCAGGTCCCGGTCCCGCTCTTCCGAGCGTCCGGTGGCCTCGCCGCCTCCGAGGGAGACAAGAGAGGAACAACCTCGCTCGTCTGCCTCCAGATACACCTCGGCGTCCTACGTGGCCAGGTACGCGAGGGAATCTGAATGGAGAGAGCGCCCGGCCTCCTATCGGTCGCATTCGCCATCGTACCGGGATCGGTACCATCGTGGCCCGAGTCGCTGGGAGACCTTCCGGAGGTCCCGGTCACCTCGTCGACAGCGCGAATCGCGCTCGCCTAGAGGGGACGAGGCTCGGTACCGTCGACGCCGAAGCCGATCTCCGTCGGACCGCCGCTCCTTCAGCCGCTCTCCCTCCCCTCGATATCATAGGGCGAGGGAGCCTTCACCACGGTATCGGGCGATATCACCACCTCCTAGGGTCACGGCAACGGCGATGCGCCCTACGGAGTCGGTGGTGACTGAGCGGGCTACGACGACGTCAGCCTGCCAGACTACCCCGGTCACCACCAAGAGGGTGAAGTCAGTGGTCAGCCATCCCAAGCGGGACGCTGCTGCTACCACCGCCCCGGCTGCGGAGAAGCCTAGGAAGGCAACACCTGCGGCGACTACGAAGGAGCCGGAAAGCGAGCGGCGAGAGGACTCACCGAGCTCGGAGTCGTACGACTCGAGTGCGGAGTCTGAGGTGTCTGAGGCGGCCTCCCAGGAGTCTCCTCCGTTGGGATTCGGGGACCCGATCCCAGATTCTGCTCCAGAGGACGTCCACCAGTTCTCTGCGATGCTGCTCCGCATGGCCACTACCCTCGGCCTTAAGATCGCCGATGCGGAGCCGGAGGATGACGATCCAGCCTTCTCCGTTTTCGAGGAGAAGCGACCTTCCACGGCCCCGCTGCCTCTCCTGCCCCGGGTATCCAGACTGGTGAAGGCCGCCTGGGATAGACCGGCCTCGGCTCAGCCGATACCGCAGCGGTTAGAACACCTCTACAGGGTGCAGAAGGATAACGCCGGTTATCTATTTAATCACCCTGCACCGAACTCTGTGGTCGTCGAGTCCGCGCAGACGAAGGGCTCCGGCAGGCAACACACCACCCCGCCGGACAAAGAGGGCAGGAAGTTGGACGCCTACGCAAGGAGGTTCTATTCGGCTGCCTCCTTGCAGATCAGGCTGTCCAACACTCAGGCTTGCCTCGCGGCATACCTGAAGAAAGTGCTCGATCGCCTGCAACCAGCGATGGAAGCGGTACCGGAGGACATCCGCCAAGCCTCCTCCGTGATCTTCAATGAGGCTATCTCCATCGCTCGGCACCAGATGGCCTCCTCCCGGCACGCAGTGGAGATCGCCTCCCGGGTCATGGCGGGGTCCGTCGGCCTTCGCCGCCATGCTTGGCTTCGACCGGCCGACATCCAGGAGGACACCAGAAGGAGGATTGAAGATCTCCCCTTCGACGGTGAAGGCCTATTCAATTCGTCCACAGACGAAGCTTTGGACAATCTCGTCAAGGCGAGACTGACCGCAAAAAAGATCGGGCTGCAGCCGGTCACGCAGACCCGCAGGGCCTCCACCTTCCGACCATCCTGGCGACGATCTTCCACCTCGTCGTTCCAGCGTTCGGCCCAGTCTGGACAGTCGAGACCGTCCTCCGGCTCATCGGCCAGACGCACGATTAGGCGGCGCCCGCCTTCGTCGAAGAAGTCCTCCTCCGAGACAAAGTCTCGGTTTTGACGTGCCTGGCAGGACCCACCAATACCCACTCTTCAGCCTACCATCAGCGCTCGGAGACCGACCGACTCTCGCTCGACACCTAGCGGAGTGGCAGTATGTCACTACGGACTCTTGGGTGCTTTCCATCGTCCGTCTTGGCTACGCCATCGAGTTTCTCGATATTCCTCCTCGCGGCGTTTATTACTCCACGCCGTCGAGTCCGGCCCTCCTGGAAGAGATCCAATCCCTCCTCCAGAAAGGGGCGATCGAGCGGCTCCCGCAAGAGGCCAAGACCACCGGCTTCTTCTCCAGGTACTTCACGGTACCGAAAGCCGACGGTACCCTCCGGCCGATCCTAGACCTCAGAGGGGTGAACTACTACATCCGCCCCAAAAGGTTCAAGATGGTCACGATACCGTCGATCCTACCCTTCCTACATCGAGGGGACTGGTTCGCCTCCATCGATCTCCGAGACGCATACTTCCATATCGCCATTCGCCCGCAGCACAGACGGTACCTCCGCTTCGCAGTCGACGACACCTGTTACCAGTACAAGGTGCTGCCGTTCGGACTCTCGACTGCCCCAAGGGTCTTCACCAAGTGCATGGCCCCGGTGGTATCCTACCTGCGGACGAAGGGCGCTTCCGTCTTCCCCTACCTCGACGATTGGCTGTTGGTGGCGTCCTGCAAACAGAGACTTTACCACGACGTCCACATGACGTTGTCACTCCTGACCCGCCTTGGTCTACGAGTGAATCCGAAGAAGTCCCACCTCGAGCCGGCGAGGATCTTGGACTTCATCGGGGCGACGCTCGACTCGACCTCCGCCAGGGCGTACCTACCAGAGTCTCGAGCACAAACCTTGATCCGGGCCGCCGCTCACGCTCGTACGGCCCCGACGTTATCTGCGAGAAGCGTCCAGCAGCTCTTGGGCTACATGGCTGCGACGACCGCTGTGACATATCTCGCCAGGCTGAGAGCAAGACCTCTTCAACACTGGTTCGTCCGCATATTCGACCCCCTGCGAGACGAACAGACACTCCGACTGCAGCTGCCGGGAGACGTCCGCTCATCCCTCCGATAGTGGCAGTCGCGACGCAATCTCATGTCGGGGATGCCTTTCCAACAGCCGACACCGAAGGTGACGGTAACGACCGACGCCTCCCTGTATGGATGGGGTGCCCACTGCGGCGATCTCAGAGTCCGCGACAGATGGACCGACGACGAGACCGCTCTCCATATCAACGCGCTGGAGCTGCTCGCCGTCTGGAAAGCCCTACGGGCGTTCCGCCATGCCGTGGCGGGGCGCACGGTCCTGATTCTGACGGACAACACCACCGCCGTCTGCTACATCAACAGACAAGGTGGGACTCATTCCACGACCCTGCTCGACATCGCGCTCGGCCTGTGGGAATGGTGCATTCGCCTGCACACGCATCCCGTGGCGGTTCACCTGGCCGGGCAGGAGAACACCACGGCAGACGCCCTCAGCAGGGACACCTCATCCCATCACGAATGGTCTCTCTCCGGAGAGGCGTTCAGACTGATTCGGGACCGCTGGGGCGAACCATCGATCGACCTCTTCGCGACCAGGGAAAACGCGAAGTGTCGCCGATTCTGTTCCAGAGCGGGCCACGATCGTGCCTCCATCGGGGACGCTTTCCAGTTTCCGTGGACCGGGGAACTCCTCTACGCGTTCCCGCCGTTCCCGCTGCTCGGCCGGACGATATCGAAGATCCTCGCCGACCGAGCCGACGCGATCCTGGTAGCCCCGTACTGGCCGAGGCAACATTGGTTCGCACCCCTGCTACAAGCCGCACGAGACGACCTGCTCCGGTTGCCACCGACACCGGACCTGCTCTCCCACTCCGGCGGCCGAGTCCTCCATCCGGACCTGCCACGCCTGGCCCTCCATGCCTGGAGGATATCGCACTAGACGATCCCGTGCTCGGTACCGTCCTCGTCGCGGCCAGGAAGGAATCCACCCGTCGCAACTATCAATACAAGTGGCGACGCTTCCTGACCTTCGCTAACGAGAGGAGTGAGCCGGTATCGCCCGCGGGGCTCTCGACCGTCCTGCACTTCCTCCTGCACCTCCAGCAACAGGGCCTGGCGTTTCCATCCCTGAAGGTGTATCTCTCCGCGATCGTGGCATACCAACCGCCACGATCTGCTGCCTCGGCCTTCTTCAGGAACGATACCGTTAAGCGGTTCCTGAAAGGACTTCATCATCTCTACCCGCCGGTATCGCCGCCGCTACCGCCGTGGTCCCTCTCGCTGGTGCTCTCGCAGCTGACGAAGCCGCCCTTCGAGCCGATGGCGACCTCGGATGACAGGCTCCTGACAATGAAAACTGCCTTCCTGGTAGCGGTGACCTCAGCGAGGCGAGCGGGTGAGATCACAGCTCTTCGTTCCGATGAGCCCTTCACGGTCTTCCACAGGGACAAGGTGGTCCTGAGACCTGACATCTCGTTCCTGCCTAAGGTGGTGTCCAGTTTCCATCTCAACCAGGACATCATCCTGCCTGCCTTCTTCCCGAACCCGACGACACCGTTGGAGCGGTCCCTCCACTCCCTGGACGTGCGTCGGGCATTGGCTTTCTACAAGGACAGGACTGCTTCCTTCCGACAGACGCCGCATCTCTTTGTTTGCTATGGGCGACGTCGGAGGGGCCTAAAAGTGTCCACCCAGCGCTTCTCCAAGTGGGTGGTGAGGACTATTGAACTGGCGTATGAGCTCGCGAGGAAGCCTCCGCCAGTCCTGCTTCGAGCCCACTCCACCAGAGCTGTGGCTACTTCTGCGGCCCTCCTGCGAGGAGTTGACCTGCATGAACTCTGCCGTGTGGCGACCTGGTCCCAACCGTCGACCTTCGTGCGCCACTACAGGCTCGACTGCCGGTCGCGCAGAGATGCCCGGTTTGGACGTGAGGTGTTGGCTTCCGTGCTGTAGGACCTGACCCGCCGTCCGACCGGTAAGCTACACAGTCTCCTAGTGTATGAAGGCACAGAGACCACGAAGAAGAAGAACAGGTTGCTTACCTGTAACTGTGGTTCTTCGAGTGGTCATCTGTGCCATCATACACACCCGCCCTTCCTCCCCTCTTTCTCAGGTCCCTGTAGGTTCTACGGCGGACGACAGAACTGAGGAGAGACCGTTGCTCGGCGGGAGGAGCATGCGCAGTACCGGCGTGGGGGAGGGGTTCCCGCCAAGCGAACAAGCTCTAGAAGTTTCCGAACGCTACCGCGCAGGCGCTAAAGCTCCTAGTGTATGATGGCACAGATGACCACTCGAAGAACCACAGTTACAGGTAAGCAACCTGTTCATTCCAAGGATGGAACCATGGCAGTTAAAGTGCAATCATAGTGCTGTAACTGTGTAGTGCTGGAAGGGCCACAAGGTATGGCAAAATGGACAAATGTCACCTGGTATAAGACAACTAATTTGGTTCCCTACAATTTACATTTATAGAACAAATTTTCTCTGTGTGTAGAGTACTAAACATATATTAGTCTCTGTAACAGAATCACAGAATCACAGAAATGTAGAGTTGGAAGAGACCACACGGGCCATCCAGTCCAACCCCCTGCCATGCAGGAACACCCTCAAAGCACTCCTAACAGATGGCCATCTAGCCTCTGCTTAAAAAACTCCAAGGAAGGAGACTCCACTACACTCCGAGGCAGCATATTCCACTGCTGGACAGCCCTGACTGTCAGGAAGTTCTTCCTGAGGTTCAGGTGGAATCTCCTTTCCTGCAGCTTGAATCCATTGCTCCTTGTCCTGGTCTCTGGAGCAGCAGAAAACAAGTCCTCTCCTTCCTCTACATGGCATCCCTTCAAATATTTAAACATGGCTATCATGTCGCCTCTTAACCTTCTCTTCTAATCTTGACAACCATGCTGTATATTATGTCAATTACCATGACTGAAATAAGGAGAAGAAACCAAGAAAATAACAGGCTAAATTCATCATTAGGTACACTTAGAGCAGGCCCACTGAAATTAATCAGAGCTGTTAGTCAACACTGAATTAAGTTCTACTGATTTCAGTGTGCCTTCTCTAGGTGGGACTAATATTACTTTTAAGCCCCTGGCTTGTCTAAGGTCACCACAAAGTCAGTGGTTGACATAAGCATTTGAACCAGAGCATAAAAAAAATATTTCTTGGACTACAATGGACATGAAGGCTGAGCAGACTCTGGCAGCTGTACTCTCCTATAGTCTAATGTGAACCTAATGGGACTTCCCAGCTCACAGCCCATTACTGCAACACCCATCAGAACTATGATTCTGCCGCATCTAACAACAGAGCCTAAAAAGCTAATTTATTGAACCACTGAACTTCAAGAACCATCCATCCAGTATAACCAACAGTCACTGGCCAAGCTTTTCCTAGCTAGTTCTCTGGATTGGGGAGGAGGGTGAAAACTGAAAGCACATGTTTCTTAGAAAAACTCTATATTTATCTACAACTGCTTTATAAATAACAATACCACCAAAATATCACTTATAAAGGGAAAGTACACTGCTACATTTCTTAGTTCCACTTTATCAGCAGGAATAAACAAAGCACAGATGAAGAAAGATGCCTTTCTCGCCTTTTCTGCATGGCTTATGAGAGCTTTTTGGTAGTAGAAGACAGTGCAAAGCACAGGCAGAGTGAGACTTGGCTTCCAAAGGCCCAGATCCTGCTCCATTAGTGTGTGAGAGAGAAGAATCATGTTTGCAGGAGTTTGGTTTCAAAGAACAGTTTAGTGCTTTTCTGCAGAGGAGATATTTTCATTTGGAGTTGTTTATTGCCTTGTACAAGAAGGCACCTAACTTTCCTTCTTTAGGTTAGCTCCCTGCGGGAAGAGTTTGAACCTGGAAAGCTCTCTGAACTTTACCAGAGATATAAAAAGCAGCAAAGTCCCCACCCCCCACCCATGCCTCTGATTCTGCAGGATTGTTCTATACCCATGAGGCAGGTGAAGTTAGCACAGAGCTGAACTGCAGTCTCCTTCTGCTAAGCACCTGTCTGCACGCACTTCTTTTCCAGCACAGGTCTGACTGTGCATATGCATCCATGAGTGCAAACATTTGCTCAGTCCTTTTATGCCCTCAGGAACATATCCCTGAATAAGCACATTGTGCACCGATGTGTAAGGCTAGCTTGGTGAAGTTCCCCGTGGAAAACTTCACAGAGAGCTCAGACAGATGGCACGTACCCAGAGCTCCACCAAAATCAGTGGTGCTAGGCAGAAAAGATAGCGTGAAATGAAGTGATGAACTTGCTAGATGCTGGTCTGTGTTGCCATATACACTAGCCACTATTCCAGAGGACTATGCAAAATAGCACTGAGGGGAATAAAAGCAATGACTAAAGACTTTTTAAAAAAATATCTCACTGGCTTTCCAAAGTAATAATGGCTGTGTACCATCCAGCAAACATAACCACTGGTCATTAGTCAAACTGTCTACCTCATTCTATGGATTGAGGAGGGAATAGTTATTGCAAGAAAATTCTTAAAATCTGAAAGCACGTATTTCTTAGAAAAATTCTACATTTATTTCAGGTGCTTGAGTATGTCTTATTTTGCTTGAGTATATCTTATTTTGGTCATTGTGGAAGTTGGAATTCTCTTTCATCTTCCCCAATAACCAAAGCCCCACCAGGACTAACTGTATTATTGTGATAGCCATACTGAATGGCCAGCCTTTGGCAAGCGGAGACCAAGAGGACTGAAGAAGTGGCTGGCTATATTTCCACAGTCAGACACAGAATTTTTATTTTATACACTGAGACTCCTGGATGATCTTGGAGGATCTTCCTCAGGAGGATCTTTGATAATCTTTCTCACCTGGAGTACTCTGTTCAGTTCTGGGCACCGCAATTCAAGGCTACTGACAAGCTGGAACAAGTCCAGAGGAGGGCTACAAAATGGTAAGGGGGAGTAGAAGACAGTGCAAGGCACAGGCAAAGTGCCTTGTCTGAGGGAGCTGGGTGTTTAGCCTGGAGATGGGAAAGCTAAGAGATGGCATGATAGTGATTTTTAACTACTTGAAGGAATGTCATATAGAGGATGGAGTAAGCTTGTTTTCTGCTGCTCCAGAGACTTGAACATGTTGCAATTGCTTCAAGCTACAAGAAGAGAGATTCCACCTAAACACCGGGAAGAACTTTCTGACAGTAAGAGCAGTTTGACATTGGAATGCAGTGCCTCGGAGTGTGGTGGAGTCTCCTTTGAAGGTTTTTAAGCAGAGGCAAGGTGGTCATCTGTCAAGAGTGCTTTGATTCTATTCCTGCATGGCAGGGGATTGAATGGCCCTTGTGATCTCTTCCAGCTCTATGATTTTATGACTCCATGATATTGGCAGAACATGCCATCACTTTGCATTTGGCTATGAGCAGACCCTTTAGTGATCCTCTGATTCTTCTATCCCCCTCTATCAGTCATAGAATAGCTTTTCAGGGGTGCTACTATAGAGACACCATGCAGCAAAACCAGGATATGGAAGCATAACCAGATCCTTTCTCCTATCCTCTGATTTTTCCCCCTTTCCACCATTCATGGAATGGCCATTCAAGGGCACTACTGCAGTAAAACCATGGGAGTTGTGAACAGGCAGTTGTAGTGGAGTTCCACCTGTGAAACTCTGATGCTATGCTGACTAATGTAGGATAATGTAACTGATCTTGGCCAATGAGATATTTAGGGACTGACTTGTCATAGCACACAAAGACAGCGACAACTGCTCTCTGCTTGTTACACTTCGGTGGCCAGAATATAACAAAACACCACAGAATGTTGTTTTATATCACGTAACACAATGCACTGGCAGAATATCTCAACAATCTCAGTCAGAAGTCCTTTTCATCACCCTGTTGTCTTTCATCCCAGCTGGTTATCATTCTGTGAGTGGCTTGTTAGTTTGCTTTTTCTTCCTCTTTTCTCCCCACCTCCCCTTTCATGTTGCAAGCCTGAAAGTAGGGTGTTTTTTTGTTTTTTTTTTATACTGCTCTGTAAGCAACTCTGGGAACCTTTGGGGCTTAAGAATGAATAAAAATGCTCCAGAAATATAAATAAACACATGCATGCTGGTCTGTGCCTGAAATAAGTTATTGATTGATTGATTGATTGATAAATAAATATATGGCTCATCCAGATTAATGCCTTACAAAAGGAGCCTTGAATACCTCTCTTTACCTTGCTGAATTATTACTTATTGCTTCACAGGCAGAGTGGCAAGGACACATGTCTCTGCTTCAAGGCTAAAGAGGAGTAAGCTTGATGATAGACCTACTTTTCCCTGAGGTAACTCTGGCCTGTGGGAGAGCAGAGGGAGTCAAAGGCCCTTTTCTCAGGATGGTGGTGTCCCAGCATTGGGACGCGAGAAGAGGAGGACCATGATGACACTTCTGTGTGACATTATCGTGGTCCCGCTCTTCTTGTGTCCCCAGACGGTGCAATCGCAGGGTATATCATTGACAGAAAAACTCCATCAGTGGCCCCTGAACCTGTGCGGCTTCCGTTGCTGCTGGCCATGCAGAATACCCGGAAGTATGATCATGTGTTTCATTCCCCACTGCAGCGTGGGAAGAAGACCAACTGCAGTGTGGAAGGGAGGCCTGTGTCCCTTGTGCTTCCTTCCACAGGCAGCCAGCTTGTTGCAGAGCGAAGAGTAGGGAACACGCTCCCATTCTGGCAGAGGCGCTGCCTGGATTGCAATGGGATGACACAGGAGAGTGTTGTCCTGCGGAAAGGGTCAAAGTTTAAGTGAGATAAAGTCTCAATGCTTTGGATTTTGCATCATCATCATCATGGCCTATTTTTTTAAGGAAGCCACCAAAATTGGTGGTGATATGTTCACAGTCTTGGAATTGCTCAAACAGCTGCAAGATAGCTTTAACTGCTGCCACTCTAGTGTTGCAGTTCAGAGTAGAATATCCCTTTAGTAAATGTTTTATTATCTGTTGGGGAAAAAATCTCTTTAAAGAAAAGGCATTATTTTAATATAGTTTCTGTTGTTGTCATTATTATTTAAATTTATTAGATATTATTTTGTGTGAAAGACCTAAAGTGTTTTAAAATAGATAAAAATCAAAAATAATAAGGAAGACAATATAAAACTAACCTCTGCTCCAAAATAATAACAACAAAAAAATCACAGGCATAAGCAACATACACAATGCCAATATTATACTACTCACATCCTGCTAAATGCCTGAGAGCTATTTATAGATTGAGATCATTTCCTCATACAAAAGTAAACAGTAATGATAAAGATAACAGTTGCAGTTCTCTGCTTTTTGCACAATGACAGAATATGTCACAGTTCCTAATCACAGCAGAAACTAGAAATATTACTTCTTCTTCGTGGTCTCTGTGCCTTCATACACTAGGAGCTTTAGCGCCTGCGCGGTAGCGTTCGGAAACTTCTAGAGCTTGTTCGCTTGGCGGGAACCCCTCCCCCACGCCGGTACTGCGCATGCTCCTCCCGCCGAGCAACGGTCTCTCCTCAGTTCTTTCTCGTCCGCCGTCGCGTACGGAAGGTTCTTTGGTTTGTTCCTCTCACTTTTGTGCTTGGCTTGCTGTTTTCACGGTTTTACGGACTTTTGGACTGTCTCTGACCTCTCTTTCGGACTCCCCCTTCGGCTTTTGGTCTTTTCGGATTTTCGCAGTTTGGCGTTCTTCGTCTTATGTCCGCGCTCTTCAAGAAGTGCGTGTCCTGCGGGCGCAAAGTTGCCCTCAACGACGGCCACAAGGAGTGTCTTTTCTGTTTGGGTGAGTCCCACAACATTCGGACTTGCCCAATTTGCCGGGATTTTACTCCCCAAACTCTCCGCAACCGGTCCGCGAGACTTAAGTCTTATTGTTGGGAACAGTCTCTGCGGGCGATAGACGAGACCTCCACTTCCAAGACGGCCGACAAGAAGACGACCACGCCATCGACGGTATCGGCGGCTGCCGTTCCGTCCACCTCGTCGGTATCGGGCTCGGTACCGGCGAAACGCCGACCTCGGCGTTACCGAGGATCCCGAAGCTGTCGGCGGCTGCCAAGTCAGCGAAAGGATCCTCGACGGCGAGGAAGGCTGAGGCTCCCCTGACGGGGACGCCTGCTAAAAAGCGCCCTGCTCCGGACGGAGGCAAGGGCAAGGAGAAGGAGAAGAAGAAGAAGAAGAAGGAGAAGAAGCGCTCCCCGGCTGGGGACGTTCAACCTCCTCCTCCTCCTCCTACTCAGCAGCCTTCCAAAGGGCGAGGCGAGTCCGTCGATCTCTCGGATGATGAGATCGAGGACGCTCCCCAACAGCGCCCGGACTCGCCTGTGGCAGACCCTCCAACCCTGGTGGAGAAGCGCCACCGCCCTCCTAGTCGTCGCAGGTCGGCCGACCTGCAGCAGAGAGAGCCCTCCTAGGAGCGGCATTCGACCTCCTTCCGGTCCCGGTCCCGCTCTTCCGAGCGTCCGGTGGCCTCGCCGCCTCCTAGGGAGACAAGAGAGGAACAACCTCGCTCGTCTGCCTCCAGATACACCTCGGCGTCCTACGTGGCCAGGTACGCGAGGGAATCTGAATGGAGAGAGCGCCCGGCCTCTTATCGGTCACATTCGCCATCGTACCAGGATCGGTACCATCGTGGCCCGAGTCGCTGGGAGACCTTCCAGAGGTCCCGGTCACCTCGTCGACAGCGCGAATCGCGCTCGCCTAGAGGGGACGAGGCTCGGTACCGTCGACACCGAAGCCGATCTCCGTCGGACCGCCGCTCCTTCAGCCGCTCTCCCTCTCCTCGATATCATAGGGCGAGGGAGCCTTCACCTCGGTATCGGGCGATATCGCCACCTCCTAGGGTCACGGCAACGGCGACGCGCCCTACGGAGTCGGTGGTGACTGAGCGGGCTACGACGACGTCAGCCTGCCAGACTACCCCTGTCACCACTAAGAAGGTGAAGTCAGTGGTCAGCCAGCCCAAGCGGGACGCTGCTACTACCACCGCCCCGGCTGCAGAGAAGCCTAGGAAGGCAACACCTGTGGCGACTGCAAAGGAGCCGGAAAGCGAGCGGCGAGAGGACTCACCGACCTCAGAGTCGTACGACTCGAGTGCGGAATCAGAGGTGTCTGAGGCGGCCTCCCAGGAGTCTCCTCCGCTGGGATTCGGGGACCCGATCCCAGATTCTGCTCCAGAGGACGTCCACCAGTTCTCTGCGATGCTGCTCCGCATGGCTACTACCCTCGGCCTGAAGATCGCCGATGCGGAGCTGGAGGACGACGATCCAGTCTTCTCCGTCTTTGAAGGGAAGCAACCTGCCACGGCCCCGCTGCCTCTCCTGCCCCGGGTATCCAGACTGGTGAAGGCCGCCTGGGATAGGCCGGCCTCGGCTCAGCCGATACCGCAGCGGCTGGAACACCTCTACAGGGTGCAGAAGGATAACGCCGGTTATCTCTTTAATCACCCTGCACCGAACTCTGTGGTGGTCGAGTCGGCACAGACGAAAGGCTCTGGCAGGCAACACACCACCCCGCCGGACAAAGAGGGCAGGAAGTTGGACGCCTATGCAAGAAGGTTCTATTCCGCCGCCTCCTTGCAGATCAGGCTGTCCAACACTCAGGCTTGCCTCGCGGCATACCTGAAAAAGGTGCTCGATCGCCTGCAACCGGCGATGGAGGCGGTACCGGAGGACATCCGCCAAGCCTCCTCCGTGATCTTCAACGAGGCCATCTCCATCGCTCGGCAGCAGATGGCCTCCTCCAGGCACGCAGTGGAGATTGCCTCCCGGGTCATGGCGGGATCCATCGGCCTGCGCCGCC
The DNA here is from genome assembly GCA_948474755.1 of Ctenosaura bakeri. Taxonomy (NCBI): domain Eukaryota; kingdom Metazoa; phylum Chordata; class Lepidosauria; order Squamata; family Iguanidae; genus Ctenosaura; species Ctenosaura bakeri. The sequence goes on from CAOLHI010000771.1 coordinate 81,223, forward strand.
ATGCTTGGCTGCGGCCGGCCGACATCCAGGAGGACACCAGAAGGAGGATTGAAGATCTCCCCTTCGACGGTGAGGGCCTATTCAATTCGTCCACCGACGAAGCTTTGGACAATCTCGTTAAGGCGAGGCTGACCGCCAAGAAGATCGGGCTACAGCCGGCCACGCAAGCCCGCAGGGCCTCCACCTTCCGCCCATCCTGGCGACGATCTTCCACCTCGTCGTTCCAGCGTTCGGCCCAGTCTGGACAGTCGAGACCGTCCTCCGGCTCGTCGGCCAGACGCACGATTAGACGACGCCCGGCTTCGTCCAAGAAGTCCTCCTCCGAGACAAAGTCTCGGTTTTGACGTGCCTGGCAGGACCTACCAATACCCACTCTTCAGCCTACCATCAGCGCTCGGAGACCGATCGACTCTGGCTCGACATCTCGCGGAGTGGCAATGTGTCACTACGGACTCTTGGGTGCTTTCCATCGTCCGTCTTGGCTACGCCATCGAGTTTCTCGATATTCCTCCTCGAGGCGCTTACTATTCCACGCCGTCGAGTCCGGCCTCCTGGAAGAGATCCAGTCCCTCCTCCAGAAAGGGGCGATCGAGCAGCTCCCGCAAGAAGCCAAGACCACCGGCTTCTTCTCCAGGTACTTCACGGTACCGAAAGCCGACGGTACCCTCCGGCCGATCCTAGACCTCAGAGGGGTGAACTACTACATCCGCCCCAAAAGGTTCAAGATGGTCACGATACCGTCGATCCTGCCCTTCCTACATCGAGGGGACTGGTTCGCCTCCATCGATCTCCGAGACGCATACTTCCATATCGCCATTCGCCCGCAGCACAGATGGTACCTCCGCTTCGCGGTCGACGACACCTGTTACCAGTACAAGGTGCTGCCGTTCGGACTCTCGACTGCCCCAAGGGTCTTCACCAAGTGCATGGCCCCGGTGGTATCCTTCCTGCGGACGAAGGGTGCTTCCGTCTTCCCTTACCTCGACGATTGGCTGTTGGCGGCGTCCTGCAAACAGAGACTTTACCACGACGTCCACATGACGTTGTCACTCCTGACCCGCCTTGGTCTACGGGTGAATCCGAAGAAGTCCCACCTCGAGCCGGCGAGGATCTTGGACTTCATCGGGGCGACGCTCGACTCGACCTCCGCCAGGGCGTACCTACCAGAGTCTCGAGCCCAAACCCTGATCCGGGCCGCCGCTCACGCTCGTACGGCCCCGACGTTATCTGCGAGAAGCGTCCAGCAGCTCTTGGGCTACATGGCTGCGACGACCGCTGTGACATATCTCGCCAGGCTGAGAGCAAGACCTCTTCAACACTGGTTCGTCCGCATATTCGACCCCCTGCGAGACGAACAGACACTCCGACTGCAGCTGCCGGAAGACGTCTGCTCATCCCTCCAATGGTGGCAGTCGCGACGCAATCTCATGTCAGGGATGCCTTTCCAACAGCCGACACCGAAGGTGACGGTAACGACCGACGCCTCCCTGTATGGATGGGGTGCCCACTGCGGCGATCTCAGAGTCCGCGACAGATGGACCGACGACGAGACCGCTCTCCATATCAACGCGCTGGAGCTGCTCGCCGTCTTGAAAGCGCTACGGGCGTTCCGCCACGTCGTAGCGGGGCGGACGGTCCTGGTTCTGACGGACAATACCACCGCCGTCTGTTACATCAACAGACAAGGAGGGACTCACTCCACAACCCTGCTCAACATTGCACTCGACTTGTGGGAATGGTGCATTCGCCTGCATACGCATCCCGTGGCAGTTCACCTGGCCGGGCAGGAGAACACCACGGCAGACGCCCTCAGCAGGGACACCTCATCCCATCACGAATGGTCTCTCTCCGGAGAGGCGTTCAGACTGATTCGGGACCGCTGGGGCGAACCATCGATCGACCTCTTCGCGACCAGGGAAAACGCGAAGTGTCGCCGATTCTGTTCCAGAGCGGGCCACGATCGTGCCTCCATCGGGGACGCTTTCCAGTTTCCGTGGACCGGGGAACTCCTCTACGCGTTCCCGCCGTTCCCGCTGCTCGGCCGGACGATATCGAAGATCCTCGCCGACCGAGCCGACGCGATCCTGGTAGCCCCGTACTGGCCGAGGCAACATTGGTTCGCACCCCTGCTACAAGCCGCACGAGACGACCTGCTCCGGTTGCCACCGACACCGAACCTGCTCTCCCACTCCGGCGGCCGAGTCCTCCATCCGGACCTGCCACGCCTGGCCCTCCATGCCTGGAGGATATCGCACTGACGATCCGTGCTCGGTACCGTCCTCGTCGCGGCCAGGAAGGAATCCACCCGTCGCAACTATCAATATAAATGGCGACGCTTCCTGACCTTCGCTAACGAGAGGAGTGAGCCGGTATCGCCTGCGGGGCTCTCTACCGTCCTGCATTTCCTCCTGCACCTCCGGCAACAGGGGCTGGCGTTTCCATCCCTGAAGGTGTATCTCTCCGCGATCGTGGCATACCAACCGCCACAATCGGCTGCCTCGGCCTTCTTCAGGAACGATACTGTTAAGCGGTTCCTGAAAGGACTTCATCATCTCTACCCGCCGGTATCCCCCCGCCCCCCTGGGCCCTCTCGCTGGTGCTCTCGCAGCTGACGAAGCCGCCCTTCGAGCCGATGGCGACCTCGGATGATAGGCTCCTGACCATGAAAACTGCCTTCTTGGTAGCGGTGACCTCAGCGAGGCGAGCGGGTGAGATCACAGCTCTTCGATCCGATGAGCCCTTCACGGTCTTCCACAGAGACAAGGTGGTCCTGAGACCTGACATCTCGTTCCTGCCTAAGGTGGTGTCCAGTTTCCATCTCAACCAGGACATCATCCTGCCTGCCTTCTTCCCGAACCCGACGACACCGTTGGAGCGGTCCCTCCACTCCCTGGACATGCGTCGGGCCGTGGCCTTCTACATGGACAGGACTGCTTCCTTCCGACAGACGCCGCATCTCTTCGTTTGCTATGGGCGACGTCGGAAGGGCCTTAAAATGTCCACCCAGCGCTTCTCCAAGTGGGTGGTACGGACTATTCAACTGGCGTATGAGCTCGCGAGGAAGCCTCCGCCAGTCCTGCTTCGAGCCCACTCCACCAGAGCGGTGGCTACTTCTGCGGCCCTCCTGCGAGGAGTTGACCTGCATGAACTCTGCCGTGTGGCGACCTGGTCCCAACCATCGACCTTCGTGCGCCACTACAGGCTCGACTGCCGGTCGCGCAGAGATGCCCGGTTTGGACGTGAGGTGTTGGCTTCCGTGCTGTAGGACCTGACCTGCCGTCCGACCGGTAAGCTACACAGTCTCCTAGTGTATGAAGGCACAGAGACCACGAGAAGAAGAACAGGTTGCTTACCTGTAACTGTGGTTCTTCGAGTGGTCATCTGTGCCATCATACACACCCGCCCTTCCTCCCCTCTTTCTCAGGTCCCTGTAGGTTCTACGGCGGACGACAGAACTGAGGAGAGACCGTTGCTCGGCGGGAGGAGCATGCGCAGTACCGGCGTGGGGGAGGGGTTCCCGCCAAGCGAACAAGCTCTAGAAGTTTCCGAACGCTACCGCACAGGCGCTAAAGCTCCTAGTGTATGATGGCACAGAAGACCACTCGAAGAACCAGTTACAGGTAAGCAACATGTTCTTTCTGAACTACAACTCTCAGAATCCCATACGCACTCTGGCTAGAGAATTTCTAGAAGATGTAGTCCAAAATGTAACTTTAGCTTTGAATAACAGCGATCAGTACAGCAAAATAGAGTAGAGGCCACTGAGAATGAAGATAATCCATGATGTGACCGAGCAAGAGCCATGATTACTGGTCTCACTCAATCTTTGCCAGCTGATTTTCTGTATTTAACATTGAAGTAGGAACCAAACTCAAAGAAAGGAAAGGTAATCTCTCTGGTTTAATCTCCCATGATTCTCAAACTAGTTCCAGTTCTGTATCAAATAGCATTTGGTCTCCAGAATCTATTGGGGACATATTTAGATGGCAAAACTAAAGAACTGGAGTATGAAAGGAAGCTACTATGTCTGATTATGGCGCAAAGGATAAAATGTATTCTTGGATGTGGAAATTTTATCTTTGTAATTCCTGCACAGGTGTGGGTTTCATTTATGCCCACAGCGGTGTAGAAGGGAACAGGATAAATCGAGTGTAGCGGGAAAAATGTTCACTGCCTTTAGCTTCTTGGAGGAATGATATGTTATCACTATAAGCACTCCATCTGGCAGACTGATGGCACATTTTAATGATTTCCTTTCCTAATTTTTATCTGGTAATGGCCTATGACTATGATACTTTGCTTCGTTGTCATTCAATGAAAAACACAAATTCAAGTACAAATTCTTTTGCGATCCACCCACTCCACTGAAATCAGCAGAGCACACCTTCCTGGTGTGCACTGGACGGACACAGAGATCTTGACTGAGCTCTAACAGTGAATGGGTATGAAACTGTATATTAGATGAGTCTCACTGTATCCTATGAGCAGACTGGCTGGAGAGTAACAGATAATGGGAGCATGGTAAATGTCCTGTTTCACAAATAGCCAATAATAAGTAAATGAAAATAGATCAACAGTAATTTATGATGTAGATGAATACCTTTCCGATGAAGCTGAAGCGATCCTAGCAGGCACATGGATTTTAGCATCTCTGTCGTATACATTTCTAAGCAACACTGCAACTGGATAAACAGTCTACAAATTTCAGGATGAATCTCCCCATCTTCTGGGCTGCAACAATAGCAAAACAAACAAGCAAACAAACAAAAAATGTTACCATTTTTGTTTTCCAAAGCTTTTGGATTTTTAGTTTAATATTGTTTCATTACCTGCTATACTTTGATGCTATGTATTTGTCATTTTGTTTTACTTAAATGGTAATGTTTTCATATCATGTCTGGATTATTGGATTTATAATTGTATTACAGTCTGGCCTCCACATTTGTGAGAGTTAGGGGTGCAGGACACTTGTGAAAATAGGAAATCATGAATAAGATTTTGAAAGCCCTTTCTACTCCTAGGACTAACCAGGCCCAGCAATGGTGGTGGCTGATCCAGTTCCTGGCCCCAACTGTGCTTCTCCTCTGCTGTCTCCTGTCCTCCTCTGCCTTCTCTTACTTCCCAACCCATGATCCACTTCTAAGTCTCGCTTCCCATCTTTCCCCCTTTCTCACTTCCACCAACAGCACCCCCTCTGCCTTCTCTTACTTCCCACTCAGTGAACCACTTCTGAGCCCCACTTCCCATCTTTTAACCTTTCTCATCCTTCAGCAGCACCTCCTCTACCTTCTCTTACTTTCCACTCCACCATCTACATCTAAGCATTTTCCTATCTTTTCTCCTTTCTCCTCCTCCAACAGCACCGCTTCTGCCTTCTGTTGCTTTCCAACCAGCAATGCACCTTTAAGCTCCATTTCTTATCTTTCTATTTTCTCCATAACCAAAAGCACCTCCTCTGCCTTCTCTTACTTCCCATGGCAAGACTCTATGTCCCACTTCTGATCTTTTCCCTGTCTCCTCCTCCAACAGAACTTCTTCTGCCTTCTCCTACCCTGTGAGAGGGAGAGGAAGGGGAGGAGCTACAAACTTGTGAATAATCAAATTCCTGAAAGTTGAGGACCAGCTGTATACAGTTCTTTATTTGCATTTCCCTGCCCTTCCTCTGTGGGTGCACACAGTATATTTTAGACTGTAGTGTACACCTTTGTAGGGCTGGCTGTTTTTGTTGTTGTTGTTGTTGTTACTTTTACTTGTAAAGCACCAGGTGCCTCAATGGCATTATAGAAACAAATTATAATAATAATAAGCATTGCCAACCGTGTCTCCCTCTTTCTTTTTTGTCTATTTATGTGTGCTAGAATAACATTAAAAAAACTTGTTTTGGAAAAATGCACAAATCATATTATACAGACATCTGTGATCATGTATAATTTAATAGTCAAGAGCTGGAGGTTTGGTATTTCCATTATAGTATATAAGACATTCCAAACACTTGCATATACAATATACATTCTCATTGAAAATGTGAAAATAAGCAGATTGAATGAAACACTGAAACAATTGACATTTAAAGATCCTTGACAGAGAATCAGGAAACAAGGGGGCAAAGACCAAATGTTAGTCCCAAATAAGAATGTAATTCGTCCTACACCGCCCGAGTAACATGGGTGGCGGGAATAGACAACTTCAAAACTTTTATCCCCACCAGGTGGGATTACATGAGTTTGTTTTGTTTTCTGCATTTTCCAGTATTTATGTCCCCATTTTAGGACTTTTTTTTGCAAACAAATAAACAAACAAGCAAGCAAACAAACTAGATCCCCCAACAAAAACCTATTTTCACTGAGAAATTGAAAAATCTGTTTCCTGCACAAAATATATTGTTTCTGTGCAAAAAATGAAGAAAAAAGGTTTTCTCCTCCAGAAGTGATTGTTTCATAAAAAAGGTTTGACTGTTTTCTCAAGGAAATGTCTTGATTTGTTGAATACCACTTTTTTCCATCAAAGATAAGAAAAACCTATGAGTATTCTTTGCAATCTTTGTCCTAACTAGAGTAAATCCACAGAATCAGTGAAACTTGCATAATAGTAGAGTTATCAAATTCTCATTGATTCAATAGGTTTGGTAGAACTGGGATTAACAATCTGATTTAACTTAAACGGTCCATGAAAAGGTCTACTCTTATCTGGGGATATTGTCTTCCTCCTTTCCTCAGCTCCACTGCTAGATCTGGAAGAGGAAGCAATGAATGTCTATAGCTCTGAAAGGAACTTGGTTTACCAGTCAAGTTCCAGAAAGTCTCTTGTTTTCTCAGGTTTAAGTGCAGAAAAATAATTAAATCCTTATATACATAGGATAGTGCCGAATGACCTTTCTCACTGAAATCGATGTTTCCCTATTCATTTTCTTAAAGAGGCTCTAATTAACCAGCAGTTATGATTTCAGTCAGTAAAAAATTGTACTGTTGCCATAACTTAGAACATAATTTTCCAAAAAAAAGCTAAAAGGACTTAAGTACTCTTTATGTTTCTTGCTCAGATCAATGTCACTGAAGAACATTTCACTCTGGCTGAATAGTTCCCCATGATTTTAGCTGATAAAAAGCCCCATAAATACAACTCCTCTGCTTTGCACAGTCATACATAGTTATTATGAGTTGTGTTGCACATAGGCTGAATTCAGAAACTGTATAAATGTTGCAAATATATTCATGGAACTTACTAGCTTCACTTAGTCACATATAAAATATGTTAGCAATTTGTAATCTTAAAGAACACTAGATTAAAACTACACATTAAACTCCTCTTTCTAATTGCCAGGAGTGAATTCTTGGTACTCAAATGTGACTCAGGTGAGTGACAATATGAAAATCTGTACTATATTCACTGCATAACCTGATGCACAAAAGTGTTAGCAATAGTCACCATATGATTTACAGACTGATGTCACAGATCATATGGGGAGGGACTGTAGCCTAGTGGTAGAAAACATCTGCTTTCCACATAAGGAAGTTGCAGATTCAGTCTACTTCAAAGCACCAGGTGATCAGAAAAAGACCCTGGAAAAACATTATCAGACTAAGCAAATGCATAGTCCGATCTGGTGAATGAGTTAAGACTGCGGTTAAAAATAATTTCCAATGAGATAAATCCAATATCAGTCCTAAAGAAGACTCCTTGAAATCAATGGGACTTACATTAGTTGTCACTAAGAAATCAAATTAATTTTGGTAGGTCTTAATTAGTTAGGAGTAATATGGTACTTAGTCCTGTATGTCTGCTAGAGTTAGCAACTTATGCATGGTTTTAGTCACTAATTGCTAGTTTGCATGTTTGTTCACTTCCTGTTTGATGGTTTTTCCACATTAATTCTCTTTATGTATCACTACACCCTGCAGCTGTTGGCTTAAAATATACATGAGGGATGTTAGAAGATTCTCAATTGCCCTTTCATTAGTATGATTAACAAGAATATTGATTAACTGCTTCTATTGGTATATTATATGACTAACCTCTGGTTTGTGAACTTCTGTATGAAATTATTATTACTGAAACTGAGAGTACATTAGTGACATCAGTTATAGTCTTGTTTGTGTACATTGTGATAATTACATACTGCCCCAGTCATCCAGACAGCAGACAGAAGAGTTAGATAAGAAATAACAAATAGCCAGTCTTGAGTGAAATACTAACCTTGCTGATACATGTTTTATTTTGCTTTCCTATTCAAGAAAAACAGTATAAAAATGTGAAGCTTAAAGAATAAAGTTATTCTTCTGGATCACTACTGCTAGCAGGTTGGACTTAACACAATTCTAATTATCAGTGGGATCCTTTGGCCAAAGAAACTCTTTTGTGTATTTCATTGTATTGCATACTTGCATTCTGTGTTGCTGCCTCACTTCCTGGTTGGTTTCAGAGCTCATCCCAGCTCCATGTCTAACCCGTACAGATATGGTGTGTATGAGATTTCAACTTTCTCACACAGCCTTCTTGTTCTTCTTCTTCTTCCTCACTCCTCCATAAGATCACATATTTGATTATTGCCAAATGAAATGAGTAAAACTATTATGTTTTTTAAGGAGGACTAAGCTTTTTTCTTTTGTCTAGTACATTCTTTGTGCATGTGGGTGTGGGACTGGTTGATGTTCAGCTTCTGTCTTGCTAATCTGATTACTTGAGAGATCCCACTACTCTCTCACACATTTCACTACAGTTCTATGTTTTTGTTCTGTAAGCATGGAAAACACTTTCTGCTCATGGAGCGAAAAGTTTGAATCGTGGCCATGAAATCATGTTATCAGTAAATTTAGGCAAATAGAAGAAGCAATGATCCACAAGGACAAGTGACTTTTGATGGTCACTGAATTGTTTTTGTCTCAAATTTATTTGTTTTTACCAAACTATTCCCTTCCGCACCTTTTTTGTTGTGAACTGCTTTGGCACAATCCTCTGAGGGGGAAATGGCATATGAATAAACTAAACTAACTGTAAGTAGGGTCTATATCTGGTTTGAAGGTTCTCCAGAAAAGTATCTCTCCATTTCCCAGTTGTAACTGGTGGTGCTAACACTGCTGTTTCCTGCAAGCAGATGAGCCATGGCCTCCCAATATTTAAAATTTCCTTAGAGTGCCTTCTATTTCACAAAAAAGGGTAGGCTATATTCATGTTAAAATAAATAAATATGTACTTAATCCCAAATACATCAAGCAAGGGCCCCGATGCTAATTCTCAGACATAGAAAGAGCATTTTTGAGCAAGATTAGTGCCTTGGCACTGCAGCACCAATGTTAATATGCTATTTTTTGTTAATGTTCTTCTTAGGTCACCACCAACTTCCATTCTCAAATGCACGTTTTTTATCTTCATTGATTTCTTTTGAAATCACCCTCATGAGAGCCAAATATCATGTTCTAACACTAACTTGTACCAAAAAAAATGTTCTTAAGTATCCCTGGAGGTTATACAGTTTAGATCTGTTCTTTGTATGGTGTTTTAGAATTCTTTTTCACCACTGGACATATACAGGCTGGCTTTGTATTTACACTGTGGAAATTTAAAAAAAAGTTTCCTTTTTTTTAAAAAAAATAAATCTAATTTACAAACATACTTGCAAGGCCAGATTAATATCCTGATCCCATGCATTTTTACTCAATTACTCTCCTACTACTCAAAATGCTTATAATAGAAATCTGAGAGATTCAAGAAGTGACTAGAAAAAGAAGAGGAAGTAAGCTGTACCTTTTCCCTTCGACACTGGGTCCCTAACTGGTGAAGAAGACCCTAAAGCAACTGCGCTAACTAAGCCACTGAAACTCTAGTTCGGATATGCCATGTTAAATTATCAATTTTGTCCCTACTACTAGATGTCTAAGGCCATTTCTGCACTAAACTGTTATAGTGCTATTATTCTGCTTTCTTTTTTTTTAATTTATTTTTATTAAAAATTTTCATTCTTACAAGCATAAGTTCATAAGACTTGTTAATGTTTCAATATAAAATATACTATAACATACCATAATATACAACATATGAGTAGGGAGGGGAAGCAGCCAGGCAAGGATTAGGGTGGCTATAGCCTTCCAGGATCTTCTCTGTGGGTGTGGGTCTGCGAAGCCAGGCAATGATTGGAAACCTTTCAGAATCCTCCTTGCTCCCTCTCCGACATGATATTGGGAGATAGGGGCAAAGCTGGACAAGAATTGAGGAGGTTACAGTCTTACCAACTGTCCTTTGATAGCTGGCTCCAGACAATGCAAGTGACAATTCTCCTTGCTGGGCTCCCCTCTCCCATATTGTGGGAACAGAAATAGGTGGATCTGGGGTGGTGTGGAGACAAGTGTCTATTCAAGGATGGCGGGGGGGAGCAAGGAAGATTAAGGTTCTCCTTGTTGGACAGTCAAGCCATTTCCACACTAGACTGTTACAGCGCTATTATTCCACTTTCAACATCCTATGGAATCCTGGGGTTTGCAGTTTAGGGAGGGGCTTTTGAGGATGTTGATTCCATAGGATGTTGGAAGTGGAATAATAGCACTATAACAGCCCAGTGTGGAAATGGCCTTAAGAAACTCTTTTTCATTTGTTTCTCTCAGGTATTCATATACTTCTTCCATTGATATAATCTGACCCTGCACACTTGTTAGACCTTTGCTCATTTGAAAAGCAGGGCTGGACCAAACCAAAAGCCCCAGCCATCTTTGTACAAAGGTCAATCATTTTCCTGTGGGAAACCTGCAGCAGGTCACAACTGCAATAGTGTTTTTCCACTTGAGTTCTCCATCAACTGATACACAGATACGTACTGCTTCTAACAGTGGAAATAATACATAGCTATGCATCATCAAGAAGTATGAGATCATTTGACACGTGATTTTTCAGAATGGATTAAGCTTCCTATGGTCAAGACCTTAGTAGACCACTTACAAGGGTTCCCAGCTGTGGCTTGGCCACTGTTTACAATCCAACTTCTCTACTGAAGTTACAGGGATCCTGGATGCTATTAAGAACAAGGTCAAGTTGTGGGGAGAGTAACATCATGGTACTGTAGCATGATGGTTCTGTTTCTAGACTTATCTAATGTTTTGGCCCACCTATCTGATGTGCATCCTCAAACAACCAAGCCCTGAATGCATTTTTGCATGTATTTATATCCATGAAGATCTCCTACATATCTTCAGTTGGCAGCACATATTTTTTCTATGTCATATGAACAGCTTTTCCACTGGATTAGATATTGGTTACCCCCATGAAAGTACATGCCCATTAACTTGAACTTTCCTCCTTCACATATAATAGCCCACATATCCAAATCTATCTCCTACAGCTAGTATTATGGAAGTCAGTGTTTTCTGTATACCAAAAATCAATGAATTGTTCCAAGTGAGCTTAAATGTCAGTTTTGCTTGCTGTGATGAAATCTATTCCCACCTAGGTCACTGACGCCATTTCTGCCCTACACTGTTATCGTGTTATTATTCCACTTTCAACATCCTGTCAGATTCTGGGGTTTGTAGTTTACCGAGGCCAAGGAGCTCTCTGGCTAAAAATTCTAAATGCCACCCCCCAACTGCAAGTCCCAGGATTCAATAGGATGTTGAACGTGGAGTAATAGCACTATAACAATGTAGTGCAGAAATGGCCTGAATTTAATTTTTATCACGCTCTTCTAGCATTCAGGAAAGCCCATATGTTTCTTTAGAGCAATACTGTTTTGAAGAAGTGCAGGATGACATGCCAATTAGCACTGTCATATACATATTAAATACACCCACATTCCTGACTGAATAGCTCCTAAGACATTTAGTTTACTCCCCATAGAGGGAGCTCTAATACCAGCCATTATCTCTTCAGCATCACATCTGTTTGAAAACGCAACTCACAGCATTCTGCTAAATCAATACGAAAGAAAGAAGAAAGAAGGAGTATATGAGAGAAACAATGGGATATAGGATTCTGTTCTTGCAAAAAAAAAAGAATGTATCAGTGGGACTCTATTTTTGTTGTTATTGTTATTCTTGTCTAAGAATCCGTGAAGCCTTGTCAGATAATGCTGCTTTTTGTAACTCTGCTATTGTGGTCCTATCTATGGTAATTTCATTCTGAAGTTTTAACAGACTATTAGGAACCGCTCCCAGAGAGCCTATCTCTACTGGAACCATGGTTGTTTCCTTTCCCCAAAGGCACTGAACCTAAATTTGTAGATCTCAGTATTTCACAATCTAAAAATTCTATGGAACTTTAAGATTTACACTGACAAGTATAACATAAAATGCCAGATGTAATTGTGGTTGAGGAAAAGAAAGCTGGGATTATAGATGTGGCAATCTTGAGGGACAAAGTGAAGCAAAAGAAGGAAGAGGAAACAATAATAATAACAAATAATAATAATAATAATCAGAATGTTTCATTTAGATGAAAATCTAGGCATTTTAAAAACACTAAGTAAAAACAAGCAAAAAATCTGTAGAATTAAACCTGTTAAAAGATAATACTGGACAAACTACCATTACTAGCTTCTCTATTTTTCTTAAACTGAAATACAGTAGGACCCCCATATCTGCAGGGGACTGGTTCTAGGCCCCACCATGAATACTGAAATCTGCAGATACAAGCAAACAACCTGCCCCAGGCCGATCACGATTGGGCCGGAGCGGGCAGCAGGAGGTGGCGAGGAGCGCGACCCTGCGCTCCTCACTCTTTCCCTGCTGCTGCGGCGGGAAAAGAGCAGGGAGCACGGGATAGCACTCCTCACTCATCTCCTGCCTGCTGCTACTGGGGCGAGGGGTAGGAGGCAACGAGGAGCGCGATCCCACCTTCTTTGCTCCTCTCCCGCCTGCTGCTGCGATCGGGCCTGGGGTGAGGGGCAGTAGGCAGCAAAGAGTGCGATCCCACCCCCCTTGCTTCTCTCCTGCCTGCCACAGCTTGTGATTGCAGTGGTGGCGGGGAGCCAACTGTGGATAATTGAATCCGTGGATAATGAATCTGCAGATATAGAGGTCCTACTGTACATTATGTGGTGCTTTGTGAGTACATTTTAAATACATATTATGATCAAAATGGAAAACTTAAGAACTGAAAGCAAATGTACTCCTTTCTGATATGGGTATTCCCACAGAAGCTGATTGATGGAATTTCACCTAAGTGAAATTCCCCCTGCTTCCTTGTCTGAATGTTCCCCATTAGGAATCTACTATTAGCAAGGGAAGATTTGTCTGCATCAGAAACAGAGAGAAATCCAGTTCTTTGATCTCACACTCTTGCTGCAGAAATCCTCACCATGAGCTGCCACCTCAGAAGAAAGTGTGGTACTGGAGAGATCCAACGCAAAGGCAGAAAATATTGCCTGATTCATCCTGACACCATATGGGAATGTAGTCATGTACAGTTTCCAGAAATGTTAAAGACATGAGAGAAAAAAAGTTTGTTTTTTGTTGTGGAGGTGGACATTTGGGGGAAAAAATGAAATATGTGCAACACTTTTTATATCTACCCTAAACCTTTTTCTAATCCTTAACAACATGAAATGCATAGGTATATGACTGGCCTATTCATTACATTTACAGAGCAATTGCATTTTATAAATTCAACCACTCACTCAGCATCTTCCATAAAATAATTCATCTCACATTTATTCAAATGTATGTGTAATGGAGTGTAAGGGTACACACAATTGCCACCTCAGAAGTACTACACTGAAGCAGTATGTTGCTCTTCCCCACTTGGTTTGGAACCTCATTCAACTTGGACCCAATCTATTGTGATCAACACTGCATATCTGAATCAGATTTCAGAATCCAGACTGCTAGTCCTCCCCTTTTGACTTGTGCTGGAAAACCAAGAATGTACCGTATATAACTTTATCTTTTCACAAATCTGCACAAAATCCGGAGATGTAGTAGCCCCTAAAAAGAGGATTTAGTCAGCCAAATTTCAGGTGGGTAATTCCAGATGGGAATGTATTAGACATCTGTAAAATTTGCTGTTCTTCTAAAAACAAAAGTAATTTTTAAAAGCTATTGACAGTTTAATATTGGCGTTCTGCGCTGATTTTGTCCTGAAGCTGTTCCTGGAGCACGAGTCAGCTAAATCTTGTTAAATTCAAGTCAGATATGATAATAAAATGCCAGATTTTTAAGGGTGGTTTTGCATTATTCTACCAGCAGCACACCTGATGTGTGATTTAATGATGCTGCATGAAGAACTGGGCACAGTGACGACAAAGAGATGCTTTATTATCAGTCTAACTGAAGCATTCCCCTGAGAGCTCCTTTGACCTCCCCCTAAGGCACCTGGTGATCTGCTGGCCTTATTGAAAAATTCCATCTTGTGGCCTCCATCTTCTCCTCCAGAGCTGCCTCTCTAAACCTATTGGGGGAAACTGAGAGCTGCTGCTTTCATGAGCTTCCCTCTGTTTGTTGCTGCCTTATGGGTCTTCTTTCGGCTTCTTGGCTGCTTGAACTTTTCTGCTTGAGCTAAATCATAAAAGTGTTTGAGCTGGCTGCTGGTGCCCTGGCAATTAGCCCCTGTTCATTTGCTTATAGTGAAGCCAGGTAGCAACCCTGCGATCTATTCCCACCATAAAGCGATCCATGTTTTGAATTGCAACTGGCTGTCATTCCAGGTCTCTTTATGACTTTAATACTGAAAATTGGTATCACAGCCTCTTAGCTGATGGGTTTTAGCATTTCTTTAAGTAAGTGTTAGAATCAGGTCCGTAAACAACAAATTCTGTGCAAGTTATCTTCAGATCATCACTACAAAGCCATGTGGCTGAATTATTAGGTTGCTTAAATTACAGTGCATATCAGATGGATCCTCAGGGTTATATGGGGTACAATCAAGCAAGGAAAACTGAAATGTGCAGCCATCTCATACCAGCATGGTATAGTGGTCTGAGTATTGGATTATGACCCTTAAGACCAGGATTTGATTACTTGTTCATCTATGGAAATCCACTGGGTGACCTTGGGCGCATCACACCTTGAAGTATTCCGCCCTGCTGATTTTTCCACATTTTGCTGTGTTATAACCTGGAACTGGAGTTGTTATCACTTGATGTACACAAGATACTCTCCCTAGAAGTTACTTGGAGTTTGTGCATGGGAAATATAGCAAATGTGGACAAAGTGTGGTCTGGTCTGAGGCCAAAACAGTCATGGAATTCTCTCCCCGCGGAGGCCTGACTGGAGCCAACATTAGAATCATTTTGGCACCAAGTCAAAAGCTGGCTTTTTATTAAAGATTTCAAGCCAAACTAATTATATCCAGGCTGTGCATGTTTTATAGTTTTATAAAATTATTATTCAATATTATTTTTACCGGTAATAAAATTGTATTTAATATATTTTTAATCTTTGAAGACTTTTGTACTTACTTAATTGTTTCAAGTTGTTTTTACTGTAACCCATTCTGAGATCTTCGGATAAGGGGTGGGATATAAATATTTTAATAAAATAAATAAAGAAATGTGTGGAGCAAAGCCAACAGCACTCTGCCCTGAGAACACCATTCCCATGGTGAAGCAAAACTGAAGCAGCATGACTTTCTTGGGATGTTTTCCCTCAACAAAGACTGGGGAACTGTCAAGACAGAGAGTAAAATGGATGAAGTTGATACAGGACAATGCTAGAAGAAAATCTGTTTCAGACTGCAAGAAGTAAACAAAAAAACCTGTTACAGACTGGGATTAGGTTCACCTCCAGCAGGACAGTAACTCTAAACACACAACAAAGGTAACAATCTGAAGGCAAGAGGAGGGAAGGTGCTGCAAGCACAATCTTGTTTCTTTCTCCCTTGGAGCTGAGCTGCTAGAGCATTTCAATTTTAGACAGGGCGCAAAAGCCTACAGCAGAGCTTTCCAAACTTTTCATGTTGGTGACACACTTTTTAGACATGCATCCCTTCACAACACTGTAATTCAGTTTTACTAGCAAACCGGAGGTTAAACTAACCCCGTATAAGAGATATAGACATATACATAAATTGTAATAACAAAATGTATGGGGACACAACCTATCTCATGAAAACCTTTCATATATTTTTTAAAATATATGATTTATAAATAATAACATACATTTCCAAGATTGTAGGCAACACACTAATGTGCCATGACACACTGTTTGGAAAGCCCTAGCCTACAGGATGAGAAACTGCACCCTGTCCAAAAATACAGTCATTTTCAGTAGATTTATATATATTTTTTCTTTCCTAAAAAGAAAAGGTAATGTGTTTGCCATATGTCTAGTACGTTAACTACTGATATAATTAATGGGTTAAGATTAACTTCGACCATATTTTTAGATTCCTTTAGGGAATACGATGCAAAAAACATTTGAGAGAAACTTGGGGTTACTTGACTGTACTCTTTAAACACAGCTGGTTCTCTTAACAAGTGAAAAAACATATCTACTTCTATTTACTGCTTCAAGAATATCTCCAGTATTCCAACCTCCTAGATCTATGGACAACTAATTAAATTAAATTATCTTCAGAGAATTCTGCCACATCATTTCACAGTGCCAAAACCCAGAGGCATTCTCTTGCAGATGGCACATAAAAGAATGTGATTATGTGTGTGGAGGGGGAGATGTCACTCTAGTCAGTCAGTCTAGTTGTGCCAGCTTCCAGTGCCAGTGCTTAACTATGAATGCCCACTGTTGACTTCTGAAACACACAAAGGCTGCTATCCTGGATGATTCAGTGTAGATCTACATGCAGACCCACAATAGGATGAACTATATACTATCCTCTCAACTTACAGCCTCTAAAGTTACCCACATGTCTATTCGGTGCTTTATGTGGAAAAGGCAGGACTGTAGAAGAATCTAGCTGTATCCTGGTAGCCAGATGTGAAATGACCTCAGCACTGAGATCCATTGAACACTTCTGTGGTCCTGCTCTCCACAAAGCACAGAATGACTTCAGAGGATTTCAGTAAGTCAAGGGAACTTTGGGAAAAGAATACCAACCCATGCCATGACCTAAAAGGAACAAACATGCACGTAAAGAAAATGTATGTGTGCATATATCCCAAACAGGATACCAGTCAAAAGAAGAAAAACTCCTAGCTTACATGCAGAGGTAGCTGATGGCATTCTGGGAGTTATAGTTCAAAGAGACATCTGCCTAAATCTAATTGCTATCCCAACTATAGCAGAATGATTGAATCAATGGGATTCGTGTAAGTGTTGATTTACAATTCAAGAATTGATTTGCTAGGTTCATTTTATTTGGGACTAGCAAGAGACCTTAAGCCGATGTTTTCTATCTCTCTTCAGATGTAATGATCCAATAAATGATTGTCATTTGGGAGAGAAGTTTCCCCCTGCCATTCATTTTTTTATGTGCCTTTCTCCCAGCACAGGATCTAAGGCAATTTACCATAATTTAAAACAAAAGTCAGCTAAAATTTCATTATACAAAAGTTTAAAAAAATAAACAAAAACTTCTATTTACATTATATCCCAATAGGAGAACTGTGTTTTAATCTTGGCTTATGGACCAATCTTGGCTTATGGAATTGTAACAAAAGTCTGATTGATCTCAGCTAGTAAACACAGAAATATAACCTGTCACAGACATTGCAAGTGGCCATTCCAGTTGCTGCTTTTGGGTGTGGGCAAAACTGTGCTGATACACTGACCAATCTTTAAGCCAGCCTGTTGTAAGGTGGGCAGATGGGCAACCATTTCCATGAGAGGATATCGGGATAAAGAGCACAACTCGTATAACACCCCAACAAGATTTCAGAACACAATCAGGTCCTATCACAGATGGCAACTGTGTCCAGGGCTAGTGGCACACTCTACACTACCCTCCACATAAGCCATCGTGGAAACTGTCATCACCACAATGTGAGAACAGATATTCAGGGGAAGTAGATCACAGAATCATAGAGTTGGAAGAGACCACAGAGGCCATCCAGTCCAACCCCCTGCTATGCAGGAACACACATCAAGGCATTCTCAACAGATGGCAGTCCAGCCTCTGCTTTAAAAACTCCAAAGAAGGAGACTCCACCACACTCCGAGGCAGCATATTCCACTGCTGGACAGCTCTGACCATCAGGAAATTCTTCCTGAGGTTCAGGTGGAAGCTCCTTTCACGCAGTTTGAGTCCATTGCTCCTTGTCCTGGTCTCTGGAGCAGCGGAAAACAAGCCCGTTCCCTCCTCGAAATGACATCCCTTCAAATATTTAAACATGGCTATCATGTCCCCTCTTAACCTTCTCTTCTGCAGACTAAACATACCCAGCTCCCTAAGCCTCCAGACCCTTCACCATTTTGGTCACCCTCTGCACACAGTCCAGCTTGTTGATATCTTTCTTGAATTGAGGTGTCCAGAACTGGGCACAGTATTCCAGATGAGGTCTAACCAAAGCAGAATAGCATGGTACCATTACCTCCCTTGATCTAGACACCATACTCCTACTGATGCAACCAAGAATTGTGTTGGCTTTCTTGGCTGCACATCACACTGCTGACTCATGTTCAGCTTGTGATCTACCAAGACTCCTAGATCCCTTTAACACGTACTGCTATCCAGCCACGCATCCCCATCCTATATTTGTGCATTCCATTTTTTCTGCCTAAGTGTAGGACCTTACATTTCTCTCTGTTGAAATTCATTTTGTTAGCTTTGGCCCAGCATTCCAATCTGTCAAGGTCATGCTGAATTTTGATCCTGTCCTCTGGCTTATTAGAAACACCTCCCAATTTGGTGTCATCTGCAAATTTGATCACCATCCTCTCTACACCTTCATCCAAGTCACTGATGAAGATGCTGAACAGCACTGGGCCCAAGACAGAACCCTGTGGCACCCCACAAGTCACTTCTTTCTAGGATGAAAAGCAGCCATTGGTAAGCAAGCTTTGGGTTTGTTCGGTCAACCTATTAGAAATCCACCTAACAGTAGCCCTGTCCAGCCTGCATTTTACTAGCTTCTTTGCAAGAATGTCATGGGGAACAGATATTCTGCCTTTGTTTAAACTTAGAACAGATACTCTTAATAGTATGCAGGCTCAGTGAGCAGGATGTTGTAGTGGTTTGAGTGGTGGACTAGGACACCAGGAGACCAAAGCTAGATCCTCCACTCAGCCATGGAAACTCACTTGGTTACCCTGGGCAAGTCACACTCTCTCAGTCACAGAAGAAGGGATTAGCAAGCCTCTTCTGAATAAATCTTGCCAAGAGAAACATCTGATGGGGATGCCATAAGTTGGAGTCAACCTGAAGGCACTTAAAAGTGACACAGAGACTCTTATTATTTTATCCTCACACCCATTTCCCACGCAGTGTTTATATGCATGCTTATGTGTTTGTAATCTATGCCTATACGGGGCCAGTGAAGCTTGGTGCAAAACATAGATGGAATACTTATCTTCTCCAAGAACATATCTCTTGATCCCAATTGTGCACTATGTAATACTGAAGTGTAGAGTTGTCATGTGGATGTGTATTAAATACTCTAGTATGTGTCTCATATAACGACACTAGACAAAAATCGCATCAAAGCATTTAAACCCAACAGTTAAACCAGAAACGTAATAGCTTTCTTTAGAGTTTCTTTCCAAGTTATCCAACCTGTCTTAGTTTTCATGATTCTTCTTCGTGGTCTCTGTGCCTTCATACACTAGGAGCTTTAGCGCCTGCGCGGTAGCGTTCGGAAACTTCTAGAGCTTGTTCGCTTGGCGGGAACCCCTCCCCCACGCCGGTACTGCGCATGCTCCTCCCGCCGAGCAACGGTCTCTCCTCAGTTCTTTCTCGTCCGCCGCCGCGTACGGAAGGTTCTTTAGTTTGTTCCTCTCACGTCGTGCTTGGCTTGCTGTTTTTTCACGGTTTTACGGACTTTCGGACTGTCTTTGACCTCTCTTTCGGACTCCCCCTTCGGTTTTCGTCTTTTTGGATTTCGGAGTTTGGCGTTTCTTCGTCTTATGTCCGCGCTCTTTAAGAAGTGCGTGTCCTGCGGCCGCAAGGTTGCCCTCAACGACGGCCATAAGGAGTGTCTCTTCTGTTTGGGCGAGTCCCACAACATCCGGACTTGCCCAATTTGCAGGGATTTTACTCCGCAAACTCTTCGCAACCGCTCCGCGAGACTCAAATCTTATTGTTGGGAACAGTCTCTGCGGGCGATAGACGAGACCTCCACTTCCAAGATGGCCGACAAGAAGACGACCACGCCATCGACGGTATCGGCGGCTGCCGTTCCGTCCACCTCGTCGGTATCGGGCTCGGTACCGGCGAAAACGCCGATTTCGGCGTTACCGAGGATCCCGAAGCTGTCGGCGGCTGCCAAGTCAGCGAACGGATCCTCGACGGCGAGGAAGGCTGAGGCTCCCCTTACGGAGACGCCTGCAAAAAGCGCCCTGCTCCGGACGGAGGCAAGGGCAAGGAGAAGGAGAAGAAGAAGAAGAAGAAGGAAAAGAAGCGCTCCCCGGCTGGGGACGCTCAACCTCCTACTCCTCCTCCTACTCAGCAGCCTTCAAAAGGGCGAGGCGAGTCCGTCGACCTCTCGGAGGATGAGATCGAGGACGTTCCCCAACAGCGCCCGGACTCGCCTGTGGCAGACCCTCCAACCCTGGTGGAGGAGCGCCACCGCCCTCTTAGCCGTCGCAGGTCGGCCGACCTGCAGCAGAGAGAGCCCTCTGCTTCTCCGGAGCGGCGTTCGACCTCCTTCAGGTCCCGGTCCCGCTCTTCCGAGCGTCCGGTGGCCTCGCCGCCTCCGAGGGAGACAAGAGAGGAACAACCTCGCTCGTCTGCCTCCAGATACACCTCGGCGTCCTACGTGGCCAGGTACGCGAGGGAATCTGAATGGAGAGAGCGCCCGGCCTCCTATCGGTCGCATTCGCCATCGTACCGGGATCGGTACCATCGTGGCCCGAGTCGCTGGGAGACCTTCCGGAGGTCCCGGTCACGTCGACAGCGCGAATCGCGCTCGCCTAGAGGGGACGAGGCTCGGTACCGTCGACGCCGAAGCCGATCTCCGTCGGACCGCCGCTCCTTCAGCCGCTCTCCCTCCCCTCGATATCATAGGGCGAGGGAGCCTTCACCACGGTATCGGGCGATATCGCCACCTCCTAGGGTCACGGCAACGGCGACGCGCCCTACGGAGTCGGTGGTGACTGAGCGGGCTACGACGACGTCAGCCTGCCAGACTACCCCGGTCACCACCAAGAGGGTGAAGTCAGTGGTCAGCCACCCCAAGCGGGACGCTGCTGCTACCACCGCCCCGGCTGCGGAGAAGCCTAGGAAGGCAACACCTGCGGCGACTACGAAGGAGCCGGAGAGCGAGCGGCGAGAGGACTCACCGAGCTCGGAGTCGTACGACTCGAGTGCGGAGTCTGAGGTGTCTGAGGCGGCCTCCCAGGAGTCTCCTCCGTTGGGATTCGGGGACCCGATCCCAGATTCTGCTCCAGAGGACGTCCACCAGTTCTCTGCGATGCTGCTCCGCATGGCCACTACCCTCGGCCTTAAGATCGCCGATGCGGAGCCGGAGGATGACGATCCAGCCTTCTCCGTTTTCGAGGAGAAGCGACCTTCCACGGCCCCGCTGCCTCTCCTGCCCCGGGTATCCAGACTGGTGAAGGCCGCCTGGGATAGACCGGCCTCGGCTCAGCCGATACCGCAGCGGTTAGAACACCTCTACCGGGTGCAGAAGGATAACGCCGGTTATCTATTTAATCACCCTGCACCAAACTCTGTGGTCGTCGAGTCCGCGCAGACGAAGGGCTCCGGCAGGCAACACACCACCCCGCCGGACAAAGAGGGCAGGAAGTTGGACGCCTACGCAAGGAGGTTCTATTCAGCTGCCTCCTTGCAGATCAGGCTGTCCAACACTCAGGCTTGCCTCGCGGCATACCTGAAGAAAGTGCTCGATCGCCTGCAACCAGCGATGGAAGCGGTACCGGAGGACATCCGCCAAGCCTCCTCCGTGATCTTCAATGAGGCTATCTCCATCGCTCGGCACCAGATGGCCTCCTCCCGGCACGCAGTGGAGATCGCCTCCCGGGTCATGGCGGGATCCGTCGGCCTTCGCCGCCATGCTTGGCTTCGACCGGCCGACATCCAGGAGGACACCAGAAGGAGGATTGAAGATCTCCCCTTCGACGGTGAAGGCCTATTCAATTCGTCCACAGACGAAGCTTTGGACAATCTCGTCAAGGCGAGACTGACCGCAAAAAAGATCGGGCTGCAGCCGGCCACGCAGACCCGCAGGGCCTCCACCTTCCGACCATCCTGGCGACGATCTTCCACCTCGTCGTTCCAGCGTTCGGCCCAGTCTGGACAGTCGAGACCGTCCTCCGGCTCATCGGCCAGACGCACGATTAGGCGGCGCCCGCCTTCGTCGAAGAAGTCCTCCTCCGAGACAAAGTCTCGGTTTTGACGTGCCTGGCAGGACCCACCAATACCCACTCTTCAGCCTACCATCAGCGCTCGGAGACCGACCGACTCTTGCTCGACACCTAGCGGAGTGGCAGTATGTCACTACGGACTCTTGGGTGCTTTCCATCGTCCGTCTTGGCTACGCCATCGAGTTTCTCGATATTCCTCCTCGCGGCGTTTATTACTCCACGCCGTCGAGTCCGGCCCTCCTGGAAGAGATCCAATCCCTCCTCCAGAAAGGGGCGATCGAGCGGCTCCCGCAAGAGGCCAAGACCACCGGCTTCTTCTCCAGGTACTTCACGGTACCGAAAGCCGACGGTACCCTCCGGCCGATCCTAGACCTCAGAGGGGTGAACTACTACATCCGCCCCAAAAGGTTCAAGATGGTCACGATACCGTCGATCCTACCCTTCCTACATCGAGGGGACTGGTTCGCCTCCATCGATCTCCGAGACGCATACTTCCATATCGCCATTCGCCCGCAGCACAGACGGTACCTCCGCTTCGCAGTCGACGACACCTGTTACCAGTACAAGGTGCTGCCGTTCGGACTCTCGACTGCCCCAAGGGTCTTCACCAAGTGCATGGCCCCGGTGGTATCCTACCTGCGGACGAAGGGCGCTTCCGTCTTCCCCTACCTCGACGATTGGCTGTTGGTGGCGTCCTGCAAACAGAGACTTTACCACGACGTCCACGTGACGTTGTCACTCCTGACCCGCCTTGGTCTACGAGTGAATCCGAAGAAGTCCCACCTCGAGCCGGCGAGGATCTTGGACTTCATCGGGGCGACGCTCGACTCGACCTCCGCCAGGGCGTACCTACCAGAGTCTCGAGCCCAAACCCTGATCCGGGCCGCCGCTCACGCTCGTACGGCCCCGACGTTATCTGCGAGAAGCGTCCAACAGCTCTTGGGCTACATGGCTGCGACGACCGCTGTGACATATCTCGCCAGGCTGAGAGCAAGACCTCTTCAACACTGGTTCGTCCGCATATTCGACCCCCTGCGAGACGAACAGACACTCCGACTGCAGCTGCCGGGAGACGTCCGCTCATCCCTCCGATGGTGGCAGTCGCGACGCAATCTCATGTCGGGGATGCCTTTCCAACAGCCGACACCGAAGGTGACGGTAACGACCGACGCCTCCCTGTATGGATGGGGTGCCCACTGCGGCGATCTCAGAGTCCGCGACAGATGGACCGACGACGAGACCGCTCTCCATATCAACGCGCTGGAGCTGCTCGCCGTCTGGAAAGCCCTACGGGCGTTCCGCCATGCCGTGGCGGGGCGCACGGTCCTGATTCTGACGGACAACACCACCGCCGTCTGCTACATCAACAGACAAGGTGGGACTCATTCCACGACCCTGCTCGACATCGCGCTCGGCCTGTGGGAATGGTGCATTCGCCTGCACACGCATCCCGTGGCGGTTCACCTGGCCGGGCAGGAGAACACCACGGCAGACGCCCTCAGCAGGGACACCTCATCCCATCACGAATGGTCTCTCTCCGGAGAGGCGTTCAGACTGATTCGGGACCGCTGGGGCGAACCATCGATCGACCTCTTCGCGACCAGGGAAAACGCGAAGTGTCGCCGATTCTGTTCCAGAGCGGGCCACGATCGTGCCTCCATCGGGGACGCTTTCCAGTTTCCGTGGACCGGGGAACTCCTCTACGCGTTCCCGCCGTTCCCGCTGCTCGGCCGGACGATATCGAAGATCCTCGCCGACCGAGCCGACGCGATCCTGGTAGCCCCGTACTGGCCGAGGCAACATTGGTTCGCACCCCTGCTACAAGCCGCGCGAGACGACCTGCTCCGGTTGCCACCGACACCGGACCTGCTCTCCCACTCCGGCGGCCGAGTCCTCCATCCGGACCTGCCACGCCTGGCCCTCCATGCCTGGAGGATATCGCACTAGACGATCCCGTGCTCGGTACCGTCCTCGTCGCGGCCAGGAAGGAATCCACCCGTCGCAACTATCAATACAAGTGGCGACGCTTCCTGACCTTCGCTAACGAGAGGAGTGAGCCGGTATCGCCCGCGGGGCTCTCGACCGTCCTGCACTTCCTCCTGCACCTCCGGCAACAGGGCCTGGCGTTTCCATCCCTGAAGGTGTATCTCTCCGCGATCGTGGCATACCAACCGCCACGATCTGCTGCCTCGGCCTTCTTCAGGAACGATACCGTTAAGCGGTTCCTGAAAGGACTTCATCATCTCTACCCGCCGGTATCGCCGCCGCTACCGCCGTGGTCCCTCTCGCTGGTGCTTTCGCAGCTGACGAAGCCGCCCTTCGAGCCGATGGCGACCTCGGATGACAGGCTCCTGACAATGAAAACTGCCTTCCTGGTAGCGGTGACCTCAGCGAGGCGAGCGGGTGAGATCACAGCTCTTCGTTCCGATGAGCCCTTCACGGTCTTCCACAGGGACAAGGTGGTCCTGAGACCTGACATCTCGTTCCTGCCAAAGGTGGTGTCCAGTTTCCATCTCAACCAGGACATCATCCTGCCTGCCTTCTTCCCGAACCCGACGACACCGTTGGAGCGGTCCCTCCACTCCCTGGACGTGCGTCGGGCATTGGCTTTCTACAAGGACAGGACTGCTTCCTTCCGACAGACGCCGCATCTCTTTGTTTGCTATGGGCGACGTCGGAGGGGCCTAAAGTGTCCACCCACGCTTCTCCAAGTGGGTGGTGAGGACTATTGAACTGGCGTATGAGCTCGCGAGGAAGCCTCCGCCAGTCCTGCTTCGAGCCCACTCCACCAGAGCGGTGGCTACTTCTGCGGCCCTCCTGCGAGGAGTTGACCTGCATGAACTCTGCCGTGTGGCGACCTGGTCCCAACCATCGACCTTCGTGCGCCACTACAGGCTCGACTGCCGGTCGCGCAGAGATGCCCGGTTTGGACGTGAGGTGTTGGCTTCCGTGCTGTAGGACCTGACCCGCCGTCCGACCGGTAAGCTACACAGTCTCCTAGTGTATGAAGGCACAGAGACCACGAAGAAGAAGAACAGGTTGCTTACCTGTAACTGTGGTTCTTCGAGTGGTCATCTGTGCCATCATACACACCCCCCCTTTCCCCTCCCCTCTTTCTCAGGTCCCTGTAGGTTCTACGGCGGACGACAGAACTAGGAGAGACCGTTGCTCGGCGGGAGGAGCATGCGCAGTACCGGCGTGGGGGAGGGGTTCCCGCCAAGCGAACAAGCTCTAGAAGTTTCCGAACGCTACCGCGCAGGCGCTAAAGCTCCTAGTGTATGATGGCACAGATGACCACTCGAAGAACCACAGTTACAGGTAAGCAACCTGTTCTTACTTTATGAAAAGGTGTTAAACTGGGATTGGTTTACCCCATCTGAAAATTAAACCCTCACCTTTGGTTTGTTTATGCTTACAGGACCTTTTTTTTTTTTTAAAAAAAAATATAGGCTGCCACTTACAATTGCATAGTGTGATATACTTTCTGTATACTGCAAACCTTGCTAAGGGACATCTATCTGGAACAGCTACAAACAGGTACTGAAACTCTGATAATGAGGAATACACTGAACTTCTGAGAGAAACACAACCATAAGTGCTGGTTGACTGTTCTTAGCTGTTTTCAGTTTTGTATTAACAAGTATTTCTTGTCAACATTTTCCTGCTACAGTGGAATCTATGAAGGATTTGCATCATTTTAAAAATGGGGGAAAGTGAATAATGGGCTACATAATGTCCCTGGACATGTCTGAACACTTTTATCCTGCAAAATTTAAATGGTGAAGGAAATAAGACAGAAAGGGGATTTCAGTGCTTCTGTTATATCTGTGAGACTTGCAGTTAAATAACATCATACATTTTGAGAATTCTAAGAGCGCATAAAAATGCCTACAAGGAGCTTACATAATGGGAACAGCTATCGTACAGTTGCTGATTATTCTTTGTCCACAGTAAGAGATCACAGATGAAAAACTTGCTAAAAACTAAGAAGTGGAGCAGTATTTTTTTTTAGGGATGTAACTTTTTTCCCGAGTTTCCTCTCAAAGGTAGCAACAAATAATTTCAGCAATTTTCTTTGTGTTGCAAGAAAGTCTTTGAAGGCTATTTGCAATCTGGGACTTATTAAATGCAATGTTCACATGTGGTTGTTTTGTACAGTGAGCTGAATTTTCTGCACAGGAAATAACATTCTCTGAATGGAAAATAATATTTCAATGAAGAAATATTAATTCCTGTGCAGAAAATGCTGTTTTGTGCAGGAAATTCTGTTTTCTATGCAAATTGCCCATGTAAGATTTTTACATAAAATAAATTCATAATTACAGCATTCTGCACAGAAAAATCGAAAGCACTGGAAAACAGAACAGCATTCATAAAGATATAGATAAACTAGAAAATTGGGCAGAAATCAATACAATGAAATTCAACAGAGACAAATCCAAAATCCTATATTTATGCCCAGAAACCAAATGCAGAGATATAGGATGGGGAGATACATGGCTCAGCAGTATTACCTGTGTAAAGGACCTTTGGATTATTGCTGATCTTAAGTTGAAAATGAGCCAGCAGTGTAATGCTGCTGCAAAGGAGGCAAAGGCTATTTTATCCTGCATTAATGGAAGCATAATTTCCAAGTCAAGGGACGTAATAATCCCACAAGATTCTATGCTGGTTAGGCCTCATCTGGAGCATAGCATTCACTTCTGGGTGCCTCATTTCAAGAAAGATATAGACAAATTAGAGCAAGTTCAGAGAAGGGCAGCAAGTATGATAAGCAGTATGGAGAATAAAATCAGGATAGGTTGAAGAAGCTGGGCATGTTCAGTTTGGTGAAGAGAAGACTGGGGGTGACATGATAGCACTCTTTAAATACTTCAAGGGCTGTCACAGAGAGAGGAGGTAGGCCTGTTCTCTGCTGCCCTAGAGGTAGGACCAGGTCTCGCGGTTTAAACTGACAGGAGAGTAGATTTCAATGGAACGTAAGAAGAAACTTCTTAACAATAAGAGTGGTTCAGCAATGGAATGAACTGCCTAGACAGGAAGTGGGGTCTCCTTCTCTAGGAAGTCTTTGAAAAGAAGCTGGACAGGGATGCTTTAGCTGGAGACCATTCATCGAGCAAGGAGTTAGACCAGATGACCCATGAGGCCCACTCCATGATTCTATAACATTACCTGTATTGCCCCCTTACCGTCACACAGTTATTTGTGCATGTGTTAATGCACCTTTATTCACTTCCAACAATCAGAAGGTTGAAAATCAGGTAGGATATAAAAAGGGAAATGATAATAGTGGACAAGCTGTCCGAAAGAATGTACATCTACTATTAATAATATTGCCCATCAGTATAGAGCTACAGCAGTATATCAAAGCCTGCTCATGCAAGACAATAGCAAGGTTCAATACACCTTGCTTTTGTCCGGCATGAATTACCTATGCACCCCCAAATCCTCTGCAATATGAAAAGATTGTGTGGATCAACAATCACTGTCAAAAAGCTCAGAAGTCTGAAATCCTCTTCTTAAGGTTTTATTTGACTGGTATACTGAGAAGACTGCTCAATAATATTAATGAGATTATTAGTTTTGGTTATTATTTGTCATCACGATCAACAACAATATGCCCCAAACAAACAAACAAACAAACAAACAACACTATGTACAGAACTTGAAAAAAAATCCTAAGCCCTTCAATCCAGACTTAGAATAGTAGAAAGTAATGAATTTAAATTAAGTACATTTATATAGCTTGGAGCTGTCTGCAACAAGGGTAGGAGCCGCTTTTAATTAGATGTAGGGTTTGTTTGTTTGTTTTTGTTTAGTAAAGTATGAATGTTAGTTTAGTTTGAATATGGCATATAAATATGTATTGTTAATGTTGATGTTAACGTATATATGTTATGTTATGTGAGGGCTGATTTTGTTGTTTTCTTTTTTTGATGTTTTGATGTAGTGGTGTAATTTGGTCTGGTTGTTTTTGTTTCATGTATTTGTGTTAACTTCTAAAAATTTTAAAAATATATATCCAGGCTTACACTGTAAATGCACGGCACATTCACCTGTACATCCTCTGTTTCTATTTAAGTTCCAAGACATAAAGCCATTTTCCTTTTTTCAAGATCACAATGGCCAGCATTTAAAGCAGTGATGTGAACACACACAGAAGAACAAACAGTGCATGAAATGAAAGCATCAAGGGTTTTTTTCCCCTGCAGCTTTTGTGACTGTCTCTCCAACACTAAGAATGGTTCCTATTATTGTTATTATTACTAATATTACTACTATTATTTTATTCATTTATATCCCACATATTTCTCAATAATGGGAATCAATGCAGCTAATAATATATTTAAAATCAATTCAAATTAAAAACTATAAAAAGCCATTAATATAAATATAAATATAAGAGTAATTTAAAAAGTGTTTAAACAATTGATAAAGTTGAAATGTTAAAAAGATTAAAATCCATGAAAAGACTATATACAAACCTTAAATAAGACAATCACCATTGCCAACCCACCCAAATGAATTTCCAATATGGTTTGTTCTGTACTTCTTTGGAACTTGGCCTATAGCTACTAAAAGTCATGAAAGCAAGCTTTCTGAAACACTACTGCTTATAAATGCCAAAGTGTCCAATAACAGCTATATTAGACACACCCATCAGCAAAAAGAATTTTGGATTAGATGGAGCCCTGAAACTTATCCTTATCCAAACATCAGCAGTATTGCTGGGGTGAACATGTGGGCAACTTATATAACAGCCTTGCTGGCTGTTCTATTTTTATTTGGGAAATAAATATTTTTTATTATTTGGGTAATACTACAAGTTAACAAATTCTGTCCAAACACAATCTGGTAAGGTCACAAGTAGGAAATGTCTGTCTCCTTGATTCCAGTAATGAAATGATTAACTTATTTGACTTCCATACATATTTGAGAATTAGTTCATATCTAAGCCCCTTTTCACAACTCATCTTTTTGTGGAGCTGGGGTGTGGGGATCACACAAGCAGCCTCTTGTGAGAGGCTCTCGCATCCCTGTTGCTTCAGCTCCACAGCTGCTGCCTGCTCGTGAGCAGGTAGCACGAGAGCCCCTCCTCTTCCTTCTACAATGCAACCTAGGGTTTTCCCAGGCTGCGCTGGGGCAGGAAGCGCGAGCGCCACAGCTCTGGAGCTCAGCACACACAGCAAGCGCACGCGGGACCTCGGAGCGATGTGCAATCGTGTACCATTTTGGGCTCACAGCCAAAAATGAAAAAGTGCGCGATC
Source organism: Ctenosaura bakeri (assembly GCA_948474755.1). Taxonomy (NCBI): domain Eukaryota; kingdom Metazoa; phylum Chordata; class Lepidosauria; order Squamata; family Iguanidae; genus Ctenosaura; species Ctenosaura bakeri. The sequence continues at coordinate 110,843 of CAOLHI010000771.1, forward strand.
GGTGCCTGCCAGACCCTGGAGCGTTACACAATGGTGAGTGCATCGTATGGACTGCTCCTCGCAGTCACGCGACGCTCGAGGGGCCCTTTTGCATGACAAATGCCATGTGAAAAGGGCCTAAATCTATTTCTGGTCCTTTAGTCCACTCGGTCTTTCCAGTGGCCACCATTATGCTGTGATGGGCAAGCTGTTTCCTACAGCAATTAGAGTATGAAAGAAACTGTGCCAAATTTTATAAAAGCCATTGTCTCCTTGAGAGTATCATGATGCCTGAATGTTTAGTTAGCTTTTTTCCAATATTGTGATGAACAAGAACCTTTTCCTCAACCATGTTAGTGATATTTTTAATCAGCTTTCCATTATATTGTGACTTCTATCCTTGCAGCTACCTAGTTATAGTTCTTTATATACGAGCACACTATTATTACCTTTAAGGAGTGAGAGACTGCAGAACGCTACTGGAGAAGCCATTTCAATTTTATGTTTCATTATTATTCTGTCTACTACTCATCTGGGCACACTGTAATTTGTTTCTGACACCTACAGTAGAAATATACGTGTTTCTCAAACACAAATTCTCATTTTACTGTCTATGATTGCTGGTTTTATTTGCTGTTCTTCCAGTGTTTCACAAGGTTTTCTCAGCTGTTAAAAAAAAAAAAAGTTCTATTGGCTATTTTAGTTATTTTATTTTTATAGCCATTGTATGGTAATTTGGGTTTATTTATTGCAATCTTATACAAATTAGATCACTACAGAAACTGGCCAAAGTGAAAAGCAAAACATACATTTCATAAATAATAAATAAATAAGGAATATGCTGAGCTAATGCCTGTAAGGAAACTAATACGTAGTAAAATAAAGTCTTGATAGTACTTAAAACTTTTATTTAAATGTTTACAGAATGGAATAAGGAAAATATTTATTTTACTTATTACTATATATTTTAATTAACAATATCTCTACCCCACTCTATATCAAAAGATCTCTAGGGCAATGAATTAAAATTAATGCATCAAGTTAAAACAATTTAAAAACAATAAAGATAACATAAACAGACTAAAAATGCTAAATTCAGTTAGGAAGTTAAAACATATTTTGAAAGATTAAAAAAGGCACAACATTTTGACATACATTAGTGTTTTAATAAAAGTTTAATAAAGGTTTTTAATAAACACACACATTTTTACTTGTCAACTACATGTGACACCAAAGGAAAGGACATAATGCTATTTATATATTACCTGAGAAACTAAAATATCTGAGGCCTAAAGCTTATTGTCCTTCAGCTAGATTAAATCCATTGACTCAAAGGAATTTGTGTGTTAGCTTCTCAAATTTCTATGGCCCTTTTCGCATTGTAGCTTCTTGCGCGAGGGGGAGGGCGGCTCGCGTGAGAAGCCTCCTCCGGGAGGCTGCCGCTTCCCCCCTCGTTCCTTCCGCACGTGCTTCCTGCTGGCGCGTCCGTCACGCTAGCGCCCCACCCCTTCCTTCCGCAGGGGCCTGTGGGAGCTGTAGGCACCACGGAGGGAAGGAAGCGCGACCCAGCCGCCTCCCCGACGCTCGGCACAGCAGGTAAGTGAGCGTGGACGCCGGGAGCGTTGCGTGAGCACGGGTGATTTTCGCTTCAAGGCGAAAATAAAAAAAACCACGCTTGCGCCGCTTCAGCCCCATGAGCGCCGCAGAAGTGAGAGTGCGTTGTGCAGAGCGACGCTCCCACTCCCGCGAGGCTCACGGGGCTATTTCGCGAGAGAAAGCCTGTGTGAAAAGGGCCTATGTCTTTCACGGATCTATCCCAATTGAAGGGCTAAGCATTGGATTTAGGCCTAAGCATCAAAATCATGGAGCTGTATCAGAAAGCAGGTGAGAAGTACAACCAGTCACCTAACCTGGGCCATTTCTGCAGTATACTGTTATAATGCTATTATTCCACTTTCAACATCCTATGGAATTCTGGGGTTTGTAGTTGACTGAGGCCAAACAGCTCTCTGGCTGAGAATTCTAAATGCCCCTCCCTAAACTGCAAACCCCAGGATTCCATAGGATATTAAAATAGGAATAATAGTACTATAACAGTGTGGCATGGAAATGGCTCTGGTCAGTTTTAGTGCCACCAAAGCAGGGTGGTGGTGGGGGAACGACAAATTACTTCTTCTGCTAAATCTAAGGTGCCTCTTGCAGGGGGAAAAAAGATCAAATTCTGCTAAGAAGTTTCCCTCAATAACCTTGAACACATCACTCACCAAAAAAATGGTGAAGGCTGAGCTCTTTTTCACGTATTTGCTTCCTGGAAAACACTGCTCAACCAAAAAAGTTGTACAAGAGAAGAGCAGAGAGGAAAGAAGAAGGAAAAAGAAAGTAGAAGAGCAAGAAAGGCCAGCATAAATCTTGCAATATACATTACTGCTACTATAAGAGTGATCAGTCATGGGTAAGATACACTCCTTGGTCCCTATGCTTCAAGGGCCCAAAAGCAGAGCGAGGCTTAGGCCATTTCTGCACTAGGGTGTTACAGCGCAATGATTCCGGCCGGCCCCTTCCTAAACTGCAAACCCCAGGATTCCATAGGAGGTTGAAAGTGGAATCATCGCACTATAACACCCTAGTGCAGAAATGGTGCTAGATTCAGCAACTGAGGAAAGGCCCATTGCTGTGGCCTCAGAGGGAGAAAATAGCAGCCAGCATTTGCTGGATTTAATCCACTCCCCCACTGCCATTCCCTTTTCTTTGAGTGCCATGTCTTTGTAGATTGTAACCTAATTGTAACCTGATTTTAGACTGTAAACCTGAGAGCACAGAACTGTCAAATTCACAATTGTAAACCACTCGTGCGAAGTGCAATGTACACCAATAGCACTAAATAAATAGATGATGTTGATGATGATAATAATAATAAAATAAGTAATAAAAGTTACAACTTCCAGAACCCTTCAGCTACTCATTCATTTCCCTCTGGTAATGCTGGCTAGGAGATTCTGAGTAGTCCAAAAAAGCTATTTGGGGCAGCTCTTCATATTCTCCTCTAGTGGAAGAGAGGAGAACTCTCAAAATGTATCAGCTGAACACCCCCAAATTCAGTGACTTAGAGAGAAATCATGGAAGGGTTTACCATTTTCTATTCCCATCTCTGGCTCTGCAGAGAATTCTCCTTGCCTTCTCAAAGAATATAGGAATCCTATAGACATATACGGTATATGAACACTTCAAGCAAAGGCCCATGGAGGAAGATCTTTTATGAAGATCTTTTAAAGAAAATTTTTAATCCAAGCATCCAAGCAAAGCTTACATTAGCAAAGTATCTTATATATGAAGGTACCTTCTTTCAGGGTTCACTTAGGAGTAGTTACAAAGTTAACAAACACAATTTCAAACTATGGCCCTTTCTGTATGATGACAGCGTCCCCAAGAGGAGCAGGACTTCAATGACACTTCTGCATGATGTTATAACAGTCCCACCCTTCTCACATCACCAGCCAGCACAATTGTGGGCTATATCATTTGATGAAGAATCTCCATCAATGACCCCTGATTGTGCAAGCCTTCCACTGCAGACAGCCATGCAGAAGGGCCAGAAGTGTGATCTATGTGCTTCCTCCCCTACTGCAGCATGGGAAGAAGGCTGGTTGCAGTCCAGAAGGATGGAATATGTCCCTCGCACTCCCTTCCACAGGCAGCCAGTTGCGTGAGGAGAGGAGTGTTGGGGATATGCTCCCATCCCGCCAGAAGCGCTGCCAGGATTGTGACAGGATGATACGTGACAGCATTGTCATGTGAAAAAGGCCTATATTCCACACCGGTTGGAAAGAAATACAAGCCCTAACACAACTAACTAAACATTCCTATTCTATTCACAGTACAGATAGTATTCTGGGTCTTTGGATGTTCATAGGCAACTGGGAATCTGTACCATTTTGTCCAGCCTATGACCAAGCTTCCCTAGGGATGGAGAAATAGACAACACCTCTCCTAAGCCTTCATTAGTCCCCAAAGTTTCTCTCACACTTCATGGCACTGTGTTTTACAATTTCTCATGTTCAGAGCTGCAACTTTTCAGGTTATCCCACACTGGGTGATTATTTCTTGTGGTTTCTGTTCATCATAACTAAGGCTGACCCTAATAAATGTAATCTAACTCTGATGTCATTAACCCTCTGTTTATCTAGAAGTCAAGCCTCTGAGCTGTGTTGCCCAGGACAATGATAGGACCCATTTTCACACAAGCTGTCCTCAAAAGAAGGAAAATCCTCACAGCACTGGACTGATTGAGAGGATTAAATAAAAATTATGTGGGGAAGGGTCCATGTCAGCCGCAGACTTTTGATGTTTGATGTACCAAAACCATCTGAATCCCAACATGCAACAAGGAAGAAAATGCCATTTTGTGAACGAAAGAAAACAAAACCAAACACATTCGTCTGTTAGGCTGGTTGACTCTTCAGAAGTACAAACGCAAGTAAAATGAACAGACTTCTGCTGCTGCTATATCTGTCCCTCCCTCCCTTTCCACCCTCCCAATGTGTTCCCTGTGGATATAGCAGATTCCCTTTAATGCGTTGCAAAGTAATTGCCTGCGCTTTTCCAGGAAGGCCAGAATTAAAAGATAAGGAAAATGCTGCTCTGCTAAATGTACAACCCTGTTTCAGTGGGCAGCTCCTGGAATATAAAGACAGTGCCTAGGAAACCTTTCAAAAGAGCAGAGCTTGGAAATGTTACTCTTTTGGACTACAAAACCCACACATGTCCCAAGTGGGCTGCTCATATCACTTGCTTTCTTATTATGAAGATAAAACAACTCATTGATTTGTTATGATACTTAAGCCAAAGCTACAGGAACTATGGGCTTCTAGAAGCAAATGGACTACTTATTCCCATGATCTGGGCAGCCTGCCTAAGGCTAATGGGAACTGGAGTACAATAACACGTGAAGGGCCAAGGGTTCCCTACTTCTAATTTTAAAAAATGCTTAACAGACAATGTTGGGTCTTTTAATTGTGGTATTTTAATTCTCCGGATCAAGTACTGTCTTCTTTAGAGTTTAAAAACGAGAATAGTAAATGCCATTAAATATGTAACGTAGTTTGTTGTTTACAGTAACAGATGGAGTAAAATCTTGTTAACAAAACCAAGTGCAACAATATACAGTTTTATAAAACCTATGTCAATATTTTTATCATCCCTAAACCTTTCAAATTCCTAAAATGGACAGAACAGAACAAGCAGGAACAAGGGATGGAATCAAAGTGCACAATGAAGCAAGCTTGCTGATGCTAGCGAAGTATAGTTCTGATTTAGTGCTTGGATAGATGGGAGACTGTCTGCGAAAATTTTGCATAGTGCCATAAGTTCCACAGTGTAAGGAAGACAGGATAGATATGAAATGAATGTATAAATAAAAATGATTTCATACCTGTAACAAGACTCTGAAAGTGAGAGTTGCTTACTCCCTGGTACAATCTCTACATAGTCAATTACAATATTCTTCCTCATAGGACTGCATTCCATAGAGAAAGGACATAAAATGCTTACAAAGTTACCACTGCTTACTGTCTGAAGATGAAATATGAGTTGTTACTGTAAAAGGAAAAACCCTTAAAAGACCTGGGCTACCAGCCAAGAGCCACTTATTCTGAAACACTCCCATTAACTTTAGTGGACTTACACCAGAATAAGTGGTCTCTGGACAGCAGCCAGAATCCAGTGCTTTCAATTTGGACTCATTTTAAAATCTTGTTGGGCCAGATTCACAAATATGTCAGTGAAGAAAGAGTAATACAGTACTTTCACTGCTGTGTATCAAGTATTTGCGGTCTGGGACTTACCCACCATGCCAAATGAATCCCATCAATGTTTAGGATCCACCAACCCAAATTCCATGAGCTTTGGGGTGGGGAAGGCTCCTGATGGTGGATCAGAGCCTGGAAATTTTACTTTTTTTATTTTATTTTTTTGTTTTGACTGCTACTTGCTGAATCCTGAAGCCAGCACAATGGAACCCAAAAAGATTTTGTAAAACTGAAATGCAGTGGGATCTATTTAATCAAAGGTGCAGAGTAAGGCAAATTCAAAAGCCTCAGCTCTGATTTCAGTGCAGATAAGGCAAGACAGAAAAAATGTAGGAAATTGGGCAGATTATGCCTATTGGACATCAGCAACAATTAGCACTGATAACAGTGCCAGGAGAAATCATTCGATGCCATTTAATCTCTTGGCTATATTTTCTTCTGCATTCAGTTGTTAACTCAATAGATAAATAAGTATCAGATTTAAGAATATATTGATGTTGTAAAGACACCCACAGTGATAAAAGTAAGACAAAGAACTGATAATAATATCGGAACTAAATAACATATCTCTATATAAAGTGATATAGAGAACTTATACACTACACATGGGGGTGAGCAGCAATTAAAATTAATTCTGAAATGGACTAAAATCCCAAAAGAGAAAATCCACACAATATAAGGTAACAGACAGAAGTAGCAGATGAAACAAAGGGACTGGATAACCTTGTTTTTACAAAGCCTCTTCAGAATCCGTGTAAAAACATGTGCCAACCAAGTGTTCCTAGGCAAAGACTTCCACAATTAGTAGCCTTTAGTTGCCTTGAATTCCATGATTAGAAGCTCTTTCTTTTGTCCCTGTCAACTGTACCTCCATCACAGCCAGAATGGGGATGGGAGAAAGGGCCTCTTGGTCAGATCTCTAGCTGTGGGCAACTTGGCATGGGAAGAGATCTAAGAGACCTTGACTTAAGGCTTATATAGGGATATGAGTCTTAGCTTTTTTCATTTTGGGACATTAGAATTAAAAATCCCCAAACCCTTTTATCCCTGGATGGAAAGATTACAAGAATTTTTGCATAGTTTTTTATTTTTATGTTTGCATCTTGAAACTGGTTTGCAAAAATTTTATTTGCATAAACCATTGAAGCTTTTTGCTCCTCAGCATTTAGTACACAATACCAAATGTATTTTAGACAAAAACCCAATACTTTGTACAAGAACATTTTTAACAAAATATGGGGAGTTGTGCAATTTTTGGGAAAAACCCAACAAAAACAGAAAAAGTACAGGTCTTTCCATTCTGTGAGCCAATGTGGTTTGAGCATATGGGACTATGACCTTAGAGACCAGTGTCTGACTTCCCATTTGGCCGCAGAAACCCACTGAGTGACCTTGGGTGTGTCACCTACTCTCAGCCCCAGAAAACCCTGTATAGGTTCACTATAAGTTAGAAATGACTCGAAGGCACACAACGAACTTTCCATTCTCACTTAAAGACAAAACAACAAGAAAACACACACAGTGGTTGACAATTTTATGTCCTGACATCTTCAGACACCTTTTCTCATCAAGTATGAGAAAAATTCTGAATATTATTTATATCCATCAATTAAGGTTAGGTTAAAGTCCTAAGCCACTTACAGTTCTAAAGATCATTACCAACACACTGAATTGTCCCCAGAAGTAAAGAGCCACAACAAGTGCAGCTCATGGACAGCAGGTATAATATTACCTGATGAATGCCCAATACATTTTTTTGGGCAATGTATTCTGGGCTAAATGAAATATATAAAGACTATTCAAGAGTAGCCCAAAGTACAGTACATTACAATACAGTAATCCAAACTGGATGTCACTAAATTTAATTAGATAACTACCATCATCCTTCCATATTTGCAGGGCTTAGGGGTTCAGGATCCCCACAAAAGTGAAAAAACTGCAAATATATCTATGCGGTGTCAGTTTTGCCTTCAAAGCTATGGAGTTCCTTTCCAAGGCAGAACTGGGCAGCTTGTGGAGTCTGCTGCTGCCTCTTCTGCTTCCCTATGCCATTTTTAATACAGACTTACCTAGCATTAGAAATCTCTTTCAGTCTCACGAGGGTTACAGAGAGATTGCAAATGTGAGGCAAGACTTATAAGTCCATACTAAAAATGGCATAGGGCAACAATGACAGTGACGGCCAGTAATCATATCCGTGAACACTGAACCCAAGAATGCAAAGGACTGACTATACTTGTAATTAAAAGGCAAAAAGTGTTGTGTCAGAATGCATGAGCATCTGTGTCAGGCATTTCTGCCACTTCATATAAGTTAACAACAGGATTGGGTATATGCATGTATGACGAAGAGAGAAATATGCTAAATTCTGTTTGCTTAAGATACTTAAAATTATGTTACTACTTTTCTATGTGTCTCATGAGAACTACTGATTTCTTGGTTCCACCCCTCCATTCTGCCTTCTCATTTTTAATCTGGATACACAAAAGACCATGGCCATTTCTGCACTATGGCCCCATCCCGGCATGGGGACGTGTTGAAGCTGGTCTGCAAAATCCCACTCTTGTTGCATCCCCAGTCATTGCGATCATGCATTATACTATTACCAGAAAGATCTGGTAATAGGCCCCTTTTGCGTGACCATCATATTGGCTGGGGCCAAGCAGACAGGGCAGAAGTGCTACCGAGGCACTTCCTTCCTCAATGTAGCACAGGAGGAGGCCAGCTGCACCACAGAAGGAAGGAGCATGTCCCGAGCGCTACCATCCACTGGCAGCCAGTTGGGCGCAGAGGGGAGCGTTTGGGACATGATCCCATCCCAGCAAAAGCACGGCTGGAATGACACCAGGATGTCGCCATATTCAGGTAATGTGCAGAAAGGGCCCATGTTCTCCTATATGAGTTACTTTGCTACAAGTACTTGAAATGCCTTCACGCAGAAGGTTTAAGAAGACACCTGTGAGCTTGTTAAGAAATTCTACGTCTATAAACAAGCTGAGGATGAGAAGTATAAAAGCTTAAATTTTCATTTGGGTTATAAAGCTCTCTTCCAACCAAGTATTTTTCTACCAAATGTTTTACTAGCAAACAAATATTACTTCTCTGTTAGAATACTCTGTTGATGACTATCTTCTGATATCATAAACGTTAAAGCAAACTGAAATAATAGTCTATTAAAAAACAACACCCAAACTCATGATGATTAAATGACTAGTTGGATAGGCTGATAAGCATTCCAAACCACAGCTGTAAACAGGGTTTCCCTCTGAGAATTGTATCTTCTTGTCCTTGCCTGAAGGTGGTACAAAATAGAAAAGCCAAAAATGCAGTGTCCTAAATTTATAGCAGGCTTGTATTTTAAAAATGTAACCACTCACCATCACTCTGCCTTGAAACTGGCAGAAAACTATTTGCAGAAAACGCATCTATGCTCCAAATTTTGAGAGTGGGGAGTCTACCACAACAAAAGACTGCAGAAGAATACTGTGGCAGTCCTCAGCCTGATTTGGCAATCTGTGGTAGACCCGCCAAAATGACATCTCTGTTTTTTCTCTCTCCCTTAAATTTTACCCAGGTACTCTCAACCTGGCTTCCAGGATCTAAGTCACAGATTTCTTCACAGGTGCAAACATCCTTGATATAATAATGCTATTCCTTCTCCCGTCCTGTTTGGTCTATTTCTCTGAAATAGATTGTACCTCTCAATTACTACATTCCAATCATGAGTCTCATGCCACCATGTTTCAGTGATGCCTATTATGTCATATCTGCTTTGCTGTGCTAAGAGTTCAAGTTCATCTTGTTTATTTCCCATGCTCTGTGCATTAGTGTAGAGACATACCACGGGTCATTCTTCCTAGCTGCTCATTTAAAGGTTTTTCTCCTCCAACAGTTGGGCTTTTGTACTATTCACTCAGTTCCCTCAATACCAATGAATTATCATCTCTAGCATTCCTACCCTTGAGAATACTGTCATCCTTCCACACACAGCTCAGTTTAAAGCCCTCATCCTTCAAGATTGTAAAAGTAGAGATGCACATGTGGTACCTTTGCATACTCTTACTGAGCACTGCATGTGCCGATGAGTATGCACATTTGGTTGCAATTTTGACTGTGTAACAATTCACTTATGAAGCAGTGCTACACAGCTATCATATAACTCTCCAAGTGTAAAGCTATTACTTTGTCTCCTCTGTGCCAGATCTTGGACCATATATACCACATCAATTGTCTCATAACATAACAGCCCTGCTGGATCAGAAGAACGGCTTAACGGGACAATCCTTTTCTTTCCACAGTGGCCAACAAGATGCTTATGGGAAAACCACAGGTGAGACATTAGTATTTTCCTGTTTCCAGACTCTAGCATCTGGTATTCAGAGGTATATTGCCTTTGATATGGGACATACTATACAGCCATCATGACTTCATGATTTTGTCTAAACCCTTTTAAAATCCATTGAGTTGTCATGCCTTCCTCTAAGATGGCAGCAGTTCAAGTGTAGCTACAGGAGGAGACAAAATGAGGGCTTTCCTCCCTCCCTAAAAATTCTGTTCCACTCTCATGAAATTTTCCCTCAGTCCTCAAATTTTGCGCAATGCAGCAACTTAAAACTTCCATTGAGCATTTAGACGTACAGTTTAGGCATCCTAGGAAAAGAGGTAGGCAAAATTATCAGGCGAACAGAAAAAGAGCAAATATAAGGGTTTAAGAGTATGCATTGTTTTCAATGTCTCACTCTTTGCAATATTAGAAATCCACAATGCTTACTGTGGGGCAATGCCTTCAAAGCAGGAGTGTTTGGGTAGTGGCCAAGGCACTGGCAGCTCAGCTGGAGCTGTCCCAGCTGTCCTCCTTCAGCCATCATTCGCTATAGAAAAGGTGAGCAGCAAACACACTTTAGGTGCTGGAAGCAATGTCTGTCAATCCTTGTGAAAGATGCTCTTGCCAGTTTGCAGACACCTGGAAATGTATCCTATTCTTCTTTCCATCCATCTTTCTGATTTGTTTCCCCAGCTTCTGACTGACTTTTTGGCTTCTTGACCTTAGACTGTTAATGATCAGCATTGGCTATAGCTTATCATTCTATTAACTAATTTAGGGCAGCAAGTTGGTGACCTTCACCACATTTTGTGGTAGTAAACTCCATAGCTTAATGATGTGCTGCTCAGACAAGCATTGCTTTTGTCTGCCTTGAATCACCAAACAGTCCAGTCTGCACATCTTCATATCCACCAAGTTTTACACGGACATCAGCAAAACTATATAACACCACACTCAGGTTTCAATAAATGTCCAATTTTCCCTATCCATTATGGACTGGGGAAAAAATCATAGAATCACAAAATCATAGAAGAAACCCCAAGGGCCATCGAGTCCAACCCCCTGCTATGCAGGAACACACATCAAATCATTCCCAACCGATGGCCATCCAGCCTCTGCTTAAAAAACTCCAAAGAAGGAGACTCAACCACACTCCAAGGCAGCATATTCCACTGCCGGACAGCTCCGACCGTCAGGAAGTTGTTTCTGAGGCTCAAGTGGAATCTCCTTTCATGCAGCTTGCATCCATTGCTCCTTGTCCTAGTCTCTGGAGCAGTAGAGAACAAGTCTGCTCCCTCAACATGACATCCCTTCAAATATTTAAACATGGCTATCATGTCCCCTCTTAACCTTCTCTTCTGCAAACTAAACATCCCTAGCTCACTAAGGCTTTCTTCATAGGGCATGGCTTCCAGACCCTTCACCATTTTGGTTGCCCTCCTCTGGACACGTTCCAGCTTGTCGGCATCCTTCTGGAACTGAGGTGCCCAGAACTGGATACAGTATTCCAAATGAGGCCTAACCAATGCAGAATAGAGGGGCACCATTACCTCCCTCGATCTAGACACCATACTCCTATTGATGCAACCAAGAATCGTGTTGGCTTTCTTGGCTGCCGTGTCACACTGCTGACTTATGTTCAGCTTGTGATCTACCAAAAGAAGAGAAGCATGGGAATAATGCAGGTGACAGGCCACCAAAAAATCCCTAGAGGGTTGCATGTTGCTTACTGGTCCATGAATGGTACAAGACCAAAGGGAAGGAGTCTTGGAACAAATAGTTCTCCATCTCTCTAGTAAATTCTAATCATGTCCTAAAGCGTGGAATAAACTGGACTGGGATTAAATATGCATTCATATATACATTTTTAATTGCTCTAATTAATGTGAATTTACTTCTTCATTTTTGTCAATGAATTAAGTTGGCTTTGTTTATGTTTTATTTCCAGAGTCACCACATTCTGCTCTGACATACTTTAAAGTGATTCCTTGTCATGTTGCAAATCTTAATATGGTTGAAACGTTTACAGTATGCCAAATTCCCTATAAAAGTCACATCTGATTAATTTCAGAATTCCCCCGTCTTTTTTGAACGCATGAATTGGCTTTCACTGCTTATGATTCTGACCTATCTTTTTGTCTGTAAGTACTTTGCACAAAAATCTGTCTGTAACTACCGACTGTAACTGCTTCTCACAAAACAAAGAAAAGCTTTGAAGTTGGGACTATAGATTTAAAGCTTATTCTTACCCACCCACGCCTCGTTTAACAGGATGATACTGGATTGATACATCCTACTTGCCTCGTCAGGGATAATATCATAAAAATGACAACTTGGCTGGTCCTATGTAGGAACAGTAATGATAATAAAAAGGTATCACTTAGCAGTTAATTGTGTCTTTCTTCCAAGGCTTGAAATACTTTATAGTATTAAGTAGTTTTCACAATACCTCCGGCTGGGATGCAATTATTATTACATTTTTAATAGACAATTACATGTAATAGTCAGAATCTGAGGTGCAGAGAAAGAGGAGTATTTTTCAATATTTTCAAACCTTCAAAATATTTAAAGCACTTCAAAAGCATAAATTTAAATACTGGGAGATCCATAATTGGAAAGATTGCTGTTTCAGTAACAGCAGTATTCAGTATTCAGTAACAGAATGCAAAGAGCTTCAGATCTGATTGCTTGACATAAAAGCGACTGCAGATATAGTGTATAGGAACGATTCTCAGTGAACCTCCAGTTCTCATACTCTCCCTTCCATAGTTTCTAGGATATATCGTCTACTGCAATGTATTCTATATATTCCACAAGGATGAGAACAAAAGCTTCTCTTTTCAGTTTTAACACATGCGGTATTTTGTTACGTCCAAACTCCAGGGAACATGGTTTATTTAAACTATGGTTGTAGGAAATCATAGCTTCTTCTCACAAACTACAGAATAAAAACCCCAAAGACCTTTCCCCTGATCAGATGTAATAGAGAACATGAACACTGACAGTGGCATTACTCGAAGCCCTGGTAACGCAGTGGTTAAATGCTGGTACTGCAGCAACCAGCTTGTGAGTTTGATCCTGCCAGGTTCCAGGTTGACTCAGCCTTTCATCCTTCCACAGATTGGTAAAATGAGTACCCAGCTTGTTGGGGGCAATTAGCTAAAACACTGTAAACCACTTAGAGAGCACTTAGCTTATAAATGGTATAGAAAAATACATGCTATGCTATTGTTACTTGAAGAAATCCAACAAATAACAGAATCCAGCTGTTTCCACCATTATTAAAATAACTGAATCCAACAGATTGCTTGCTCTATAAGAAATGAATTTCTAGAGTTAGCACACAGGAGTGATCCAGCACAGCTTTCCAACATGCAGCCAGTTGAGCAATGTGGACCAAGTGAGCACAACTGCCTCTTGCTACCACGTACAATGAAGTCAATCCAGCACAACTTCAATAGTTGAGCAAATATATTTGCAAATACTAACTGGGTCTAAGCATCTGATTTGTTTAAAACTGGAAAGGGTACCTTCCTTTTTTCTCCACAGATCCACACAGAAAGAACAGAGGATAGCAGAGGTATACAGGTAAATTTGGAAGAGCAGGCCCTCTGTAGGGTAGCTTCTCCAGATGATTGTATTAATTAAAAACAATCATAAAGGATCTATTGCTTTCCTGATGCATGGATATACCGTTCTAATTTTCTCTATCAGACACAAAGCTATGGTTTCAGCATAGATGTTAGATAAATTAGTCAGCATTACATTAGTCAGCAACTATAGTCTGTCTATAACACCCAGAATCCATTTGTTAACATGGCCAGTTAACTTTGTTCTCCTTTTGTTGCAGTAAAAACCAATAAAAGCCTTAAATAGTAATAAAAAAATACCCAATTTCTAGGAGTTACTATCTTCAGCAGGAACAAGTCTTTTGTCAAGCTGACGGGTCCTGCCAACTCAAAACAGTGCAGCTCCAAGTTACTTTGGAATACAAAGGGATGCTGGGAAAATCTATTTTCCTTCCTGTTGCTGTGGGGTTTACAGTTAAGCTTAAAAGGAACATGGGGGTCCAAAAGGGGCAACGTATGATATCATTGTCCCCACTCATGAATAAGTCCCAGGGCTTGACCGTGTGAGTCTTGGATTCACATGGGGAGAGACAGAATTCATAAGCCTGAGCCTCACCATAGTTTGGTCACATAAGAAACCATAATTTCCCATTAAATATAAACCAGGACATTTTTTTTGCTTTACTAGTGTGCTAATACATCAGTTGTTGTTACATGCCACCAAGCTGACTCCAACTTATGGCAACCCTATCATAGGGCTTTCTTGTCGAGATTCATTCAAAGGAAGTTGCTATTGCCTTCTTCTAAGGCTGAGAGAGACTGAATTCCAGGACTTGGTTCCTGATCTCCTGGAGTCTGAGTTCAACACTCACATCACTACACTGTACTATATTGCTTTAAACTATGGCCCTTTCCGCACCTTGCCTTTTTCCAGCGCTGGGATGCAGGGATCGCGTGAGCAGACTCCGGCAAGAGGCTCTTGCGTCTGGGATCCTTCAGCTCCACACGAGCTGCCTGCTTGCGTGACAGTCTCACCTCTTCCTTCCGCAGTTCAGCCTGGGACTTTCCCAGGCCGCGCTGAGGCAGGAAGCACAACTGGCATGGCTCTGGAGGCTCCGCAAGTCAGGTAGGTGTGTGCAGGGCCTGGGAGCAATGTGCGATCGCGTACCATTTTTGGCTTCTAGCTGAAAATGAAAAGGAGCGCGATCGGCACCTGCTGAACCCTGGAGCATCGCACGATTGTGAGTGCGTTGCGCAGATCGCTTCTCACAATCGCACAATGCTCCAGGCCCTCTTTCACATGGAAAATGCTGTGTGAAAAGGGCCTATGTCATTAAAACAATGCCTATGTATTTGTCACAACAGAAGTTCACCTTGGCAGTTGCAGCAAAGCATTTCCTGCAATACTGTCTCACAAGACTCAGTATTCCGATGATCATGCTATTAGTACCTTTAAGAGACCTTGAAAATGTTACTTTTCTGGACTGTAACTCCCAGAAACCTCTTCCAACCACAATGGCTACTGGCCAGAGGATTCTGGGAACTGTAGTTTAAAAAAGTAACTTTCTCAAGCCCTGATAATTGATACTGGAGCTCACTAAGAGTTCCAAATACAAGCAAGCCCATTAGCTTGTGGAGCCACAAGGATAAATCAGTATATTGTGTTTGTATTTTTATTTTGCAGTTTAAATATTTGTTCATGCCGCAAATGTCTAACACAACAATTACAACTGTGCATTCAAACAATGCACAAATGCTTCACTCTTTATGCACATTGTTGTTGTCAAACCATCATCAGATAGGACTAGAAAGAAAAGTTTGAAATGGTCTTTCTGTTCCCTCATTCTTGAACTGGCTCTCTTGCACATTTTCTGTTACTCCTTTAAAAAACCAGCCAGCCAAGTGGTATACTGGAAATTTGTCTGTCATGCATATCAAAAATGCACAAGATATTGCAGGATGTTCAGGCTCTCTGAACAGACCAAAACATTATTCTCTACAGGTACATATCCACTATGGAATTCAGCAAGAAGCATGCTGTAGTACAATGTTGCAGTGTACTCTCGCTTCCTAAAAGAAATGCTCTTAGTCAAGGTTCAAGTAAGGCAACTATGCCTTCTTCCCAGAACTTGGAGGCAATTAGCTACAAGCAACGAGTCACTTATAATTAACATATCTTTTTTAGCCTTGACTGAGGCATAATTAAGTTGCATTACAATTATAACATAATGAGATATAACCACTCCTTGTGCAGTGTCACTATTTTAGTTACTTATATAGTTACAGGACTTTGTGTAAACAGCTATCTTTTGTACCACAGATGTCTAGCATTCTGTCTTTTTTTAAAGATAAGTAACTTCAGTTGTCTGTGTGTGTGTTTGTGCATACCTTCAAGTTGTCTGTCTACCAATGGCGATCCCATGAATTTTGTGTATTCTTAGGTAAGGCAGAGGTGGTTTTGTCACTTCTGCCTCTGAAATATAGCCAACAGCATCTGATAATTGTTGGCATTCTCCCACTCAAATATAGTATTAACCAGGGCTGACCTTGCTTAGCTTCCAAGATCAGATGGGATTTGGTGCCTTTAAGAGCATTTAATTATTTTTGCGTAAAGAGAAAGGAAAGTATTGCTTTTAAAATTTACGTGAACTATTTGGGGTGTGTGTGTGTGTCTTTGAATGGTAAATAATTATTTTTGGAAAGTAACTTTCCATGTTTTAATTCTTCCAGATTACCATCAACAGAGAGACTGTATCAGGTTCCACTTCTAAATCCTTCCACGTTTTCTGGAGGTGTTTCCATACTGCATGGTTCCAGCAGTTTGATACAATTCATTTCCTATGGCTAAAACTCAAAGAATCCCAGGATTTGTCATCTGATGAATTACTTAGAATTCTCTCTGCTGCACTCCCCTTGAACTGTAACACTTGAGATGTATGGTAGAGAAGGAATTCACAGAACTATAAATGCCAGGGTGAAGCACTGGCTGTTAAAGTAGTAACCAACTGCTATAATCATTCTGTCTAAACACATATCACATTCCAGCTAACATTCTGTGTTTCCTGAGCATGTTCAGTACCTGTTAGGCTGTTAACTTTATTTCAGAGGGAGATTGGTCTTATAGGGCAATGTTTTTTAAAAATGTGCTTCTACATACCTTGGGGTTGCCAAGCCCCTACCAAACAGCTATCCTTTTATTTAACCAAAGCGATAGAAAGTACAGTTATCCCTCCACATTTGCTAGGGTTAGGGGCACAGGACCCCCGTGAATATGGAAAAACCGTGAATAACTCTAGACCCTCCCAAACCATATTTAACACATAAAAAGGTATGATCATCATATTCACTCATGGATTCCTTTGAGGCATCAGGGTTCCTTCACAAGGCAGAAGTGGCTGGCTGGTGGGGCCTACTGCCACCTCCACTGCTGACCCACATCATTTTTAATAGGAACTTACGAGCCTTGTTCGTAGTTCCTCAGTCTCATGAGGGTTGCAGTCCCTATTAAAATCGGCATAGGGCAGCAGCAGAGCTGACAGCAAATAATCTGTGAATAATCAAATCCGCAAAAGTGAAACCCACAAATGTGGAGCGCTGACTGTATAATAAAGGTGTGCCAATCCACTTGATAATCTGCCTCTTGGTTGGATTAAGAAGCAATTCCTGGGGCAAACAGATGAGTGCGAAATACTGGAGAAGTGACTTTTTTCACCCTTCAACTCCACCCACTGTAGAAGTTCCTTTTATTTCAGAATATATATATTGCCTCATTCCATACATCTTTAGATTGAGCAAAAATGCCTCTGAGAAGCATCCAGAATTAGATAAGCTACAACTTGTTCAGGAAGAAATCTATTTTTAAAAAGAAGGCACTAGTACTCTTCACCCTCACATTTCAACCCCCAGGCAGGTCCCTCAAGAGAAGGAATGGATGAAGCGAGAGGTGAAAGCATATCCACAGAGGACAGATATTCTGAGAATACCAGTTATAGGTGAGTGACCTTGTTTTCTACTTCATTAATTGCTTCCCCAGATTCCAGACTTGGAGGCAGACCATTAAAAGTGTCTGATACCACAGATGGCTATTTATGGGTTGTTTTTCTTTTATTCCTGCAACTTAAGACTGGCCAAGAAAAAGTCATTCATATTTCAACTTTAAAAAGCATCTGACAGAGAGATGCAAGTTAAGATTTTGGTGCTGTTTTGTGGCCAATTCATAGAAACACATATAAATAATGATTTATCTAGTTTGGTGGTAAAATGTACCACCTGCAGCCTAAACTGTGAGTTGTAATATCTGCACGATCTCCATAAGCTTCTGATTACTAGTTCACAGCAAATTTAAAAATGGCCATTTCATGTCAAGCACTGTAGAGGTTACATACTACAAAGCGAAGATAAAACACAACATGCACCAAGGCCATTTCTGCACTAGACTGTTATAGTCTAGTATAGAAATGGCCCAAGTCAATTTAAAAAATAAATACTAACCACTTGTGCCATGCAACAAACTTGGCGGAATCATATATTGAATCATCTTGCAGATTCAAAAGGTACATAGAGCAATATATGAAGGCCAAAATGTGAGGAAAGTGAATCTCGCCATTCAACTTTTCCTTCACTGAAATTTTATTAGAACCAGCTACCAATGCTATTCTTTCCAGTACGGTTGTGTCTTCATAACCAATACTCTGAGGACCTAAAAGCCATTAGGTGTGAAAAGCAAGCCAATGCTGAGTCCTTCCCCTTCCTTCTTTCACATTCTCCTCAATTAATGAGAAAATACACAGTTGCTCTGCAGCATTTGGCTCAACAGTTTATTTGAACAAAAGAATGAGTCAGTCTACCATTCCTCATGACTGAGCTTTTTATAGTGACACAGAAATCAGACCCATATCTGGTCAGAATATTTTACTGTCTGGGCCAATATTGCCTATTCTTACTAGCATGGATCTTCAAGGTCTCATGGGGAGGTGTTTCAAATTGCCTTCTTCCTCTTGGTTTCTCAGCTCAAAATACCAGGGCTGAGCCTGGAATCTTCTGCACACACAGTTCATGTTCTACCACTGGATTGGGACTGCACAAAACAAATGCTGTGTTCTTTAAAATAGTAACATGGCTTTTAGCAAAATAACAGAGCAAGATAGGCAAACAAACCAGTGATATTATAGTGAAAATAGCTGAAACAGATTATGGAATTCATGCAATTGTTATAACATTCTTCTAGAAGCAGAGAAGTCAAAATTACTTCTTACTATATCAGGCATGTCGCATTTCACATCCAATCCACTATGCCTTAATAGAGTGCCTTAAGGCCGTATTTTTATCATAAGAGGGTCTGAAGAAAACTTGCATTCAACAGTCTCAGTGGGTCTCGCTGACAGATGGGTATGCCATCTTTTGTTCAAAGGACAACCCTGTAGGCATTTTGTGTCCCCTTGAAATTAAGGTGTTTATGCAGAAATAAGCAAAACAAAAGATACTTGCTTTTTTTTCTGATGAGAAATCAATGCCAGTGAAAGCTTTCTTTTAGGTATCTCAGGTCCTTTTAACACATTACCTTTAACGTGAAGGTGAATTGATCTTCTTTGTGCAAATTGCAAAAGTGAAAAAAGAGATTCAAGAAGATCAATGTGCCCTTGTAGCTATAGCACATCCTGAGGTCTGCTGGGATTACTTGCCAGCTCTCAGGGTAGCCAGTTGGTCAATGAGGTCATTGAACATACTGTCAAGGTCATCCAAAAAACCAAGCGTGCTCTTGGATTATACTACTTTCCCATTTTCCATCATCTCCTGGCCAGCTTGCAGTGTGGTGATCAAGGTGGCTGTTGTGAAGATTTTCAAGTTGTTCTGAGACCACAGCTAGCCAGAAACACCCCAACTTACATCTCTCACCAAATTCAAAGCCATCCTTATTCCTGAACGAAAGTCAAGGGAATGACGAGAGTCTCAGTCATTGCCAAATGAGTTCAGCCTATTTTCCCCTTATATCCTCTTGGTCTAAGGGTGCAGTGTGAAAATGCAATCTGGAATGCAGAGGGAAGATCCTTTCTTTGATCAGTATGCAGTTAAATCTAATGTGCCTAATTCAGATGTTTTATAAATATTATGGGTGGAGGTAATTAATGAAGGGAAAAAAATAAGTAAAATTGAAAAGAAAATTATTTCACCCTCAATAACCTGAACAATTTAAATCCTAAAGAAGAATCACAAGCTTACTTGCAAAAAAAGACCAAGGATCACCCATAATGTTCAACAGATGACTGTTCTTTTGAGGCAATAAAATCCATTTTCAAACACAGAAGGATTAGGGGAAGATGGGCAGCGAGGTGGCTCCTTCAGTCAGGTATTGCCATATGGGCTTGGATACACCTCTAGTGGCAGTTTCGGCACCAGGGACATAGAATGCCCAACACATATGTAACAACAGATGCACCAGTGGCCCATTCAAATGTTCTGGAAGCTGGAGATAAAAGGTGAAAACAGAAGAGATTTTCCAACTGCTCCTGCAACAGACTGAACCACATATAAAGAGTAAATTCCAGCCTGTGGCCATGGAATAAGTTTGAAAACATGACAGGTACACTGCTATGTAATGGGGAGCCGGGCCAATGTGTTGGGTTAGGTTCACTGGACTTTTAGCTATGTACCTGTTAGTCAACAGGAGTTTCCTCCAGTTGCTGACACAAGTACTTAGTGGTCTTCCACTAAAGCAATGCAAAAGTTGCTGACATTGCTTGACAGGTACCCTATCAGGCCAAGAGACTGGCTAGAACTGAGTGACCTGAGCTTGATGCTTGATTGAGGCTGTTAAACACACACACACGCACGCATGCACGCACCTGAAGCCTCAGGCTTCTCCCTAAACTGCAAACCCCAGGGTTCCACAGGATGTTGAAAATGGAATGATAGCACTATAACAGTCTAGTATGGAAATTGCCATAAACTCACAGCTGGATTATACACTTTTTCTTGCGTTGTAGTTCCATTAATTACCACTGAAAAATGACTGAGGCTCAGATTCCAAAAGCAACCCAGTCATGCTGGTTGAATTCAGGACAATCAGAGATTCTTTGGTTTTCCCAGCCTACATGCAATCACATTTGGGGAAATCACATTTTCTAAATGGGAAACACAACAGCATGGTCTGTCATGAAATGCAGTCACAAGTATCCTCACAGATATAACATATAGGAAACACAAGCAAATGGATCCAGTCTATTAGTAGTACAAGGATAGTTTTCAATATAGCCTATTATTAAATGTATGGATTGAGTTTCAAACGTATGTATTCAGCGTACACTCATTTACATTATATGGACAGATAAGAGTATCGTCAACATATATAATAATCTAGTTAATGCATGAGCAGAGCTTTTATATTGATATAAGAACTTGATTATCATGGATATTATACTATGCTTAGTTTACAAGAGCAAGCAACCAAAAAAAAGTACCTTGCAATGCACTCCTAAGCATGTTTACTTATAAGTAAATAGGTTAGCCTCTTCTTGTATTTTTAGTAAGATCAACAGAAAAACTTCACAGCATGGATATCAAACATTATCACTCGGCATAGTCAAGCTTCTAGGGCTAGTTTAAGAGTTAGCAATCCAACAAATAGGTTATTTCATTCATTTTTATTATTAAAACCTCATTTGGTTAGTTATTAATTTGCCAAAATCAAATTAGTCTTTTAAATACTCACATTCATTTCCCACTCCTTTCAATGAGAGATGTACTTATTCTACCACTGCTTGTTCATGTGTGAGTTTTCCATTCAGTTTCAAACATCTGACAATCCTCCAGAGGATCAGACCTGCCACATTTTGAGTAGATAATTAAGAATCCCCACTGTATAGGTAATTTTTGAGAAAGCACACTCTCACACACAGTACTATGCTTTAATGACTTTAAAAATATTCCAGCTCCTAGCTGCATTGAAATCAAATTAAACCAGTCGCCATGAATGAGACCATGCTGTGAATGGTGGGATTTGTAGTCCAATACATCTAGAAGACACTGGCTTCAGGAAGGTGGGTTTGATAATTAATTTACAGTAACTACAGACTACAAAGACTTAAGCACAAGGAAGTAGATAATGTAAGAAAAACAGAGAGAATGAATTGAGAATCTTGGAAGGACTGACTATATTAGATGACCCAACAAGAGCTAGTTTTCTACAATATCAAAGAATAATCAAATATGGAATGTCAAATGATTTGTCTCAATGGAAAAGAACTGACCTCTGCTCAACAAAATTCACCTGGTTCTTTCACAAGACCCACTCCTTCTCTATCTGTCACTGGAGTGTTTTGTGTGAAACAAAGCTCATCAGAATGTGGACCTATTATACTATCATGGGTTGGAGTGGATGTCTGGGCAGTTTATAGTGTCAACCTCACTTTTCCTGCCTTTTCTCCCGCTCCATGTAATCTTCATCTGACACATTCTGGTTGCTAGGAGAAAACAAATACAGCCAAATGAGCAACAAATGAATATAAGATATTTGAAACTGATTCGTGACTGTGGAGTTTCTTTCTTTACTAGTATCAAATGAATCATCATGGTCATCATAAAATGAATGCATCACTTTAAAAAATGAATGAATCATGACTAAAATGAATGTGAATATATCCACACCTGCACGAGATATAAGAACAGATGAGGAACATATGATGACTGTGTCAGACCGAATAAGAGAATCGAAGAGTTTGGGGTCTATATTTAAATAGGACATCAACACTCCATGGACAGATCCGAAAAGGAATACAAACCCAGCTGCACAGCTGACCTTTCCATTACAAACGCCTTCCTTTAATGATTACTCTTCAACTGCCTTGGCATATAATGCTCTGGGACCTGCTTTTGGAGAGCACAAGTCTTGGACAGTCATAGTGGCTGAGGATGCAATGATCCAGGTAGAAGACAAAGTTACCAGGACCCAGGTAGGCGACAAAGTGAAGGCAAGAAAAACTGTTGGGCATCCTAGCAAAAACAAGTGGCATTAGCTTCAGTGGCAAAGAAGGCAGCAATGGTGCCAAGCTGGTAGTAATGGAGGAGAATGTGGAGTGGGGCATGGCAACTATGGTGGGTTACAAGACAGGTCATGGAAGACTGAATCTTTTAGACTGTAAGCCTATAGGCAGTGATCACTTTACTCTGGTATGTGTTAGCTGCTCAGGAAAACTTTTGGACTCAAATGTGGTGTAAAAATGCTTCTGAATGGAAAAAAATAAGAAATTCGATCTCTGTACATGGGACTGGAACATGGAGGTATCACAGCATAACTAATATCTATCCACCATGGACTTATCTAAGTAGGGTTCAAAGCAAGGGAGGCAAAAATGCAACCAAGCCCATTTCTGAGCCCCACTCTCCCCACCAATTTTGGATGGGATTCTTTAAAAAAAAATATTTGGGAGGTATTTTTATGCTTTTGTCTTCTACTTGGGCTGTTTTAACAAGGAAGGAAACAGCAACTGCAGAAGTGCTCCCTACACACCCAATGAGACTTTTTTTCCCTGTTTTTAGTAATACTTAAAAAGTTAAATGAATTCCAAGGGTGGGAGGACACTGTGAGGCAAAGTGAGACATGATGGGCAAGGTTTAGCCCTCTATGGTCCTGCAGGGGGGCAATGCATTCTCCCCACTAATGCTTGGCATTTGTCCACTTCCTGTTTTAAAGCCATTAGCTGTCATCACTTGGGAAGGCTTTAAAAAAATAAAGAAGAGAAAAACAAACCCAGAATTTTGGTTCAAAAATCACACTTAAAAAAAAAAAGACAAATTGAAATACTATTGTTTGTTTATCTGCTCCTCCTTGCAGCAGGACTACAGTGTGCACCAGCATTCTAAACTAGAATTCTAATCCTGCTTTACTGTGATGTTCAAATATATCCGCTGTGAAAAAGAATATCATCTGTGCCTATCTATTGCCAGTTTTGTTGGTGATCCCAAGCTACAGTACTTTGAAAGGAAAGGTTCTTTCTACCCACTTTCTCCACACCATGCAGAATTTTATAAATCTTGAGCTATTCCAAACACAAAGCTTCTAGCCAACAACTTTTTCAAGCCAACTCTTGAAACAAGGCAAGGAAACTTAATAGAAACACTGGCTAAAAAACCAAGACCACTGGGAAACTACACTTCTACCTCATACAGACATAAAGGCATTGGCAACCCCTGCTTTCATCCATTAGCCTATGCTCAGAAACAACAACAACCAGGCATTTTGTAAGTGTTCAACGATCATCGAAATCATCATTATCTTTGGCATCCACATATATGGAGAACACTGTGCTATTGACTGTTATGCTACTTAATGATTTCAAGAGTCTAGTGTTTTATCTCTTTACACATGAAAGAGCTGGAAAACAATTTTTCCCATCTCAATGAAATCACATGATTAGATATCCTTTTCATATACAGGGTTTTAAAAAAATTATATTAGAGGCTAGATTCAATGTGGCTATTTGATTAGTTTTGGAAAATGGGAATCATTTTACATAACATACTCTGACTTATGGTGACTCTATCCCAGGATTTTCCTCACAAGATTTATTCAGAGGATATTTGTCACTGAGAAAGTGTAATTTCCCAAGGCCATCCAAAGGATTACCATGGAGTCCTAGCCCAATACTCAAATCATTCAACAGCATTGGCTCTCTTAATAATTCTTTATAATAACTATCTTAATAACAAAAACTGGAATAATTCCTTCTAAATTCTCTTACTTGGTGTTATAGAAATGCTCACATAAATTTCAGGTTAGAACACAGTCAGAAGGGAATTTGTCCTTGGCTTTTTTACTCCAGTAGTGCAGTGTCATTAATGCTAGGCAACACATAGAGCAACTTCATAATGGGAGTTATACAGGAACAGAAATCACCACTAAATCATTAAATAACAACATCAACAACAACAATTTAATTGCCCCCTACACACTCCAGGGTGTATATTATCATGGTGTGTCCCAGGAGACTGATGGACCCAGATGGTTTATTGCCAGCTCTTGGGAATTTTTCTGTCTCTTTGCTGGGCAATTCTGTCAGAAGCCTCATTGAAAAGGAATGGGAAAATGGTCAGGACAGTGGACACAACCACTCCTGTCTGTCCCCTTTAGCAGAATGGAGCCAAGAACTCCCCTGGTAACTGGCAGTGATGAAACAAGTGAGACAGAGACTAGAGAAGCACTGGAGGAAGACCGAGTGAGTCTGACCAAACTTGGGCTAAAGCCTCTTTGACTGCCTACTTGGATAGCAGAGATGTGTATAGCAGAAATAACCATTTTGTGCCAGTACTGCATCTGCAGAGGTGTTATGTGTGGTCAGAGATATATTATGCCCTGGTCCCTAAGAAGAGAATGTAGACCACTCAATAGCCCACTGCGAAGAATCTGCATGGTACTTCACAGATAAAATCCCTCGGAGCTTTTCTATCCTGGATACTATTGTTACTAAAGTCCTTGTGGATATAACTTTGGACCCTATTTATACAATGATAATGGCTTCTTTTCCCTTTTTAAATAGGATCCTTGCAGAGGTGAGAGCCACCACATGTTTGATAGTTGCTTGCTGTTCCTGGCTCCTTAAAAAGGCCAGAAGAGGACTGGCTGAATGGATGAAGGAAAAAGTTAATGCCTCCTTACAATAAGGCAGCATTCCAACTTGCCTAAAGCAAGTGCTTCTAGTATTTCTGTTGAAAAAGCCTTTCCTGTATCCCTTTATAATGGATAAATAATGGCTAACATATCATTTTTGGACAAGGAATCAGACTGTGT
Source organism: Ctenosaura bakeri (assembly GCA_948474755.1). NCBI lineage: Eukaryota > Metazoa > Chordata > Lepidosauria > Squamata > Iguanidae > Ctenosaura > Ctenosaura bakeri. The sequence continues at coordinate 136,301 of CAOLHI010000771.1, forward strand.
GGTAGTTTATCAGTTCCAGGGGTTCTTGCAAAAACAGATTATTCCAATACATTTCAAAATTGTCTCAACCTGGTTATGGGACAGAGGCCATTTCCACACTACTCTGTTACAGTGTTATTATTCCACTTGCAACATCCTGTGTAATTCTGGGGTTTGTAGTTTACTGAGGCCAAAGAGCTCTCTGGCTGAGAATTCTAAGTGCCCCTCCCTAAAATGAAAATTCCAGGATTCCATAGGATTTTGAAAGTGGAATAATAGCTCTATAAGAGTGTAGTGGGGAGATGGCCCAAGACAGCTTTGGTTACTTTAGAAGATGTTGTCTGCTGAGAATCAGACAGGGAGAGCCTTATCCTGTTGGTTCTGTTGGACCTCTCAATAGGTTTTGATACTTTCAACCATGATATCCTTCTGGGCACCCTTGATGGGATAGGACTTTGGGGATAAGGTTTTACGTGGCTCCATTCCTCCTTGGAGAACAGAGGGTCAAACCAGATGATAAGTTTAGCACATATTTAGAAGAGTCCTCTGTCATTATAGTACATCACTATTGTCAACTGCACAGTACCTTCCATTTGACTTATTTGTTCTCTAGCGGTCACTATTAGGTAAATACAGATTTAATTTGCAAGCCTGCTTGTTGAAGCATGCATCTCTGGGGAAAACCCATTGTGTGAGAGAAAACACGTTAATCAGAGAAAATACACATTCTTCTTAACATATATTACCTACGGTTATTTGTATTATGAGAGTTTAAGCATATACTTATAGGCAATCTCTCTCTCTCTCTCATCACAGGCACTTTGGTTTCTGTGATCTTCTTTTTCATTTGCTGCAAACAGTTCCACAGTTTTGAAGACTATTATTTATATCATCTTATTGCTGCTTACTGAACTCATTAGAAATGCCTTCAGTAAGCACCCAGTGAAGCAAATGGAATGGTTGTCAGTATGTGATGATAACAGTGTTTGTTTGCTGATAACAGTGTGTGCTTTTGCCTCCTTAGTGCTAAAACTATGGAAATGCCACCCATGTAAGGCAATATAATGGATCTGAAAGCCTGTGGCATGTCAAGGTCACTTAAACTGCTTGGCCTGCTTCTTAAGGCAAGGACTGAAAATGCTGATTTGTTCTACTGGAAATAGTGGTACAAAAAAGTGACCTGAGAATTGGGGAGAGGGGATGAAAAGCAAAAGTCTAGTAGGATCCTACAGCAAGACTGGTCTGTAGCAACCTACACAATTATTGCATGGCAAATCTCTCTCACATAGTTGGATCAGGGAGCACTGGACAAATAAAAAGAGGTAGTATTTATGAAGTCTCGTAAAGAGATTTTGGGGATGTGGTTTCACCTGAAGCAGGCAAACTATTCATTGTTGATACAATTCTAGATCTTTTCATAAGTGAACTCCAGTTTTCTTACATAACCGTACTGCATAAATTAAAACAAGGATAGAGAATTTTGGTTGGTTTTAGTGAAGAGCTTTCCCATATTTATACATTTTTTTCATGAATGCAGGGTAAAGAACCTGAGATTTCAAAAATCAGTTAAATGGTGGGCAATGAGAAACTGACAGAATTCACTCAGGAAAAAGACTTTCAGTACATGGCTCTGTATTTGAATTCTTGTGCATTTGTCCATGTTTGTGGTGAAAAATAAGGTTGTCACCTGTTTTTGGCAGGCTTCTCATCTTTTAACAGCGACACTGCAGGCAGACGCTATTGGAAGTAGCTCTACCAGTTGGATTAGGCCAGCACAGATGGTTGAGAATTTTGCTAAGTTTATTCAATTTATGAAGAAATTATAAAAGCTTATAAAGATTTTATCAAAATTTCCTAATTTCTTCATAAACGGAATGGACAGGACTTGAGATTTTTTAAAAATCTAGATGTGATAGAAAGTGAAACATCCATCTCCAAGCTACAACTCCAGGAGGTATATTTCTTTCCATTATTTAAACGTTCTAGCTTCTTGTCTGTTTACTCCTATTTCCTGTAGTTGAAAAGGTGTTGAGTACTAAAGTAAAACTGTAGCATCTTTTTTGACTAATAAATGAAATAAAGTTTTTAAAAAAACCCAAACCCTTCTTTCATTTCCCAGTCCATTTTCATCTTTCATCCATATTTCCATGCTGATTCCTAAAATGTACTATGTACTAGTACTGTGTGGTATGGTTTTAACACATCTTAAGAGAGATACAGTTAAAAATTCTAGCTTTTCTATCTAAGCTTACATACCAACGAAAAGTGAAGATGTTCTGTCATTTAGGCTTAGTATATACTCTGATCCATTCTAAAAATGATGTGTCTTTCACTATTTTTCTTAAATTTTCACTGACTGACCAGGGCTAACACATGATATCATGTGTATCAGTTTTGAATGCTAGACTCCCAGAACACGATTTTGACAAACAACGATTAGGACAAACATTACTTCTGAGCATATAAAAAGTGCTGGCTCCAGGGGCAACATTTCTAGAACAGAGAACACATCTTCCACTGTTCACATAACAAAGTAATCCTCATTTTTGGTTTCCAATATGACAAACTAGAAAATGTTGGTTACCTTGAGGAGCACTTTCTGTCTGTCTGTCTGTCTGTTTGTCTTTCTTTCGAGTGGGAAGAAGCAAGTAAGATGTGAAAAGACAAATTCAAAGGTAGGGAAAATGTTGCAGCTAAGTTTCAGAAAGCCTAATACAGTGGGCCCTTGATATTTACTGAGGTTTGGCTCCAGGATCCCCCCTGGATAACAAAACCCATAGATGCTCAAGCCCCATTACAAAAAACATTAAAGAAAATGGCATCCCTTATATAAAACTGTGAACTACTCAATTTTTTTGTGGGGGGGATTGTTTTAAAATATTTTTGAGCCATACCTGGTTGAATCTGTGAATGCAGAATCCATAGATACAGAGGGCTAACTGTATATCTAGACCAGGGGTGTGGAACAAGCTGTCTTCCAAATACTGACACACTGTAACTGTCAACATCCCAAACTATGGCTATGCTGGCTAAGGCAGATGGGAACTGCAGCCCAGTAATACCCACTACACAATCTCTACGCTATCTAGTCAGGAAAAGAATCTAATTAGCCTTCTGCACTAGACTGCTATTATTCCACTTTCAACATCCTATGGAATTCAGCCAGCCCCTCCCTAAACTCCAAACCCCAGGATTCCACAGGATACTGAGGCCCTTTTTGCATGACATTTCTCATGTGAAAGGGCCTTTGGAGCATCATGTGATTGCGAGGAGTGTTCAGATGACGTTCTCACAATCGTGCGATGCCTCTGGGGCTGGCAGGCACTGATCACACACTGTATCATTTTTGGCTTTTAGCCAAAAATGGTGCGCGATTGTGCATTGTTCTGGGGCCCCGCACACACTTACCTTGTGTGTGGAGCTCCGGAGCTGTGGCCCTCGTGCTTCCTCCCCCAGCGCAGCCTGGGAAAATACCTGGCTGCGCTGCAGAAGGAAGAGGCAGAGTGCTCACGCTGCCTGCTGGTTGGCTGGCAGGCATCTCCTGCAGAGCGGAAGCAGCGGGGACGTGAGAGCCTCATGGAAGAGGCTGCTTGCGTGATCCCCACGTGACTGCACCGGACAGGGGTAAGGTGCCAAAAGGGCCTGAAAGTGGAATAATAACACTATAACAGTCCAGTGCGGAAAGGGCCTAGATCTACCTAGTTATTTTTCTATTCAAGATTCTGATATAAGCCATTGAAACGGCTTTTTGCTTCTGACTAATTTGATTCGTGCTCTTCTGAAAGTTGAATCTGTAGTTTCTACACGACGGTTAACCAGTATGGATAACAGCTGTACTGGGACGCCACGAACCTCACGGTCTACTCTTTCATCCAGTGGTTCTTGAGAAGTTCAACATGGAATACGCACCAGTCCGAGAAATAACCCTAACACTGCTTAATGTAGAAAGGAATCTGCCTACATTATTTACTGAGAAGACATACAAACTGAAAGAAAATTAATACAAAACGGTGTTGCTACGCACAGCTGTGGCAAACTTTGCACTCAACCCATTTTTCCCCATGCCCCTGTTAATACTAAGAACGAATTCATCGGAAATGTGGATGATGGCAACCTCATGCATCTTTTAATGATAGAATGAAGGCACAGTAGACATGCAAGCTTTTTGTCTCTAAAAACTTAATGCCTTTTTACCTCTGCAAAGGAGGAATGTGTGTGTGTGTGTGTGGTGTGTGTGTGTCTCCTTGTCTGATTGTTCCACTGTATATCACAACAGTTGTTCTGTTTTCTCAGTAATGTACTTTAATGTGACCAGATGGGGTATGCCCACACTCCTGCCCACTAAGCTAAGATGCAAATGTTTAACAATTTAGTTACTAGTGCCTTTAAAAACAGGAAGTGTATTTCAATATGCTTGCCAGGAAGACACTATGGAACACTGGGGATCCAGCATACCAATTTTGAGTACCAATACTTACCTGGGATAAACTTTCAAAAGGATGGATTTTAAGCCTCCTTTTTTTCCAGTGCAATTAATATCTTAAAAAGGAACACCTCAAGTAAATTAGATGTGTTAAAATTCTGTCTGCACCTCAGAGATAAGTGGTCAGTATACTAAACAAAGGTGAAGATTTTACAAGTGGTAACTGTACTTGCAAGAGGGAAATGGCCATTTCAGACAGGTCTTGTATTTGCTGGATGTGATTTGCTGTCTCAGCTGTAATTGCTTTTTAAAAGAAACATAAAGATACAGCTGGTTTGAAGTAAATGATATTATCTGGATTGCCACAGTCCAGTTAACAGCAGAAGTCAAGTAATGTTGCTCTGTGATAGGGATGGACAAATCTGGCATCTAGTTTTCTTCCCCAAAACCCTTTCGGCATCCAGACTGCTGCCAACACCCCTCACTCCCAAAAAATCCAGAGGGGAACTGGTTGGGAGCCAAAACCCACTTCTGGTTTAGAAAATTGCTATTTAAAAAAATGTTGAACAATGCTGTGTGCACAGGTGAGGGAAAAACAGGCTGACATCTATATAAAAGCTGAACTGTAACTCCTGAGGCTCCTGAAGAGGCACTTCTGTTTTTGGCAAGAAAGAGGTCCAGCTGGTAAAGCTAGGGGCCCCTAAAACAACTTGGGGGAGCTCATGTGCCCCAAGGCTACACTCTGTCCACCCATGCTCTGTTGCTTTCTATTCTTAATCTCATCCTTCATAAGGCTCCTCTTTGTATTCACCAATTCACAGAGTAATTCACAGAGTGACAACCTCAGGCTAGCTAGGAATTAACAGTTTAACCTCCTAGCTCTGCTACATAAACAGATATCTATTTTAAACCAGTTCAAATGGAACAGCTTTCTTCCAAACAAACTTGGGAATGGTAATTTGTTGAACTCCTGGAAATTCTTTGGTGAAGACCCTTAGGGTCCCCTGGAAGATGTAAAATCTCAAGAGTTAAGTCGTTTAAGGACTCCAGTGTGGCTATGCTCTTATTGTTCTTTCTCACTGCAGTATTAGAAGTAAGAGAAAGTGGTATTAAATACACTTTTGATACATGAGAATTAATATGCACCTTCACTACTGTACAACCCACCCATTCAGCTGTCTCAAAAGTAGAAGTTACAAGACTTACACAAGATTATTCTAAGATCTTAACTTCACATGTACCAAAGGTAAGCATAGAACAACTTAAAAGAGGAATTAAAGAGTAACAAATGTGAAAAGTTACATTAAAATGCCACAACCTAACGCAGCTTCTGCTGAATGCCAGAAAATGTTTTTTTTCTTTTAAACAATCCAGAAACTCGTATACCATAGCGATTGTAAATGGGGAAAGTGATAGAAGGAAGCTCCTACCCAGAGATTGCTGATAGCTTTTGGTGTGCCTGATAGGCAATCTCACATCCTTTGGTTCGAGTTTGGTGCATTTCAGCACGTAAAGATGGACAACTGACTGAAACATCCCCAATGGAAATGACCAATTCACGGTACAGAGCCACCTGGGTGTTGAAATCCTGGACAAGCTGAAAAATAAAAATAAAAAGACTGCTTACTAATATAAGATACTTCACTGCACAATAAGATAAAGCAGCATTTTCCTTTTAAAAAAATTCTTCTCTACTACAGCTGGCACCTATAACCTGGGCAAACAGGACAACCATAAGCCTTAGAGATGATATATACAAGCAAAGATGTTAGTGTTTTCCTTTGTATATGAAGATTCTGTATTCTGGGGAAGAGGGGATATTCTACAAGTTTCAAGCCACTGAATATATTATGAAATAGTGAAGCAGGCATAAAACCTAGGTTTTCTGCTGCTGGAAGCAAAGGATTATTTTATCATGAAAGAAGATAACATTTCCAGAAATAGTTCTTTCCTTTTTCCCACTGGTTTATGACTTGCTGGCCTTCTAGGGAGTGGAATGTGCCATTCACTTTTCTGCACTGGATACACTTAATATATGTTGGCATTATTTTCCTTCTAGTTCCTACACAGTTCTCACTGGGCTCAAAAATCTGGACTTGTTGGCTAATAAGAGATGTACACTAGAAAAAGTCCTCATCAGTTAGTTTTCCTGCAAGCACTTTGGACTGCGTAAAATAAAACAGGCAAACAGACAATCATTCTCCAATGTAACACTTTGAGACAGAATCAAACCAGAATACTCATTTTTGCACTTCTCGAGAAAACATTACAAACCCAGTGCTTACCAAGATGATTATTGTTTTGTTCCGCTCAACTGCTACCACTGAACCTTTAGTCTGTGTGAATAAAATAAATGTGTCCAAGCAACACACTGGAGGAAGGAACAGCAATACCAGTTTCAAAATGTCTCCTTGGGGAAGAAGGAACAATACAGATCTTGCCAGATTTCCTATAGATCTTAAATGCTTCAGAAAGAAAATCTCAAATTGTATGTCAACCATATGATGGGCCATAGTCCCAAACTCTCATATCTGAACAGTTCTGTTACTACTGTATAAAATACTGCTGTTATTAGCACTTAATTAAAATATCAACAAATATCTGCTAGATCTGGTACTGGCTGTTTCCACAGAGAAATTACAAGGGTTTACTGCAAAGTGGGATTATCCACCCAATATGTTAAGGTCCCAAAGGTTTACTGTGTGGAAGTGTTGTGGAGTGAAAATTAATCTTCCATCTCTTTCCTTTCAGATCAACAAAATCCTCTGGCCTTAAAAAGAAAGAAAGAAAGAAAGAAAGAAAGAAAGAAAGAAAGAAAGAAAGTGCATCTGACTGATTTCCCAAGCCAAGGTTCAGCAACACTGTTATAGAAAGCTCTCCTAGGAAGCTGGGAAAGCTTTGAGAAAGCCCTGTGAATCCAAGGTTGCATTTTTTTTTAAAAAAATAAACATTAAATTTCCGGCCTTTATGGCCTTCTATGCGAAGGCCTTCTACAGAGAGAAGCTTTTAAAATCCAAGGATTTTTTTTGCATGCTGCAACTGAGACAAAGAGGCAAATAAATTTTAAAATCCTCAAATTAAATGCTCTTCATATCTAGTAAATATTAAATCCATATATTGAGACCTTTCAGGGATTAACTCAGTCCCCCCACCACAACTGAGGGAAAGAATGTTTGCATAAGGCTGAAACTCTGTGCATATTTCCTTGGGAATAAGCTCACTGAACTATTTGCTTATGAGTAAACAATCATAAGGCTGTCATAAGAGTACTTCAGTTTAAAAGCCACACTTCCAGTGTGACACAGGATCATGAACACTGAAACACATGTTAAACATAAAAATTAGATTAAGTTAGGCCCCTTATATTATGTTGCTGAACAAATGTGCTATTTCAGGTCCAGTGTTCCTGAACTGGACATCACCACTGTGATTTTCCAATTTTGGCACAAAGTATCTTAAACAGAATACAGGTAGGATGCCTACCATGCTACTTAAAATATCTAATGCCCCAAATAGTTTGTAATTACACAAAAGGAGGCCTATGAATGTGTACAGGCTATTTTTCCTAGGTAAAATGGCCTTTAAAAAAAAATACAAGTAATATGTATCAAGGGCAAAACAACAATTCCAAAATTCCTCCAGTTTATATTTGAAGAAACATACTTTTCAGCTCAATGACAGTTAGCTGTACAAAATGCGAGAGAAATGAAAAGCAGTGAAATCCTAGGTGTTTACTCAAACTAAGTCCTGCTGTGGACCGCAGCCTCAATGTTCTCTATAAAAATTTATGAAGCATTTCTTTTTTAGCTGACACCCAAGTCTGCTTTTCAAAAAACAGATTGGTGTCACGTATTGTTATCCCCACTACAAACAGTAAAACATGAAAACCCGGAGGCCCCAAAAAGATAAAAGCCCACATAAAATTAGCAAATTAAAAACCAAAGACAGATTTCCTCCCCCCTTCACCCATTTAAAATAACGTTCCCCACATTGTGTTTCAAATATCACCCCCTTAATTCTGCACAAACTTGAAGTCTGGGGTTGTTGATATATTAGTTTTCTTTCCTTTTTTTAAAACAAACCAACAAACAAAACAGCTTTAGCATAACCCCATGAGAAGATCAATTTGACTGCACCCAAAAGAATACAGTAAGTTTTTAGGAAATCTAAAGGATAGCAGTAGTGGTGAAACTGGTTGGCAAGGAGTTTTCAGAAGCATATCAGTGTATGAGAATTTGGTTTGCGGAGGGCACACTTATGGCAGATTGATGTCTTATTCATCCTGGATACGGAAATAAGGGAAGGTGGTTCTCCAATGGATAGAATTTAGCAAAACCAAGCCAACGGATGCCAATTTCTTTGCCTGTCGGACTAGTCAGCCTTGATGTGGAGGCATAAGTAATACATGTCCACCACAGCAAAGACCCACATCCAGGCTGTCTGATTACCTATTTTGCAACCGCTGTTGAATTTTAACCTGTACCTGATGCTTGATCTTGGCCATTTCCGCACTACACTCTTATAGCGCGATGATTCCACTTCCAACCTCCTATGGAATCCTGGGGTTTGCAGTTTCGGGAGGGGCCGGAAGGCCCCTCCCGAAACTGCAAACCCCAGGATTCCATAGGAGGTTGGAAGTGGAATCATCGCGCTATAAGAGTGTAGTGCGGAAACTTTTGCAGCCTAGCTTCATGGTAAGCCCATATTCTCCATTCAGAGGAACCTTAACATTGCGTCCTGTACTTCGACGGTCCTACTTCTGGGCCTTCTCCGGCCCCCATCCCGGCTCCTCCACCCACCCTCCTGGCTTCCGACTCACCCCCCACCCTCCTCCTTCCTTCCCCCTTCCTCCCAGCGTCATCCTCCGTGTTTACCACGGTGGGGCTGCGGCGCAAAAGGGGAGACGGAGCCCGTCGCTTCTCCTCCCCGCGACAGCCGCGTCTTTGAAAGCGCCAAGACCGGGCGGAATGTGTGTGTGTGTGTGTGTGTTTCGGGGGGGGGGAGAAGGTGTCAACTCAAATGCGGACTGCAGTTTTAAAAATAGTGCAACTGCACGTGATCGGAATGGAGACGGCGAGAAAAAGAAAGAAAAAGGAAGGAACGAAGGTGGGGGGGGAAAGGAAAGTGGGGTGGAGGGCAGAAATGATCCTCTACTGCAAGCCACACACGCGCGTTTTAAAGAAAGGAAAGAGCGAGGATGGGCGCAGTTGTCTGTCTCTCTCTCTCTCTCTCTACCCACCATCTTGCAGTCGTCCAGGGCCAGTCTCTGGGTCTTGGGGGCGCCCTCCGAGGCGCTGCCTCTGCGCTCACAGTCCCTGCCGTGCAGCGGCGTTTTGCTGATCTGGAAGATGGAGCCCGTGGACCTGGGGCGCTTTTTGCGCCCATTCGGTGCAGAACTCATTCATACGCATCCAGTAAGGCAAACGCGGCGGCTGCGCGGATCCCAGCCGGGGGAGGGCAACGGGGCTCCCACCAACACCCAGCCCCCAGCCAGCCAGCCAGCCAGCCAGCCGGCCGCCAGCCCCCGCCGCCAGCGAGAGCGGGATCGGCGCGCCCAGGAGCCCAAGGCGAGGGAGCCACAGTCGCCCGGGCGCCTGCTTTCTCCCCGCGCCTCCGGCTACTCCTCCTCCTCACAGGCGCAGAGGCTGTTGTGTCTGCGGCTCCCGGGAGCCTCCCGCTCGCAGCCAGGGACCAGACGAGAAGGAGGCGAGCGCCGCCGTGCTTTGCAGCATCGCTCTCCTCCGGCTACGGCAGAGGCGGCGGCGGCGGCAAGAACGTCGAAGTCAGGGCGAGGGATGCGAAGCAACTTCTTCCTCCCTTCGGCGGCACCAGGAACCGCAGCATTTCAGTCCCGGCTCCGTCCTCTCTCCGCCGCGATGGCCGGGCGGCGGGGTAGGTCCCAGGGCGCCGGGCGCATCAGCGGCGCTGCCATCCAGAGACGGGGAGGAGGAGGAGGAGGAATAAATGCCTCTTGCGCCGAGTCCTCCGCCGCCGCCGCCGCCGCCGCCGCCGACTGGAGGAGCCGCTTCTTTGTGTGTCCTCGGCGCAGCGCTCCGGCTTCTGCCCGGCCCTCTCCCTCCCTCCCTCCCTCGCCGCCGCCGCAGAAGAGCAAGGGAGCGGATGCATGTGCGCGCGTGGGGAGGGGAAGGGGGGTCCGACGCGCGCAGGCGCACGCCTCCAGCGAGGGCTTCGGAGCCCTGGGCTCGCCCTTTCCGCACTGGACTGTTAGAGCGCTATCATTCCACTTTCAACATCCTATGGAATCCTGGGGTTTGCAGTTTAGGGGGAGCACATACAAAATCCGTGTGTGTGTGTGTACACGCCAAGAATTTGGCAAACATGTCTCAAGGCAGCATTTCCCAGGAGACTGCTGCTGCATAGAAAGATGAAGTCATTCCACAGTATTTGCGAGGCCTGGGTGGATAATGGGGGAAGAACATCATGTTGTTGACTTGGGCTGTCCACAGGTACCCCTATCAGTAGCACGAGGGAGAGTGCTGACCAAACTACTTTCAGATCAGACTCCTTCAAAATTATAATAGAATCACAGAAATGTAGAGTTGGAAGAGACCACAGGGGCCATCCAGTCCAACCCCCTGCCATGCAGGAACACCCTCAAAGCACTCCGGACAGATGGCCATCCAGCCTCTGCTTAAAAACCTCCAAGGAAGGAGACTCCACTACACTCCGAGGCAGCACATTCCACTGCCGGACTGCCCTGACTGCCAGGAAGTTCTTCCTGAGGTTCAGGTGGAATCTCCTTTCCTGCAGCTTGAATCCATTGCTCCTTGTCCTGGTCTCTGGAGCAGCAGAAAACAAGCCTTCTCCTTCCTCTACATGGCATCAATTATTGGGCCTTTTCACACTACAGTGTTACAGTGCTGTTGTTCCACTTTCAACATCCTGTGGAATTCTGGGGTTTGTAGTTTACTGAGGCCCAAGAGCTCTCTGGTTGAGAATTCCAAATGTCCCTCCCTGAACTGCAAACCTCAGGATTCCATAGGATGTTGAAAGTGGAATAATAGCGCTATAACAGTCTAGTGCAGAAACTACTTGCCCCCTTTGAATCCTTTGCTCTGAAGCAGCTGGGCTCCTGGAGATGTCCTTGGTTGAAGAACATCTCCTCTCCCTGCCCACAAATCCTTGCAGGGAAGCCCTTCTCTGGAGAGAGCAGTTGCAGCACCTATAAGTGAGTCGAAAGCTGTTTGTGCCACCTCTCCACCCCTAAGGGATAGTGGCCTTTGGGGCGCTATGTGCTAGCAAGGGCCCCCCTCCAGTCCTACAGCCCCCCCCCCAAACAGTGGCAGAGACTTCTGGCACTGGAAAACAGAACAAGTGCCTCAACAGTGGACCCTTAGGTTAGGGCTTAAAGCCCGACAGGGCCTGTTGAACTGCTTGCTGGAATTTTTCATAGAATCATAGAATCATAGAAATGTAGAGTTGGAAGAGACCACACAGGCCATCCAGTCCAACCCCCTGCCATGCAGGAACACCCTCAAAGCACTCCCGACAGATGGCCATCAAGCCTCTGCTTAAAAACCTCCAAGGAAGGAGACTACACTCCGAGGCAGCATATTCCACTGCCGGACAGCCCTGACTGTCAGGAAGTTCTTCCTGAGGTTCAGGTGGAATCTCCTTTCCTGCAGCTTGAATCCATTGCTCCTTGTCCTGGTCTCTGGAGCAGCAGAAAACAAGCCCCCTCCTTCCTCTACGTGGCATCCCTTCAAATATTTAAACATGGCTATCATGTCCCCTCTTAACCTCCTCTTCTGCAGACTAAACATACCCAGCTCTCTAAGTCTATCCTCATAGGGCATGGCTTCCAGGCCTCTCACCATTTTGGTCGCCCTCCTCTGGACTTGCTCCAGCTTGTCAATATCCTTCTTGAATTGGGGTGCCCAGAACTGGACACAGTATTCAAGATGGGGTCTAACCAAAGCAGAGTAGAGTGGTACCAGTACCTCCCTCGATCTAGACACCATACTCCTATTGATGCAGCCGAGAATTGCATTGGCTTTCTTGGCTGCTGCCTCCACACCACACTCTTCTAGGGCTCTTATTCCTTGCTGCCTTGAGAAATCTTTGCAAAATTCTTGGCATGCACACACACACGGATTTTGTGTGTGCTCACCAGAACATAGGAATGTTCATTTTCGGGAGGGCAAAGCCCATTATGGTTAGAGGATGCTAGCACATGACACTTGAATACAAAGTTGGGCAATAATACTGACTGCCCCTCAGTTCAAAAGTAATAGAAAGAAGCACTTTTCCCCACAACAGATTATTAATTTATGGAATTCACAATAGGTGGGTGGATTTAAAACTCGGGATGGCTTACAACAACTGATACCAGAATAATCTACTATATAAAAGTCAATGTTTGTCTGCGCGTTTGTCTGTTTGGTTGGCTGTGTGAGGCGAGAAGACCTCCTATGATTGGCTGACTGTGAAGATTCCATGGCATCCTGGGGTTGGCAAGTTTAGGGAGGGGCCTTTAGGATTCTCAGCCAGAGAGCTCTTGGGCCTCAGGCCGGTTGCTATGGAGATGAGGCCTACCATCAATAAGGATGCCAGAAAACTTTTGGGAGGCATATATGAGAAAAATTAAAGTGACGTACACAGCATAGTTACAAGGTCTTCTCACCTCACGTAGTAGATTGTATGGGAGTCATACGTGAGGAATCTTAAAGTGGAAATTCAAAACAAAAAATACTTCCAGAAAAATGTAAAGCCATTGAACAAATTCACTTTAACAAAAACAAAACAAAAACAAAAAGCACAAGAGCCAATACATCAATGTCATCAGACAACACCAGATTGGATTGGGGACTATGGGGAAAAGTTACAGGTACTGGAATAGGCTGGTTGCTATGGAGACGATGCCTAGCAGCAAGAAGGAGGACAGCATATTCCCTCACGAACCCAACCTCTGAATGTTAACAACTCTTAATAAAGATTGGATTGGGGAATATGGGGAAAATTTACAGGTACAGAAATAGGCCATTTGTTATGGACACAAGGCCTAGCAGCAAGGAGGAAAACAGTGTACTCCCTCAGGAACCCAAATTGTGTATGTAAATAACTCTGAATACAGATTGCATTGAGAAATATGGAGCAAAGTTACAGGAAATGGAGAAGACAGTTTGGTGAGTTCTTAAGAGGAAAACAAAATCCCGGGCAATGCCAGGTTAATACACTAGTCACATATGAAATATGTAGCCATATAAAATGTGCTGTAACATCATCAAATGATTATAAAAATCAACTCTAAAATCAGCTCCAAAATAACTGTTTTTTTTTAATCTTTAAAATGCATCTAGATATGAGAAATGGGGCCATAGACATCTTCCTAGAAAAAGAGTTCCAACTTGATGAGGCTGCCACAGACAAGGCCCTGTCCTACTCTCTGTTACTCTCCAGCTAATTGTTCTTGTTGCAGGACCAGAGAGGAACATGTCAGAAAGCAATCAAAAGTCTTGGGTGGATTATATGAGAAAAAGGCATCCTCAGATAAACTGGCCCAAATTACATAAATCGAGGCTTTAAGGGCTAAAACAATCAGCTTAGATGGCTTTTAGAAAGTATCTTAGGCCCTTTTCGCACACAGTTTCTGTTGCGAGAGGGCCCCTTCAGCATCGCGTAAATGGGAGCGGCGGTTCGTATGATGCACTCCCATTTATGCGACACTCAAGAGCCGGACGCAGAGCGAATGCGCACCTTTTTATTTTCGGCTTTAAGCTGAAAATGGTGTGCAGTCACGCAATGCTCCTGGGGCCCGTGCGCACTTACCTGCTGTGCGGTGCGTCGGGCCAGTCGCACTTCCTCCCTCAGCGCAGCCTACAACTCCCAGGCTGCACTGCGGAAGGAAGGGGCGTTCTCGCGATGGCTGCACGACCAGCAACCCAGCTGGGGGAGAATGGAGGAGCGATGCGGGTGCCTCGCGCAAGAAGCTGCTTGCGCGAACGGCACCCCCCACTTCCGCGAGCAGGTAACGTGCGGAAAGGGCCTTAGAGAAATTCTTGGAGAATTTACTCTTCAAGCTGCACACAGAGAGGCAGACAACAAAGGGAAGCTGTTAACTAAAAGATATGTTTCTTAGCATATAAAGGTATCTGACCGGCCACTGAATGGTGGATCAACTAGATAGACCCAAAGATGACACCAAGAAGTCAGCTCTTCTCTTTTAAATATTTGTACAATCCATTATTCTTTTTGTACAGGAAGAAGGAAGCGGCTGGTTCTGCGCCATGGTGACTCTTAAAAGAACTAAGAATAGGTGCTCTCACTCTTGAACATAAATGAGACTGGAACTTGTACCTGAAATGTATGAACAGATTTATCATATACATGTATGTATATGTATGAATGAGAATTGCTTCCCCTTCCAGCTCTATGCTACAAGTCTCTGGATCCAATTCTAGTGGTTTTAGAAAGAAATAATCTTACATGTATGGCAGTAGTTAACTAGATTTCTACTAGGAGCTAGGCCTTCAGAGCACCAGCAGGAATAATCCTGGGCTGTGTCATCCTATCCTTTCCCAGTACATTGCTCTTAGGTGACTCAGGCTGGGCTGCTTGGCAGACTTTCTCTGTGTATACCTTTCTCCCTCATCAATGATACGATGGTAAATGGAGTTCTCATCTTCATGCTTCAGTCCATTCATTCCAGTTGATCAGTCTGGTATATTTGGTTAGAGTGTTGGACTGGGACCTCCGAGAACCTAGTTCTAATCCTCACTAAGCCATGAAACTTACTGGGTGACTTTGCCTCACCATCCTCTCTCGGCGTGACTTACCTTACAGAGTTAAGTGGTGTAGAGCTGGGGAGATGATGACTGTCTCACTGAGTTCATTGGAGAAAAGGCAGGATATCAGTGCTACTAATGAATAAACCAATACAATAAAGGAATAAACAAACTCCTTCACCTAAGCAATCACATGAGAGAAAGAAACTGAATTTGTATGTTATTCTAATCACAGCACAGAAACAGTTATTTCCAGGAAGGCAAAGAACTGTGGTTCATTCAGGAAGATATAACAACAAGTATTTAGGAACCCTGGTTTCACAGCCTATGTTTCATCAGTGGAAGGCTATAATTTAGTAGCACAGGAAACACTTGTCATATAAAAAGTCCCATGTTAAGTCCAGGTACATGTGTGTATATGTGCCTTCAAGACACATATGTCAACTTATGGCAACCCCTGAATTTCATAGTGTTTTCTTATACTCGGGGTGGTTTTTCCAATTCCTTCCTCTGTAATAGAGCCTACAGCACCTGGTATTCGTTGGCAGTCTTCCATCCAAGTACTAACCAGAACTGACCCTGCTAGTGATGGGAAAGACTTTTGTTTGGAGCCTTGGAGAGCAGCTACTGTTGCTAACACTACTGAATTAAAGGGACAAATGTTCTCATTCAGAATGAGTCGTGTGTTCCTGCATCGCTGCTTCATTGTCATGGGTGTTACAGTTTATTGCAGCAATAAAGCAATCATTGTGTTTGCAGAAATAAATAATACTAATGGTGCTCAAGTACACTTATGTTAGGTGGTTACACAGATGGAGAAAAAAACATAATCCTTGGCTAGTTTGCTGATGGCAGAGGCATGGGCTTGCCTGGACTCATATTTTTAGAAAACAGTTTCCCAGAATCAAATGCTGTATACAGAGAACATTCTGGCGATGAGTGTTTTGTACTGCAGATGAGTCTAAAAGATCTGGTAGATAATCAAAATGCAAAAACATGTTGAAGCATGGAGAACCATGCCAACATTTCAAAACATTTAGAAACAGGGTTGTCATGGGATGGGCACAGCAAGTCACTGCACTACCTGCAAGGGCCTATGGTGAGTGTAAATGTGTTTGGGATACAAGTAAACAGAAGTGGGCTGCTATCCGATTTCTGGTGGCTGCATGCTGCCTTCATTGGAGCTCAGAGGATATGGGCACTTTGTCTATTAAAAAAAAATAATAATCAAAAGGAGATGGGGGTAAACAGAAAAATGGCCTTGAGCTGCACGCAGTCTGTGAGCTGTACTTACTGTGCTACTGGTATATACAAACTGGTGCAACCTGAAATCTGTCCTATGCAAAGAGGAGTGGATATGGTTCCTTTAATCCCACAAGACAAGGATTGAATCAGGATCAGCAAACAGAACTCCAGTTAGCTACCACTCTGAGTAAAATTCTCTCGGAGGGTCTGGAGCACATGTGTCAAACACAAGGCCCATAGGCTGAATCTGGTCTGCCAGGCCATTTCATGTAGCCCTTGCACTTTTTCTGCAGCTGCGGCACACACACCCTGTCTGGTGATCCTGATCTCCATATTGTGGGCCCCCAGCTGCCAGTATTCTGAAGAGGGACCCAGAAGCCAGCACCCATGATCTACTTCTACTTCTACTTCTGATTGCTCCTCTGTCTAAGGCCCTTTCCGCACCTTATCTTCTTCCGATGCTGGGGTGTGGGGATCGCGCGAGCAGCCTTCAGCGAGAGGCTCTTGCATCCCTGCTGCTTCAGCTCCGCACGAGCTGCCTGTTCTTACAAGAGCCCTGCCTCTTCCTTCCGCAGTGCAGCCTGGGACTTTCCCAGGCTGCGCTGGGGCAGGAAGCGTGACCTGCGCGGTTCCAGAGGCTCTGCACACCAGGTAAGTGTGCATGGGGCCCAGGACCAATGCGCAATTGTGCACCATTTTCGTCTTCCAGCCAAAAATGAAAAGGTGCACAATTGGTGCCTGCTGGCCCCTGGTGCATCGCACGATTGTGAATGCATCATGCAGATCACTCCTCACAATCGTGCAATGCTCCAGGCGCCCTATCGCATGGCAAATGCCATGCAGAAAGCGCCTAAGTCTTGCCTTCAGAGTATTGCCGCAGGCTACCATGGCAATGTTCCAAGTGGCTCGAGAGAGTTGGACGGAGTCAGAAGTAGAAGTAGATCATGAGCGCTGGCTGCTGGGCCCCTCTTCTGAATACTGGCAGCAGTGTGCCCACAATGTGGGGATCAGGCTCACCAAATACAGAGACGGGCAGGGGGGCAGAAAGTGCCACAGGGGAGAGGGGGAGCAGAAAGAGGCACAGAGAAGGTCTGGGAAGCAGAAAGTGGCACAGTGAGGGTTTGGGGAGCAGCAAGTGGCATACTTTGGATATACTGACCAATTCTATGTCACTTTACAGAGGTATAGGGACCATAAACTACAAATAGCCACAAAATGTCCCAGAATGTATAGGGCCAGGCAACATTGCCTTATCAACTTCATATGCCACAGATTGCACATTAGTTCAGTGCACAATTATTTCTTCTGCCTGTCTCAACTGGGACCAAAAAGTTAAACAAAGTTAATGTAATAAACAGTGGCTTGGTAATATTTGTCTGATGATTACAAAAAATAACATTCTGTTTTCAAAACTCATTTTTCAATAAATTGTACAATAGATGTAGACTTGAATATCTGCTTGCCATACTTTTCCTAGACTTCTAGTTTCAGAGCTAGTTATTACTAAAACCAGTAATAGTCGAATGCAGAGGCAATTATTTAATACAACCAGCCCTTTGAGGGCAACCATAATGTTGATGCAGCCCAAGATGAAATTGACTTTGACATCCCCAGGTCTGGAGGATCATGCATCAGGCCATATGTGTGAATCAGAGCCTGGAAAAGTTAGTATATTGGACTACAGTTACCAGAATCCTCCAGCCTGGGAAATTCTCTGAGTCATATTTCAAAATAATAACATTGCTAAGCACTGGAGTGAATATGTTCAAACAAAGAACTTCATTGCCTCAGGATACCCTAGAGCTAGCAGATACAGTTGGCCTTCCACATTCACAAGATTATCTTTCATGGATTTGATTATTTGTGAGTTTCCCCAACCCTTGCCCCATACCCCAAGCATTTTTTTCCTGGGGCAACCTTCCCTCTGAATGGCTTTGTTTAGGCCACACAGCCTTTTGAAAAACCACCTCTGGTCCTCCTCCTCCACCAGCAGCTGCCTGGCCACCCTCTTTCCCTGACCTGGTTTGAACCCTGGGTGCCCACCCTCCCCAACATACCTCATCCCTTTGTTACCACACCATACACCCCCAATTCTGTGGGATGTGCTATTTTCATATTTATGGCTGAAAAAAATGTTTAAAAGCTGCCAGACCAGGATGACCTCAGGTATGATCAGGTCATAAGTTCAGAAAGGATTAGGTGGGAAAACCCAATGCCAATGAGTTTGTGATAATCCTTTCAAGACTATTGGCTACGTGCCCACCCAAATACAATGGAAGGCAAAACTGCCTAGGTGAGGCAATCAGATACTGTACTGTGATGTTGCCCTTTGAAAATTTTTCCTACACCTCCACTTCCCGACCAGACATTAAGAGATTGTTATGACTCCCATCAATATTTTGTCACCTAGAATTAAGACAATCAGCCCATTCCAGACCCCTTTTTCAACCCCATGAGAAAGCAATTACCACTTTGCCCACACACCCTCCTTCAGGGTAGGAAAAGAGTATATAAACTTAAATTTTGGCCCCAGCAAATTGTAGTAAATTGGCAGTTTAGGGAGGGGCTGCCCCCCGCAAACCCCAGGATTCCATAGGATGTTGAAAGTGAAATAATAACGCTATAACAATCTGGTGCGGAAATGGCCCCATTCTTTCTCTATCCAACCTTTCTCGCAAGAAAGGCTTTCTGATAGCTTTGTATGATTCTTAAGAGCGTGATTTCTTGTCTGTTTGTTAATTCCAAATAAAATACTCTGTTTAACTTTTAACTAGAGTCCTCACTGCAGTTAGTACTAGTGTACACAGGTGAAAAGACCCTACCATTACCCTCCTTTGAGCTAAATTCTAAGGAGTTGCTGGCATTGTGGATGGACATCAAAGTCCCCCACATCTTAGAGTAACACCCCCTTTCCACAGACACAAACACAGACATTTTGATATTTGTGATTTTTCCATTTTTGCAGGAGTCCTGCACCTCAACACTAGCAAATGTGGAGGGCTAACTGTACTAGGAAAGGATGTCTATATCAGATTTTTTCAGCTGAGGAAACTGTCACCAGTAGTCACCTTTTGCTGTATCTTTCCTTTGGCCTGCTCACCTCTTTGCATTTATAAGAAAGATGAATCTGATAAAAAGAGGAGCACTCACTCCTCAGAAAATCCTATAAAAAGCTCTGGACTTCTGTGTCTATTCTTCTGTCCTCTGGTGTAGTTCTTGTGATCCTCATGTTTTGTTGTGTTCTCATCATTGTGCCTTCTCGAGACACCAATAGCTTAACTGCTTTGGACTACTTCTTTGGCTGAAATGTGATGGAGGTGATGTAATGTGAAATACACTTACTGAACTTTTCATGTCTTGGGAGGCTTGGGATCCCTGTTGAAAAAAACTTGACAACAGGCAATTCTGTCAAAACCCTGCTTGACCTCTGGAATGAGGAAATGGCCAGGATTGTGGACGCAATAGCTCCTGAGCATCCCCTCTCACAGAGCAGAGCTAAACCAGTCCCCTGGTTCTTTAGGCAGGTGGCAGCAATGAAAGAAGTGAGACAGCAACTAGAAACTCAAAGTGAATCTGACTGAACAGGGGCTACAGCCTACTTGAGAGCTTACTCTGTGGGAATGAGGACAGCAGAGATAATTTTTCTTTCTGCCAACATTGCATCTGCAAACAGCCTTCTAGTAGAGCTGTTTCAGGTCATTAGGGGCCTTTTACACTATGGCAGAACCTGCATCACTCAATGGTCTACTGTGAATAATTTCCTAAGCACTTTGCAGATAATATCGCTCAGATCCTTTCCATTATAATTAACACAGATCCTCTGTCCCTGCTTGTCCAATATATTCAACATGCAGTCTGAGGATGTGGACAGGATCCTTGGAGAGGTGAGAGCCACTACATGCATCCTAGATCCTTGTTCTTCTTGGCTTATCAAAGAGGCCAGAGGAGGACTGGCTAGATGGATAATGGGAGCATGCAATGCCAGTGAGGCATAGTCCTAAACTTCCTAAAGGAGTCAGTTATAAGGACCTTGTTAAAAAAAAAAAAGGTCTCCCTGGAAGAGCATTTGTGTACTGATGATGAACATTTAATAGCTAAAATGTATATTTTTTTGTTGAAAACAGAGGTGGAACCTGAACAAGTAAAAGATCGTACGATTAGGTAGGCACAAAATCTGGGTCATACATAGTACACAAATGGAACAATGGGGGAAAGACATGGACAAGAGGCCTAAAGTTTACATTAAGGCCCTTTTTGCACCTTACCTTTTCTCGCTGCCATCGCACAGGGATCGTGCGAAAAGCCTCTTGTGGAAGGGAATCACATTCCCTATGCTTCCCTCTGCACCAGCTCTGTGCTGGATGGAATGAAGTGCGATAGCCCCGCCCCTTCCTTCTGCAGTACAGCCAGGTACTTTCCCAGGCTGCACTGGGGGAAGAAGCACAGCCATCATACTTCCTGAGGTTCTGCACACTAGGTAAGTGCAGGAGGGATGCAGGAGGAATGCGCAATCATGGGTCATTTTCAGCAAAGAGCCGAAAATGATATAATCCACGATTGCCATGCGATCGCAAGAACGTCATGCGGAACCATCCTCGCGATCCCGCAGTGCTCCCGTGGCCATTTCACGTGAGAAATGGCATGTGAAAAGGTTCTAAGTTATGATCTTAGAGAGAATTTCATAAGGTGATGTGTAGATGGTATTTAACACCAGAAAGATTACCAGAAATGTATAAGGTTTGTTGGAAATTCAAACAGAAATATTTGTTGGAAATGCAAACAGAAAGAAGAGGGGGGAAAAGGGTGGTGGTGGAAATTTATTGACTAGTGGAAGATATTCTGAAGTTGAAGATTCAAATGAAACTTTTAAATTACTTGGACTGATGGATAATCAGATAAACAAGAAATATGGAAGAATTATTCGGTATATGCTGCCAGCTGCCAGAGAGATTCTTGCTCACAGTGGAAAGACTCAAGAAAGTTGGTTAATGGAGTTGTTTGACCTGACAGAAATGAACAAATTGACCACCGTGATTAAAGGATAATCAATGAGTAATTTTAAGAAAGATTGGGACATGATTACTACATCTCTGAGAGAGTACTGTCGGAGAATTGCAGTTTTGGGTTTTGAAGTTTAGTAGTTTTTGCAAAAGAGTGTGGTTTGAGCATTAGACTATGACCCTGGAGACCACGGTTTTATTTCCTGCTTGGCCATGAAATTCACTGGGTAACCTTGGATGTTTCACACACTTTCAACCCCAGAAAAGCCCATAATAAGTTTGTCTTAGGGTCTCTATGGGTTAAAAAAGACTTGATGGCACACAACAACAACAACATGTTTTTGCAAATTTGTAGAAGTATATCTTAGTTATACAAAGTTGAAGAAGTAGATTTAATGTTTTATCTTATAACCATCATTTGAAGGGCTGGAAGTCATGTGTCTACCTTCTTGGCTGAGACTTAGGCCCTTTCCGCACCTTACCTTGTTCTAGCACTGGGGTGCGGGGATCGCGCAAGCAGCCTCTGCCAAAAGGCTCTCCCTTCCCTGCTGGTTCAGTTTTGCACGAGCTGCCTGCTCACACAAGAGCCCCGCCTCTTCCTTCCACAGTGCAGCCTGGGACCTTCCTGGGGCAGGAAGTGCGACTGGCCCGTCTCCAGAGGCTCTGCATGCCAGGCAATGCGCAATTGCGCACCATTTTCGGCTTCAAGCCAAAAATGAAAAGGTGTGCGATTGGCTCCTGCCGGCCCCTGGAGCATCACGAGATTGTGAGTGTGTCATGCAGATCTCTCCTCACAATCGCGCGATGCTCCAGGCCCTCTTTTAGTTTAGTTCTTTTGGTTAGGCAGATTTTTTTTATTGTTTAGTTTAGGTATTTGTTAAGTGTCTTCTCTTTGTTTTTAGTTTTTCTGTATCTTTTTATTCCCTTTTGTGTTGTTTTATATATCTAAATTGTGTGTTTAACAAAAATATTTTTTTAAAGAAAGGCCTCCTTGGATTTCACTCTATGTGGAAATTATCATCTGGTGTGCAATACCCCATTTTGGGGTGAGTTTCTGGAATGTGGCCTCTGAACTCCAGGATTATCTGAATTGATTTCAGTCTGGTTTCAGCCCTGGTTATGGGTCAGAGACCACCTTGGTGAATGACCTATGCTGGGAACTAGACTGGAAGTGTGTCTCTGTTGATTCTACTTGACCTCTATGTAGCCATGGTATTCTTCTAGGCCACTTCACTGGGACGGGATTTGGAGACACTGTTTTGCAGTGGCTACATTCCTTCCTGCAGGGGCGAACTCAGAAGTTGGTGTAGGGGACTCCTATTCAACTTCTTGGCCTTTGGCCTATGGGTCCCACAGGGCTCTGTTTTGTCCTCCATGCTATTTAACATATACATGAAGCTGCTGGGAGAGGTTGTGTGGAGTTTTGGGGGTCAGATTCACCAGTATGCTGATGATATTCAGCTCTATTACTCATTTCCACCTAATTCCAAGGAAGCTGTTTCTGTGCTGAACTGGTGCCTGGCAGCTGTAGTGGACTGGATGAGGGCAAACAAATTGAAGCTTAATCCAGACAAGACAGAGGTGCTCCTGGTCAATCATAAGGCAGGTCAGGGAATAGGAATTCAACCTGTGTTGGATGGGCTTACACTCCCCCTGAAGACACAGGTCTGCAGCTTGAGTGTGCTTCTGGATTCAGCTCTGACCCTGGACGCTCAGTTTTTTGCAGTGGCTAGGAGTGCATTTTCACTGTTAAAGCCAGTGCACTAACAGCGCCATTCCTTGAGAAGTCTGACTTGGCTGTGGTGACTCGTGCCTTGGTTACACCCCAATTGGATTTGTGTGATGCATTGTGGATAGAGCTGCCTTTGAAGGGCATTTGGAAACTTTAACTGGTCCAAAGAGCTGCAGCCAGATTGCTAATAGGTGTTTGGTTACAGTGAGCACACAGTTCCCTTCTTGTAACAGCTCCAGTGGCTGCTGGTTTGTTTCTTGGCATAATTCAAAGTGCTGGTTCTGACCTATAAAGCTCTACATGGCTAAGGCTCAGGCCACTTGAAGGACCATATCTTCCCATAAAAGCATGCCTGAGCTTTGAGATCTGCAGGGGAGGCACTTCTGTCTGTCCCATTGCCTTCACAAGTAGAGCTGGTGAAATGCAGGGGAAGGCCTTCTCTGTGGCTGGTCCCATCCACACTTTGGAACTCCCTCCCTAGGGAAGTTAGGAAGGCTCTTTCTTTGTTTGCTTTTCGGCAGCAGGTTAAGACCTTTCTTTTCCAGCAAGCCTTTGTAAACTGATTTTAACAAAACATAACAAAACAAAACAAAACAAAACAGGGCTTTTATGGTGCTGTGCTGTTTTCAATCTATTTTAAAATAAGGTTTTAATTGGTTTTAATTCTGTTATTATTTAATCCCCGTTTTAATTTTAATCTTAATTTTGTATGTTTTTAACTATGTAAGTTTTTCCGTATTCTCTGACTTTTTGTAAGCTTCCTTGAGCCCCAGCCTGGGACAAAGGTAGGATATAAATAGAGAGATGGATGCATGGATGGAGGGATGAAAACCAGTCTAGAACTAAACAGGAAACTGGAGGACACAAAGAAGATATCAAAGTGTACTTGGCTGTCTCTTTTATTTCATTTATAGCAGTGACTTTCTGGTGATGTCTAATTGTAGTAAGTAGTCCTTCCCAAACTTCCAGAACACATTGTCTTACGATGGTGAAGTTTTCCTTTCAAAACAATTCCTCTGAATGTCTGTCTACAGATGGAGAAAACAAAGCCATCTGGAATTTCAGAAACATCTCATAGAGAAACAAGCACGTAGGAATTGCAACGTTTTGTTTTATAATGTGAGTATTGTTAATGATGAAGAAGAAGAGGAAGAAAAGGAAGAAACTGCCATCAAGGAAACAGTCTTACAAAGAGCACATATGGTATCTTGCAGAATGAATCTATAATATTAACTAGGACTTATTAAGTCTGAGTCATACATTGCCAAGTATTTTCTATCATAATCATATCAATTTTAGTCCTGGGATCTGTAAGATATTATGAACTTTCATGCCGATTTTCTGCTTAGGATTTGGGTTCCTCCCCGCTGTAGAGACCGAATACAGAGTATAATATAGATAGAAAATCATTGGTTTGTGAGCAATACTATTGGGATCCATTGGTTTGAAATTATATGAAACTGCCCTTTGTCAGTTTTCTTTTGTGATCTGAATATTTTTTTTAAAAATGGTAAGTAATTTCTGAGCTTTCAGAATACAGGAAAAAGTTCTAAAATAAATAGATGTAGAGCCATTATGCTTTTTCACGAATCTTTACAGAATGGAAGGCACTAGCTTCCCACTAAGACTGATTGGCTCAAATTTCTGATAATGAATGGGAGTAAAACTCAACACTTGAGAAATTACTAGGATGAAAACATTTGCAAATACTTTTGTTAGTGATATGATGCACTGCATGTAGAACTTACTGCTTGTTTACTATCCATTAGATCTGCTGCTTTTACTTGACTTCCAAGCCAAAAGATAAGCTATGTCAGCAGTAGGTACTGCCAGTCCCCATTTCTGAACCTGAAAATCAAATACCAGATTGCTACCGTGAGAGGAGGGCTGTAAGCAGAGGATTTGCTGAGAACACTCTCAGCCCACTATACGTGCTGCTTAGGAGCAGATCATGAATATGAAATAAAGACTACCCCCTAGGATATGAAATGAGCACGCACTCTGAAAATAAAATTGAGCCTCCACTTCCTTTTGTTCCAAACCCTCACCCCTACTGAGCATGCATTGTGGACAAAATATGCCCAGATGGAGTTGTCCAAGGCCCCAAAGAGCATATAGAGATATCTACAAGAAGATAAACATGGTTAATGCACAGAATGCATGTAATAACAAGCCAGGGTTTCTGGGACGACCCAGATTTATCATTTAAGGAGCATCCTGTTCATATTGCCCAGTTACTCTAATCTGTAAACAAACCACAAACCAGTTGTTGCTTAGAAACCAAGAACAAACTGGCTTGTGGCTCCGGCTGACTGGGTGAGAAATCAAGTTCTTGAGTTGCATATCACACTAAAACCACTCAAAAAAAGTTGCTGGCAGTATTTAAGTGGCATTTTGCCAGACTGCCTGCTAGAAAGTGCACTGGACTGGATATCTTTTTTTACAAAATATATACAGGCGGTTCCTTCAACACTCTGTGGAGCTCCTTTTTAAAAATTATTATTTCTCAAGTATAAATTATTTCTGGAGCAAAAAAGGCAAAAATAGACAGGCTTCTCTTCCTGCTGGACATTCCATTTTAAAATAGATAATGGAGAAAAAATGTAGGGAGAAAAAAGTCAATGATAGGGTTGAATATGGGCAAATTTTATGTATTTAATCTAATATATAAAAGTTAAAGTTTGTGAGTCTGTGAGTTTGTCTGTGTCAGGCAGGCAAAGACCTCATATGATTGGCTGGCTGTGAAGATTCATTGGAATCCTGGGGTTGGCAGTTTAGGGAAGTCCAGAGAGCTTTTGGGCCTGGCCAGTTGCTATGGAGACAAGGCCTAGCAGCAAGGAGAAGGCCAGTGTATTCCCTCAGAAACCAAACCTCTATATCTTAACAACTTTGAATTCAGATTGGATAGAGAAAAGTTACAGATACTGGACAAGGCAGTTTGGGGAATTACAGACACAGAATCTCAAATCTGTGTATTTCAACCGCATCTAGTTCCTAAGATAAAGTAAGGTAATTCGTAAAGTATTTCTAACAAGTATTACCTATGAGAAAATAAAATCTCGAGCAACGCTGGGTAAATACATTAGTATTATATATTGCCTTTCATTTTTTTAAAAAATATGACAGTTTGTGATGATGATGATGATGATGATGATGACGACGACGACAATAATAAGGGTTACATAAGAATATAAGGAGAGTCCTGGATTGGGTCAAAGATCTATCTAGACCAGTATCCTTTTTCCCATGGAGAACTAATCAGGTTCCTCTGGAAAGCTTACAACTTTTTCAGGTTCTGCTCCTTCTTGTTTCCCAGTAGCTCATATTCATTAGCATGGTGCTTCTGAACGGGGAGGTTGCATGTAGTCATTATAGCCTTTTCTTCCATGAATTCATCTAAGCAACTAATTACTTTCAAAAGTAACATTTCAAGCTCTGGGCTTCTGAAACTTTCCTCTTACATTTCTAAGGCTGCAATATAGCTTCTCTAGACCAGGATCATGTTACCAGTACTAAAATTGTGACAGGGTTGACGCTGGCACCCTTGGCAACAAGTATCAATAAATAAGTAAGAGCAATAGGGATTACAGTGTTAATACCCTGAAAACATCAGATCCCATCTGATCTTGGAAGCTAAGCAGCCTCAGATCAGGTTGTTGTTAAATTCATTTATACCCCATCTTTCTCCTGATAATGGGGTCCAAGGCAGCTAACAACATATTCAAAACAATACAAATTAAAAACAATATAAAATGTACATAAAAGGATAAATATAAGATTGCTAAAAACAATTTATGAAGTTGAAAACATTACACACTAAAAATATAAAAATGCATTAAAATGTTGTTGTTGTTGTTGTTGTTGTTGTTGTGTGCCTTCAAATAATTTCTGACTCATAAGAGCCCTAAGGCATACCTATCACAGGGTTTTCTGGGGCTGAGAAGGTATGATGTGCCCAAGATCACTCAGTGGGTTGCCATGGGCAAATGGGGTATCAAACCCTGGTTTTCAGAGTTGTAGTCCAATGCTCAAATCTCTACACTACACTGGTCTTAAAAACAGAACTGCACACCATTAAAAACTCAACCCTAGAACGTTTGTAAAAGCCTGATGACACAAAACTGTTTTGACCTGGTGATAGGAGGAGAGCAAAGATGAGGCCATCCTAGCCTCTTCAGAGAAGGAATTCTAAAGTCTGGGAGCAGCCACCAAGAAGACTGTCTCCCTTCTTCTCACCCAACGACCCTAAGAGAATGGTGGGACAGAGAGAAGAGCCCTTCTCGACAGTCATAGAGCTCTTCTGGGCTCATAAAATTCCTGCCTGCTGCCACTATTGCTCTATCTTTTTTGTCTGAAAGTTGAAAATGTACCTATTTTGGCTTTCACAGCAGTGAATTTTTTGCAATACAATAGAAAAATTCAGAGAAAAAAAAGTACACTACCACAGTGCCACCAAATTTTAGCAATATGGCAATAAATTTAGTAGGGACTTCCCAAGCTTTGAGGAAAAGTAGTTGGGAGGCTTATAGTAGGAAAGAGGCTGACAGAAGAAGGATTAGGTGTTTTCCATACACACTGATTCAATCCTGCAAACCATCTACCACACCATGGTTTCGTGGCAGACAACAGCCCTTCAGGGTACATCTAAAAGGGCAACGTAAGCATCCTAATGTAACTGTATGGCTTCTTGCGATTAACAAGGAAATCAGGTTAAGCAGTGTGCAGGGTGTCAAAAGTATAGCTCCACAAGATTTTCCTGACTTGGATGAGGATTCCCAAGGAATATCAAGTGTTGTAGGCTATATTTCAGACAAAGGGAATGGCATACTATCACTCAGTATTCTTTGCCTTAAAAAACACCTGTGAAATTCATGATGTTGTCATAAATGGACAGGTGATGTGAAGACACACACATGCACACATAGAGTGGGGATTATGAAGAGAGGAACAGATCATATTATTGCTCTGCTTGCTCTTTTCACTAAAACAGAGCTTAGCAATAGGCATTACAAATAATGATGTTATCTGCAACATTATTTCAGAGAATAATAAGGTCATAACAACTGTGCGTTCATGTAAAATGCAATGATTGGTAACATGGTTTTTCTTCTTTTTGTTCACTGATTACTTGAAAAATATTACTGGGGTAATGTGATTTTTGACCATTTCTGCATTAGTTAAGTGATTTTTTATAAAGAGAACATAGTAACAAAAAAGTGAGAAATTAATTAAAAAGTAATACAAAGTGACTGAATAAAAATAGCTAAAAATTACTTGTAATAAAAGGAAACGTGGTTTTACTAAAGTAGAAGTAAAAGCAACTAAAAAAGTAATGTAGCACTATTAAAATATATTTCAAAGCATTTAAAAGACAAGCCCTTTCCGCACCTTACTGTCTTCTGAGGCTGGGGTGCAGGGATTGTATGAGCAGCCTCTGGCGAGAGGCTCTCGTGTCCGGAGTCCTTCAGATTCACATGAGCTGCCTGCTCGCGTGAGAGCCCCACCTCTTCCTTCTGCAGCGCAGCCTGGGAGTTTCCCAGGCTGCACTGGGGCAGGAAGCATGACCGGCAAGGCTTCAGAGGCTCCACAAACCAGGTAAGTGTGCGTGGGGCCCAGGAGCAATGTGCGATTGCGCACCATTTTCGGCTTCTAGCTGAAAATGAAAAGGTGCGCAATTGGCGCCTGCTGGCCCCTGGAGCATCACGCGATTGTGAATGCGTTGTGTGGATTGCTCCTCACAATTGCACGACGCTCCAGGCCCTCTTTCGCATGGAAAATGCCATGCGAAAAGGGCCTGAAACTGGGGTGTGTGTGGCTAAGCACCGTCAGAGTGTAGTTAAGATGGTAAAATGAGGAAGAACATACATCAATGAAGAAGAACATACAACCTAGGAGAGGGTGTAGCAGTTTGCTCTTGCTTCAGTCTGCTGGAAAGGGCAAGATCCTGCCTCTTTCTCTTCTCTCTCTGCTGCTGAATTAATTGAGTGGAAGCTACTTTCGTATTTTGCACTCAGTTTGCACCAATTGAAGTAAACTGAGGTTGAAAAGGGAACTGGGGAGGGGGTAAGAGAAACCAGAACATTTTAAAAGCAGTGGAAAAAGTGGAATGACAGAGGGTTAATCATGACCATCCCGGTCAAATTGGGACAGTGGGAGCTTATGATAGAGCAGTGATTCTTAACCTTTTCTTTACTGGGGACCTCCTGGAAATAAAATTTCTTGCCAGGGACCTCCAAGACTTAACTAATGATTTAAATATTTAAATTTAGATTTAAATATTCAAATAATTATTTAAATTTCCAAATATTTGTTTGTTACAGGCTTCTGGAGACTAGGATTCAAATCCTTGCTCAGACATTGCATGATCTTGTGCAAGATACCTTCTCTCAGCCTCAGAGGAAGACAAAGGCAAACACCCTCTGAACAAATCTTGCCCCCTGCAAAACACCTGTGATGGGTTCACTTTAGGGTTGCCATAATCTGAAGTGACTTGAAGCACACAGCAACAAAGTGCCACTGACATAGGGAGGTTCTTCCTAGCCATCATGTCTCTCCCCTTTGAAAACGGACTTATGGCAGCCCTAAAGCAAACCTACCATGAAGGTTTTCTTGGTAAGATTTGTTGCCTTTGCCTTTCTCTGAGGCTGAGAAAATGTGACTTGCCTGAGGTAATCCCACTGGGTTTCTGTGGCCAAGTAGGGATTCACACCTTGGTCTCCAGAGTCATAGTTTGCAAATGAGGGAGCAGTTTCAGCACCCACAATCCCTGCCCTCACTGCCACATCCTTGTTAATGCTGCTGCTGTTGGTGTCTACCAGCAGGGCTTCCCAGATCCTCTCTGAGGGCTTTGCAGACCCCCAGCATCCCTGGACTTCAGGTTAAGAACCACTGTGATAGAGTAATGAGAAATATGTTACTTTTTAAAGAAAACAACCTACTAGCTGTTGTCATATTATTTTGTAAAAATGTTATTCCAATGCAATGCACCTTTTGTACATGGTGCAGAAGATCAACATAGAGAAATCTGTTTCTACACAATTGCTTTCACTGGACTGGGGGAACAGCTGCCACAGATCTAGCCCATAAAAACATCAGCAGTTTTTCCACGAGATCTATATATTTGCCCTGTGATCCCACAGAAGGAACCACATGTGATTGCTTATTGCTTTGCGTGGGCAACAAAGACATAAGGGGAGTGAGGAAAGCCCTGCAGCTGTTGCTTATTAAAAGGCTTATAATTACTGAGATTGCTCCAGCATTGCTTCTGAACTTTTATTTATCTAAATTATGCTCTGAGGAGAATGTGTCAATTGTTCTGCCTTCATATTCCCCTGTATTTTCTTTGCACTGTGACCTTTCTATGAATATTTTCAGTCTGTGAAAGCAACTTTAAGTTCTTTTTGTAGCTCTTGTAAGCTATATACATACATAAAATATATGACATGCAAGGACTATGCTGACTACAAAAACTCAAGATGAAAAACAAATGATTTAGATTAAGAGCAGGATGCACTGGTAGATTTCTGCGTGATCCTGTGCTGGGAGAAAGGCTGGACATTAATTAATTAATTAGATTGGAAAGGTTTCCCACCAGTTATCTTGCAATAGCAATAACTAAAAGGCTTTCATCCCTCACTTGTTAAACTGGGTGTCTGAAAAAGAATGTTTGAGGAATGAAAAAATATAGATTTTTACATAGAGTTATGAATTTAGTTCGGGTGCTGAACTAAATTTGATCACAAATTTGAAAAATTTCCTGTTCCTTCATTCTTAGGCGACATGTCCATGTATCCCATACCACTATTATGATTGGCTGTTCTTAGCACTGGAATCAAATGCAAAAGGCTGCCAGTAAAAAAACAACATTGTGCATCTTTCCCTCCTTAATGGATTTCCTCTGGTAAGGAACAGCACAGAAACGAGGAGAAGACAAAGCAGGATTACAAATGGAAGGCAATGACACTTACGCCCACTGTGAAATCCTGTAAATTAGAGGCCAGGCAATTGCAAAATAAAAGCTGCATTGGGAATGACTCATGGTAGATTCCACCAGTCTAAAGTCTGATTAGTTCAGACTTGGGCCCTTTCACATTGTCCATTTTTAGCATTATAATTCCATTCTACCTGCCACGGCAACATTCTATGGAATCCTGAGATTTGCAGTTTAGTGAGGAGTGTTTAGAATTCTTAGCCAGAGAGTTCCAGTGGCTCAGAAAACTACAAGCCCAAGGACATCATAAGATGCAGTCATGGCTGTTAAAGTGGAATCACAGTGCTATCATTTTGCATAATAATGCAATCAATGTTCTCCAACATTTTGCAATTGAAAACTGGGACGCATATCACCAAACAACATCAGAGTATGGTCAAGATGACAAATTACTGAAAAGGAACACCACACAAGCTAGAAGAGGCTGCGCCAACTTGCTCTTGCCTGATCCTAGAAGGAAGGACCCTTTCCTCTCCCCTCACTGTATTAACTGAATGTAAATAATGTTTGTACTTTGAAATCAGTTTGCGGCAGTTGAAATAAACTGAGGATGAAGGGGGAAAGTGGGAGGAGGAGAGAGAAACTGGGATATGTTAAAAGCAGTTGGGGGAAAAAGGACAATAGAGAATTAACTGGGACTGCTATGCCAAACTGGACAGTCCTAATTAATCCTCTGTCATCAGTGGTGGAGCTTGGAGTGCATGGGGAGGGAGTGCAGAAATGAGGGCAGAGCGGTTTGGCGTGGCCGTGGCAGAGGCATGGCTACGATGCATGGGGGTGAGGCTACGATTTGTGGGGGCAGGGCTACAGCATGTGGGGAAGGGCAAGCAAGGAGCTGTGGCTCCCCCAAGAAATTGCCACCGGGGGTACACCGCCCTCATCACCGCTCCTCCCTATGTGACTGTCTGTCATCCTACTATTTCAGCTGGTTTTAACATGCACCAGTTACTCTTTCTTCCTCCCACTTTGGGCGTTATGTACATACCACATAACCTTATGTAGGTGCACTAGAATCAATCTCTAACATTGTTTATAATCATGGAAATGTTGAAGGCACTGGGATTTACAATCTCATCCAGAAGGAGCTGCATTATTGACTCAGAAAAAACATCCATAATTGGTATTCACAAAACCATGATACAGTGTCAATACAGTATCAGTATTAATGTTTGAACTTGTGAAGACTGCTTCAAACCGTCTCCCCACCCCAACTTAATGCTTGTGTAGGGCTTCTAGTGTGGAACACAGGCGGCACTAGACTGTGTCTGAGAGAGATTTGCCCCCCACCCCAATGATTTGGTTTGCAGCTCCCATCACCTCTATCTGGCATGGCCAATGGCAAAGGACTATGAAAGCTATAATCCAAAACATCTGAAATGTCCAAAGTTTCCCACCCTTCCTTTGTGTACCACCTCCTCAGTTGGGTAACTACTGCTGTTCAGGTCACATGGAAGATTCAGTGACAAGTAGATCCAGCGCACAAATTAAAGAATGATTGACTTCTGGAGAATAAGGGAATGCATGTGACTTATGGCCCTATTCCAAGTACATTTAGACTCAGTTCAATGGGCTTTTTACTGAGTAATGGTATGTAGAACTGTAGCCTTAATCTTAAAGACTGTGATAAAGAGTTCAGAGGTACATGCTGCCAAAGATCTGAAATGCTTTCTCATTAGTGAAATGCCAAGCGCTGTCATTTACACCTACTTCCAAGCAGGGAGCAGCATCTTTGAGATCTGTGTGGATGGCCAGAGTGTAAGCAATGATAAAAGCTCATCATGCTGGGTGGGGGGAATCTGTATTTCTTTGGGTGTGCTTTATGTTGAATTATGCATGTGGGTGAGATGTTTTGCCAAAAAACAGTATGTTTCTGTTCCTGCTACTTCTGTGAAATGTTGGCTCTTTTCATTTACTCAGACTCCACTTGGAAATGATTAAAGTAATGAAACAATTTATTTCAATTTTTTAAAACCTTCCTTTGGAATATACAGAGGGGAAAACATTAACATTATTTTTTCAAAAGCCAACTAAAACAGCAATACTATCAAATAAACATGCTTTAAAATTAATCTAAAGAGCCAGCATGGTGCAGTAGTCTGAGAACTGGACTAACCATAGGCCTTGGGCAATTCACTTTCTTTCAGCCTCAGAGGAAAGGCAAAGGCAAACCCCCTCTGAACAAATCTTGCCAAGAAAACCTCTTGATAGGCTCACATTAAGGTCACCATAAGACAGAAACAACTTGAAAGCACACAGCAACAAAAACAACAATCACAATCACAATACACTCCTCCCTTCACATCCACAGGTTTGAGCTTCACAAATTTGATTATTCATGAGTGTGGATGCCTCTCCCCCATTCTCTTCCTCCCATTCCCATGAATTTTGCTCCAACCTGGAGAACTCATGTGAGGCTTCCCTTACCCCCTGTTCCCTTCCCTTCTGTGTGGGAACTGGAAATGGGGAGCTCCAGAGGGGGAAAGGAAGACTTGTGTGAGGCTTCCCCAACCCCAGTCCCTTCTGTTTTGCATGAGAACAGGATGGGGGGAAGCCCTGGGATGGACTCGGGGGGGGAATGGGGGTGTTATTCATACTTTTTCCACTTTTGCAAGGGTTCTGCACCCTGAGCTCTCCCAAAAGTGGAGCGGCCACTGTAATCCATTATAACATAAAGGAATATTTGTTAGCCATAGAGTTGCCAGGGTGAAAAACCAGAGAGAACTCTTGTATTTTTAACAGTTGTATAAAAGAGGAAATTTCAGCAGCTTTTGCTTGTTATCTGATTGTGTTACTAGGAATACCTGCTGAAACTCCTATTTCTACAAACTTTTAACAGCAAGGGAGCCCTCTCCAGTTTTCACTCCAGTGATCTAGGTCACAATCAGAGCACACTCACAGGATCAATTGAACTTATATAAGAGTTGATTTACAAAGTTTGCATTGATAGGCTGAGACTAAAGAATGGATTTAAAATAGTATTCAGTAAAGCTGTTTGGAACAGAACTGATCTTTCTGCTGGAAGGAAAAGTGATGGGGCCAAAACAATGTTGCTTAGGAGAGCATTTCAAATATTTGATGCTAAACAAAAGAAGTCCTCTCTCTCATGCCTGTCTACTGTGCTTCTAACCAATAGGGTGTCAGCTGAGAAGTAGATCTCAGTGCAGTCCAGTTCATATATTAATAGCAATACCTGAGATAAATGGAACTACAGTAGGTC
Source organism: Ctenosaura bakeri (assembly GCA_948474755.1). NCBI lineage: Eukaryota > Metazoa > Chordata > Lepidosauria > Squamata > Iguanidae > Ctenosaura > Ctenosaura bakeri. Next base: position 170,632 of record CAOLHI010000771.1, read on the forward strand.
CCCATAACTGCATGTCTGGTATCCATGGTATCACTTACCTATGATCTGTCCCAGGGCCAGGGCTGCCGCTGTTGCCCGAGGTCCTTGCTCTGGGCAGCCGGCCAAGAGAAGCGTATGGTGAGGCATAGCCAAGAGACACACACAAAGCCCAGCTCCATGAAACCACATGCCGCTCTTGGTCAAGGAAGGAGATAGATGCTCCATCCTTGGCACATGAAGCCTGCCATGGTTCCTCCTCCCATACTTCTTTCCACCAAGGAAGGAAATGGACTCTCCGTCCTTGGTTGAGAGAGGCATGCAAAGCCTGGAACAGCTTCCCCCTACCATGCTTCTCTCCACTGAAAGCATTTCTTCCTCAGTGGAAAGAGGCATGTTATGCCCAGCACAGCCTCCCCTCCAAATTATTTGCATTTTTCACCACCTGTATTAAGTCTGGGAATGTAACCCTCATCGATATGGGAGGCCTACTGTATTTGGAACTGATGAAACATAAAACTTTCTCTCTCTCTTTGTTTGTAGTGTGTTATTTTAGAATCAGTTTTTAGATAACTGTAGGTATTTTAAATGTTCTGATTTTAATTCACAACATTTTAAATGTTGTGAACAACTATGGGATTGAGAGTTTTAATTTCAACAAGTGATTTTTATACAAAAACTGAGAAACACCACCCTTTTTTTTTCCAGTAATGGCTTTAGTTATAACTGTTATAATATTTCTAAGGAGAATCTAAGGAGGAGTTTTCCACTCCTTTAGTTCTATGAATACATAGTATTTATAAAGTATTCACCAGGGGGGAAAATATGCTGTTATAGTATTCAAGGAAAGGCCTATTAGAGAATATCCATGCTGTGAATCTTTTCCTTTCTTTTTTGCTGGTCCTGGCTGGCAGTGCAGAATGGGATCACAGTTATAAATGCTGATAAGTGAGAATATTTCCAGGTTCACTTTGTATAAATTACAATGACCAATGGTAATTCTAGATTACAACCTGTTTCCACTCCTAATCTTCATTTTATCTCCTATACTTATTCTTATTATTTCCTGAAAGTGCCGGTTCCTACGCCTTTTGCAGCTGTCTGACAGAAGGAAATTCAGTAGACAAAGCTTTCCTTACTGCCATCAATGAAAAAAGTAGTAGCTGATGAGTTTCTTCTGCCACAATGTTGTTAAAACACTACAGCAATGTCAGAAAAATGTACTTCAATATATTTTGGTAACAGTTTCTTGTCTGACTCCATATGGACTGCATAAGTGCTTGTGTTTGTATTTAAATCAGTGGTCTTATTTGTTCTAGAAGGGTAAAACAATGAAAAAATGATCTACTTATCCAATCCAGAGAAGTAAAAATCCCTATTCTGATGAGAGAGAACTCTCCCATAGTTTTTTTAAAAAATATATGATGCTAGTCTACAAACAGATATAAATGTGGATTATTAAATACTTGAACATACTCAATGATCAGCAATTTTACAAAGAGTACTTTTATCACTTCATTCTGGAAACACTTTAATGATTTTTTTAAAGCTACAAAATGGATAGATGACAGCAGAACAGAGTTCCCCAAATAACAGAATCATTGCCTTTCTTGTCAATGCTGTGCTGTCACAGTGGCCTTGGGGCTTGTGAGCAAAACCGCCCGTGTTTGAAATCACTTGGATGCTTGGATCTGGAATAATTTTACACCCACCACCACACTTGCCCTGGAGAGACAGGTTTGTGTTGTGGCATTTAGCGGTGGCTTGCCATTTCCTTGTGGCTGCAGCCATTATGAAGTTGTGAAGGCCTGTGGTTTTCTCGTTGCCATGGTTTCTGAATAATGTTGCACAGAGCTGTTTTATTTAGGGCCCTGTGTGCAGCTTATCTTTGGGGAAATATCAAAAGCATGGTTTGCCTGAAGGAACAGAAGCAAGGTCCTTTCCAGTGAGACGTTATTTATGACAAATTTGTCTGAGAGAGAAAAATTAATGACTGATGTTCCAAAGAAAAATACCCAGGATTTTAGACAGTTTATGTCTTGGGAACGCATGTAGAAAATTTACCTCTTCATTTGTGCTCAAAAAACAAACACATACACTATGCTATCGTCTTGTGTTTCCTTTCTCAAGAAGTATCCCAACTCTATTTCCGCATTAGGCTCTTATGGTGCTATTATTCCATTTTCAACATCCTATGGAATCCTGGGGTTTGCAGTTGAGGGAAGGGCAAAAACAGTCTAGCGTAGAAATGGCTCAAGTTCCTCACAGTTCATCGTTTCTGCCATGGCCCATACTTTCATGCTACACAGTTATAGCACTATGATTCTACTCTGCCTATGGAATCCTGAGATTTCCTGTTCAGGGTGGGGTATTTAGAATCCTCAGCTAGAGAGCTCTAGTGCTTCACCAAACTACAAATCCCAGGTTTCCATAGGATGAAGTTATGCCAGTTAAAATGGAAGCGGCTATAATTGGGTAATGTGAAATGGCCTTATGTGAATCTCAAACCTTTTCCCTTCTTGTTCTCAGTACTAAAGTTCAGAAGCCATTTTGCTTGTCCTTCAGTTAGTACATTGTTTCTCAGAATCAAGTCTTCTCTTCCTTTTCCTTGGACATCAGAGGTAGAATTAGGAATAACAAAAGCCATGTTAAAGTCCCAACATAAGAGGCAGAGTGGTCTGATCATTCTCTGTTTCAATTATGTTTATGAGGTAGCATCCAGGAAAGAAAAACCAGGAGCAGATACTGCCAGATATACAGGCCATTTCCTCACTAGCCTGTTATAGAGCTATTATTCCACTTTCAACATCCTATGGAATCCTGGGGTTTGCAGTTTAGGGAGGGGCCTTTCCTCTCCCTAAACTGCAAACCCCAGGATTCCATAGGATGTTGAAAGTGGAATAATAGCGCTATAACAGGCTAGTGTGAAAATAGGCCAAGTTTTCAAATATCCAGTGCAGATATGTGACTGTATGGGAAAATAATACATGTTGAGATATTTTCAACTCAGGACAAGGAAAACAATTTATTTAGATAGACCTGACTGGCACATTTTCACCCACTGCTGTTTTGTGATGCCTTTCAGACTTTGCCATCATTTAAGAGACTTTGTTGTTGTTGTTGTGTGCCTTCAAGTTGTTTCCGACTTATAGCAACTCTAAGGTGAACCTATCACAGGGTTTTCTTGGCAAGATTTGTTCAGATGGAGTTGGCCTTTGTCTTCCTCTGAGGCTGAGAGAGTGTGACTTGCCCATGGTAACCCATTGGGTTTCTATGTCTGAGGAGGGATACAAATCCTGGTCTTTAGAGTCATAGCCCAACACACAAACCACTGCAACATACTGGCTCCCTAAAATAAATAAGAGACTTATTTGTAAGACTTAGGCCATTTCTGCACGGGGTATATGAAATGGTCAGTCCATCCTCCAGGGAGGACGTCTGTACCTGGGAGAGGACTGGGTCTGGACTACTTAATGTAGATCTGCACCTCAACCCGCTCTGGAATGACCCCAAGTGGTCATCCAGTGTGCTTTTGAAAGACTGGAGAAACCAGGTCTTTCAAAAGCACGGAGTGCGCCACTGCGAGCCTGCTCCCTTATGCAGATTCGCAGGCTCGCACCAATGCGAGCCTGTGATCTGCCGAGGGCGGGCTTTAGGCTGGCAAGCTTCACCAGTTGGTTGAGACCCATGACCAGCCAGAAGCCGCCATTTTGGACACCAGAGCAGTGTGGATTGATGACCACGCACTGTTCCTCCTCACCCCGGACTGGACGGACCACCAGAAGATCCGGTAAGTAGCGGCGTGGGGTGATTCCCTCACCCCGTGTGGAAATGGCCTTACTTACAAACGAATATAAACAATTTATTTATAAATAAAGCATGCTGAATTATATTGGTATTGTAAACAACAGTAAAAACAAAGACTGATTTATAATATTATTATAAATAATTAATTTATAAATATTATTGTATCATAAATTGTAAAAGTAAGATTTATTTATGAGACTAAGTAAGAGACTTTCTAGATATCTATTTCTTACTTTGTACCAGTGGTTCTCAAACTGTGGGGTGGGACCTTAAGGCAAGAACATGATAGTTGTTCAGTGAGAGTGCAAGAAAAGTCAGCTGGCAAGTACAGCAAATGTGAAAAAGAACAGGCCTGTGTGTGTGTCCATGTGTACACCATTGAGGTCCAACTGGTCTCTGCAAAAGAGCAACACAAAGTGTCTTCCACTGTTATGCCTTCTTTCAAATCAGACTAAGGCCCTTTCTGTACCTTACCTGGTCACTGAGACATCTGGTGTGGGTCCCGGCATCAGCTCTGCCGGAATGGGAGTGCAACAGGAGTGCTCCCTCCTCAACGGCTGCCTCCGTGTTCCAGGAAGCACAATGGCCATGCCTCTTCCTGCTGCAGTGCGGCTGGGTACTGTCCCAGGCTGTCCTGGGGCAGGAAGTGCAGCCATTGTGCTTCCAGGGCCTCTGCAGACAAGGTAAGTCCATGATGCTGGTGCAATTGCTGGTCATTGACGGGCAAAACCCATCAATGATTAGCAGCGCGATTGCACCACCTGGGGATGGAAGAAGGACGAGACCATCATGACATCGTGCATAAGTGTCATTTGGTTCTGTCCTTCTCCCACCTCTATGGTGGGTTGGGAGGGTGGAGCAGAAAGGGTCATAGTGAAAATCAGCTTCCCCTTTGTATGCTTTTCCCACTCAGCTTCTCTGAGACCCTTTCCTTATCTTTTTGCAGTGCTGGGGCATGGGGATCACGCGAGCAGCCTCTTGTGAGAGGTTCTTGCACCCCCACTGCTTCGCCTTCGCAGCCACTGTCTGCTGGCGAGCAGGCAGAGTGAGGGCTCTTCCTCTTCCTTCCGCAGCACAGCCTGGAATTTTCCCAGGCTGCACTAGGGTAGGAAGCATAAGCACCATGGCTCCAGAGGCTCCATACGCATGGTAAGTGCATGTGGGGTCCTGGAGCGATGTGCAACCATGCACCATTTCGGCTACAAGCCGAAAATGAAATAGTGTGCGATCGGCGCCTGTCGGCCCCGGCGGCATCGTGCAATTGTGAGGACGTTATGTGGATCACTCCTCACAATTGCGCAATGTTCCAGAGGCCCTTTTACATGGCGAATGCTGTGCAAAAAGGGCCTAAGTGTTCTGTCATTGGCACAGTAGGTACATGCCCCTCAGTGACCACAAGGCAGTTTTTCAGGAGTGGGAAGGGGAGGTGAAGAGAAGAGAAGAAGAGCATGAGAACTCAGTGTTAACAAGAGGGCACATAAGGTGTGAGGGGCCTGTGAGAGGAAAATGTATAGGATAGGACACAAGCGGACTGATTAGGAGTAGGAGGGCTCAATGTCTTCATGTAGCTGTTAAGGGAGTCACAGTGGTAAAATGTTTGAGAGCCACTGCCTTATACATACCCTACTTTTAAATTAAGTTTTTAAAAGGTTTACAAAGGAAGAATATGTGTAGAGGGTTAGAGTGTTGGACTGTGATTTGGAAAAGCCTTACAGAGTAATAGAACTCAGTAGATGGCTTAGGGCCTGTCATTGTCTTTTCGATTCACCTGCCTCTCAGGGTTCTTAGAAGGACAAAATGGGATGGGGAGAGCAATGTATGCTGTCACTAGTTCATTGGAGGAAAACTGATATAAATGTAACTTACGAAAAATAAATTACAAAGCTAAAAACAAGAAAAAGATATAAAGGTTTGATAACAAATTAAAAGCATACAGAAGTATTAAAAGAAGCACATATACTGAATGCCCTGCAGAATGAGTCTTTAGTCCTGTGCATTCTTCATTGGTCTTTCTTCTGACTGAGTAGTAAGTCTTTCTTCTGACTGAGACTGTGTAGGATTGCACTGTTAGTCATAAATGTCTCCTGGGAAGAACACACATGCACACACCCCTTCAGACTCTGTTTAAAATAGTAAGACAGGGAGTCTGGTGGTTTTCCCAGTGGAGGCTGATGATTCTGATGTCAACAGGGGCAGTGAAATCACTCTGGCTCTTAATCTGAACTTTAAAAGAGTTATCTAAAGTTCTGAATCTATGGGGGTTGGGAGTGTGAGGTTTCAGCACCTTAGATATCTTTTTCCAATCTGGACTAAAATCTGGAATGAATCCACTGCTCCCTTGGCGTCCAGTAGGATTTCGTCATTAATTGATTAACTAAACTTTCAAATAGCTGGCAGCGGAGATGTAGTCAGTAACAGATATTTGATGGTTCCAATGCTTAATCCAAGCTAGGCCTCCCTGCAGTTTATCCCTTGCACATTTTGCAGCACCACATTATATTGGTATTTTAACAGGATCAATAAGTGGTCACAGCCAACCCAAACATTTGGGGGAACTGATTACATCTCCAGGCACCCCCCTGACTTTGTTGGGTGCCAAGCATTGACACTCATTACTGTTATATGATAAAAGGGTAAAAACAGAAGAGCACTCTTTGGTTAGACCTCATCTGGAATACTGTGTCCAGTTCTGACCACCTCATTTCAAGAAGGATATTAACAAGCTGGAACATGGCCAGAGGAGGGTGACCAAAATGGTGAAGGGTCTAGAGGCCATGCCCTATGAGGAGTGTCTCAGGAAGCTGAGTATGTTTAGTCTGCAGAAGAGAAGGTTAAGAAGGGACTTGATAGCTATGTTTACATATTTGAAGGGATGTCATGTTGAGGAGGGAGTGGTTTGTTTTCCGCTGCTCCAGAGACTAGGGCCCTTTTCGCACGGGCCTTTGCTCGCGCGACAGCCCCGTGAGCCTCGCGGGAGTGGGAGCGTCGCTCCGCACGACACACTCCCACTTCCGCCCGGCTCACGGGGCTGAAGCGGCACGAGCGCGGGTTTTTTGATTTTCGTGTCCAAGCGAAAATCACCCGCGCTCGCGCAACGCTCCCGGTGCCCACCCGCACTTACCTTTCGTGCGGAGCCTCCGGGAGCCGGCCGGGTCGCGCTTCCTTCCCTCCACCCCTGCGGAAGGAAGGAGCGGGGTGGGGAGGTAGCGCGACGGACGCGACGCCTGCTTTGCGCGCGCGCACGTGCGCACACAGGGGGACACGACGCCGCCCGCTTCGCGCGCGCGCGGGGGGAATCCGGCGTGCGCGGGGGGAGGAATCCGGCGCGCGCGGGGGGAGGAATCCGGCGCGCGCGGGGGGGAGGAATCCGGCGCGTGCGGGGGGAGGAATCCGGCGCGCGCGGGGGGAGGAATCTGGTGCGCGCGGGGGGAGGAATCCGGCGCGACGCCGCCCACTTCGCGCGCGCGCGCGGGGTGGGAATCCGGCGCGAGGTCTCCCGCTTTGCACGGGGGGGAGGGCGGCTTGCGCGGCAAGCCTCCTCCGGTGCCGCTTCCCCGCTGGTTCCTTCGCCTGCGGAAGGAAGGAGGGGGAAGCGGCAGCCTCCCGGACGAGCCTTCTTGCACTTGCCGGCCTCCCCCGCTTGCGCTAGAAGCCTCAGTGCGGAAAGGGCCTAGGACAAGGAGTGATGGATTCAAACTGCATGAAAAGAAATTCCACCTAAACCTAAAGAAGAACATCTCGACAGTCAGAGCTGTTTGGCAGTGGAATATGCTGCCTTGGAGTGTGCTGGGGTCTCCTTCTTTGGAGATTTTTAAGCAGAGGCTGGATGGCCATCTGTTGCGAACGCTCTGATGTGTGTTCCTATCTGGCAGGCGGTTGGACTGGATGGCCCCTGTAGTCTCTTCCAACTCTATGATTCTATGATTCTATGATGCTATGATTCCAGCCCTTTCACTGATGGAGTCCAACGTGCCCTCACTGCCAGTGGTAGAACTGGGATCCTATTTTATCCAGACTATCCTATGGTTGCAAATCCTGTTTGTCTTGGGTGAATTCTCTGGGCTGCAGCACCCGCTTCAGCTGAGACTTCTGAAAAATGATTCGCACAGCTTTTAGAAAGAAAGAAAGAAAGAAAGAGAGAGAGAGAGAAGGGAAGTGCATAGATGTGGTCCATCTCCTGTTCCAAAGTTGTGAGAATTCTGCAAGTAGGAAAGTTTATTTGCCTGCTCTGTTCCCAGCCTTGAACCAAACTAAAGCAAAGTGCCTAGCAAAGCTGCTTCATGCAAATCAACCCTTTCTATGGCATAGGACAGTTGCTAACATTTGGCCACCATGCTAACAAGGACTCTAAAATCCATCTATCTGGTGACAGAAGCCAAGGAGAGGAAGGAGAGGATGGGTTAGATATGAAGGTGCAGCTCAGAAACAGGCTTAAGTCTTAAGCACTGGTTGCTTCTCTTGCAGCATAGCGGCCTGTACAAAATGCACAGTTGGTCCATTCCAAACCTCTTAACTCTTGCACCAACCTGTTTCCTGTCCCCATTACTGTATTCTGCCAGGGAAGGAGAGAACATAAACTCTGAGGTCAGTGAAAGCATGATTGATTTGGGCTGTATGAATATCCTCCAACTATGCAGACAGACGGGGGAAGAATGATAGCCCCCAGGAGACTTGCTTACCCTGTTTTTCAAAGAGCACTAAGCTACTATAACTCACAGCAGCAGTAGATGTTGATTAGGTAGCAGTTTTGGGGAAATTCTCTGTTCCACCCTTAATTCTCTGTTCTTTCAGTCATGTGTTTTCTGCATGTTCACACAAAATCTTTCTTATGCCCCATTTCTATTTTGGGGTAGTGTGTATTGCTTGCAAGACACACAACATTTTTTTTTAAATACTCTCTCTGGAATCTAATGTCAGCTATCAGGTAAATTAGCTTGATCAGGTGGCTTTGTTAAACGTGGACATTCCCTAAAATAATTTGTTTTAGACTCTTCCAGTACTGCTTCTTCTGAGGTGATTGTAGTGGAGGGAAGGTTATACTAAATAACAAAAAGTCAAGAATAGCAAAAGGTTTGAATTCTAGGAGATCATGTGATAGAGAGTCAAGAATACTGTATGTGCATGTGTGTATGTGTATGTATCATCCAGATAAATTTGCACAATCTGTTCGTTGGAAGAATAATGGCTTATATAAAATGGCTTGATTTTTATTCAAACGGTGTCCAAATTACAGGTCAACAAATCAAAGAAAAATTACCAACCCAATCTAATCTACAGTGGCAAATACATTAAGTCACTCACGTTTTGACCCTCAAAGAAGCATTAAACCAAGCTACTGGTTTACTTACTTTTGAAAATGTAGCAGTGCAATTTAATATGGATATGAAGAGTATAACCTCAACTTTATAAAGAGCTTTTAATTATTACTTGTAAAAGTACCAGTGGATTAAAATTGGTATAGGTCAAGACATAGATTGTACTCTGCATTGCAAGATACCTAATATGAGGGAATGGCAATTTTTTTCCTAATGTGCAAGGGGACAGTACCATGTCCATGATCATGGGCCAGAATGCTTTTTTTTTCTTGGAAACTCTCAGTGGACCAGTTGGCGGGTCACAGACCAGCACAAGTTAAGGCACCACTGCTTTGAGTAGCTTTGCTCCAGGGGATAAGAGATCTAAGCAATTTTTCTTAGCTTCTCCACTGACATTATTCCACAATAGGGAAAGTATGCTTAAAGTGACCTACTGATGGTATCTTATACCAGGACAACTTGTAAGAATGCTTCATTGTTTGGGAGAAATCGTGGTTTTGTAGGATTCTATCTTCATACATGGTGGGATTGTCCAGTAATACAAGGATTCTGACAGGATGTAGAATCAGAAATTAGTGACATAATGGAATACTGTATCATCCTAGATCCAAGACTGGCACTACTATATTACTGAGTGGTCCAAATATGGAAATACTACACGAAGACTCACTGCTCTTCCTGCTATTGGTAGCCAGACAGGTTATGGCCAGTAACTGGAAGAATTCTACAATGTATAATTTGGAATTTGGTATTATCAGGACTGTCACAGCAAGTAAGACAAGTAAAAGAACAGAAAGATAATAACATATTTCAGATAACATTGTTTCCATTTGTTTCTTATGCAAATCAAATTGACAATGAAATAAATATCCTACTGACTCATGAATCCATCTGGAATGGCTTGATCCAATAGAACAAATAATCACAAAGGTTTGGCTACTTTTGAACTAGAAAATGATAAAAATCAATGATGAATTTTTATATTTTAAATATATTTTCTCTAATGAAACAAATGTTTTATATTTATGCTTTCTTATTAGTACCCTAAATGCGATTTTTGTATTTGTTGTGTGCATTTTAGTTATAAATGAATTTAGTAATTTTTAGCATAAATTTAAAAGGTAAATTAAGAACCATATAACACAGTATGAAGGCTGCTTTCTCAATGAGGTCTATATGTGTTATGGTGAGATGATAAAATATCAACCTGCAGTATGCATATTGACATGTGAAAAATTGTTCTCTATCAATAAATAAAACCATCAGCATTTTCTCTAATGGGAGTAGAATAAGAGAAAATAGATATCATTTTCTCTAGGCATCTAATTTAAGAGAGCAGTTCTAAACAAATGTGCTAGAGAGTAAAACCCTACGGACCTAAATACCCTAAATGTACCAGATTCTGTCTGATCTTGAAAACTAAGCAGCGTCATTCCTGGTCAGTATTTGAATGGGAGCCCACCAATGAATATCAGGTGCTATAGACAATATTCAGAGGAAGGAACTGGCAAAATGATCTCTGAGTATTCTTTGCCTGAGAAAACCCTATGAAATTCCTGGGGTCCCCATAAGTCCATAGGTGACTTGAAGGCACACCCACAAACATGTCTGATTGTCCACAGTTCCCAGCTAGGCTTATCACACTGTCCTCTTACCCCTTTTACTGAATTTTGTGGTGACATAACAGGATGCCATAGTTCACTCATAATTCTCTCTTGTTATCCCACTTCTTTGTCCATCTTTAGGTGGGAAATCTACTAAAAAGAAAAGATGAAAAAGCTTCAGAGTGTCTTCTAAAATTCTAACTGAGGAGCCCTCTGTAGAAGGGGAGGTCTTCTCACAAAGGATCCTTCATTTACCTAAGAAATGAATAGATATTTTAAGAAATGAAATTTTAAACCAGTGCTTCTTGGGGTATCTGGTATGGAAGACTGGCACCTTTCCCCCAACATATCAGGGATTGGTACCATATTTGTGTGTGTGGACCAGCACTTTGATTAGCACTGGTTTAAACAGCATATGCTTTGGATAACTACATTTTTGTGGGTCTATATTTCCGGTAAAGAGAGTTCTGAGATACCTTGATATTATGATTTCTCATTTGCAATCCTTGAAGAATTTACCTCTTGAAAACATAAAGGGCACCTTTGAGACTAAGAAATTTCTAGAGGTTGATTTTTTTTAATGCTAAAAAAGACTAACATGGTACATTTTTAATTATACTAACCTCAATGAGGTTTACTTATTTCTGAATAAACATGTGGAAGACTGAGAGTCAAGCTTCTCTGTGCCGAGAAACTTCCTGTAGATTGAAGGGTTTATTTCCTCTTTGGGAGATATATCAGCCTGTGGGTGGGTTTCCATGGTAGAACAGAGTGAAGAGATGGTCTTCATTGGTTTCCCCTTTCTCTTTCAGTCAGCATTGGCCACTGAACCAGATAACATTTTGGCCATGGTCAAAATAATACAGTTCAGATTAATTGCATTGGTTCAGCTTCTAATACTTGTTGAAATCCATATCCTGTTTAACTCAAGAGATCACTTGAATTTTTCTACGTTAAGAACATAAAATGCTACAATTTTAACTCCAGATATTATCAGTACCGATATGTATTAAAGTTATGAGGATAGTGGGCAGAATCACAGTAAATTCTGTCCTGCTGGGATGAATGTATTGCGGAAGAATGCAGCAGCTTGCTAGTAAATATTATTGGACTCAATTAAGTAATACACCAACTGTGACTAAAGTACATCTCCATCTGTGTTGCCCAGCTATCACCCACATGAGTTGTGGGCCATAGACTCAAGCAGGCATAGGGAAAGGAGTATATAAAATCAGATGTCTGTTCAAACATACCAACAGCATTTGGTGATACCTTTCATACTCTTACTTGATAGAAATACACCTGTAGTTTTAAGGAGGTCCATGTTACAAAGGACATGAAGTGAAAGCTGTGATTCAAAGTTCTGAGCCTTTAATTATAATAATAAGTGACTCATTAAATAGCCACTTCAACTACATCTCCTGTATAGATCACTGCAATAGTCAACTCTTTGAGGTTACAGTGTAAAAGATTATAGCTTCTGACATAAGAATAGGTTAAATTGGTTAAGACCATTTCTAGTTTGTGAAGGGAATCTTACTACCACTTGAATTTTCAGAAACAGAGTTGGGTCTGAAAGAATGGCCAGGTATTCACATGCTCAAGAATAAGAGGAAACATCAGTCAATCACTTGCAATTTGTCTTTATCAAGATTCCAGAGACTCTCAACTACCAACAAGTTAACCTGTTTATCCTTATTCAGCTGCTCAACACTGGTTCAGAACTAAAACTATTGTTTGTAAGCAGCTGTCATAGGAGTAGAACTGGGTGCAATATCAAGCACTTCAAAATACCTTATTTCACATTGGTTACTGCAAAGGCAACTAGAAGAAAGGTTTAAGATGGATATGAAGATACAAGGAATTGAAACAAGGGAGAAGGAGTTCGTTAAATTACTAAAACCAGAAACAGACCATTTGATAGGCAAAATATACAAAATCTTATTAAATTTATGTATGGAAGAAGAGACGGTTAAGGACAATAAGATAAGGTGGACACAAAATTTAGGACATATACTTCCACTGCAGAGTTGGGAGAATTCTTGGAAAGATGTGAAAAAATATTGTATAAGTACAAATTTAAAAGAAAATTACTATAAGGTATATTTTCGATGGTATTATACACCAGTGCAAATTGCCAAAATAAGTAAAAATATGAAAAATATGTGCTGGAAATGCACAGAGAGAGGGACTTTTTACCATATATGGCGGTCTTGTGCTAAATCTAAGAAATATTGGAAAGATATTCATGAATGTATTGTTAATGCACTTCAGATTAATTTCCCTATGAGTCCCAGAAATATATTTACTAAATATGTTAGACACTAAGTATTTTAAAAAGAATTCATTGAGAAAAATGGTAATCTATATGGTAACAGCGGCAAGATTAGTATTTGCACAACAATGGAAATCAAAAGAAGTCCCTGATGTGGATGATTGGTTATGGAAATTGTATGAACTTTGGGAAATGGATGAATTAACATCAACATTGACTGATAGACCAAGAAAACAGATCATTGAAGAATGGAATTTAGTTAAACCCCTTTGGGAAGTCCAATGGGGAAGATAACAGTAAATGAATTAGATAATTCGGAATAAATATAAAAGAAATGATAATGTGTGGTTAAAAAAAACTTGGAGGAGTAAACATTATAGTAAGAATTAAGAAATATTGGAAAGAGGTAGTGGTATAATGGTTAAAGTATGGAGCATAAGGAATGGTTGGTCACGTATAGGTAAGGTATAATCGCCCACGATTTACGTAGAAGTGATAAGGGAAGGTTAGTAGGTAGGTATTGAGATTGTATTAATTTTCTTATTTCTTATTTTGTTTTTTCTTTCCCATTGGTATGTATAAGAATGTATAAAATGTATAAATGTAAAAGGTAGGATGTACGTTATTTAAGTATATAATGTATAGAAATGATGGAAGTATATTTATGTTAATGTAAGAATTATATAATGTTTTATTTTTATAACTTTAATAAAAAATATAAAAAACAAACAAACAAAATACCTTATTTCAAGGCTCTGGGTAGTCCCTTCCACTGACTTCAGATATATATGGATGCAACATGATAATATAGTTAAATAAAAGGTTCCAAAACATTACCAAATATTTCTAAGTGACACAAACTGTCCCGGTACACTCTAGTATAGCTTGCCAACAATTCATGAGAATGGGACTTCCTTAAGAACTTTCCTGGGCAACCTTCTGAAAGCTGGCAAGAAAATTACAACCAGTCGAGTTGAGTCAGTGTATAATTTTTGCTGAGTCAAGTCCAACTCGAGTCACTGAAGTGACTTACGTCTGATTTTAGTCCGAGTCTATTGACTTGAGTCAACATCACTGCTTGGTAGAGCCTTTCCTGGTAGAGGAGTGTGACAAGAATGCTCCTCTCTTCACTGGCTGCCTGTGGGAATGCAGGAGGTGCGATAGCCACACGTCTTGCTTCTGCAGTGCAGCCCAGCACTGTCCCAGGCTGAATTGGGATAAGAAACTCAGCCATTGCATTTCCTGACCCTCTGCACACCAAGTAATTGTGGGATGGCAGTAGGAGGGCTGTGTGATCGCTGGTCATTAACAGGGAAAACCCATCAATGATTTATGGCATGATCATGCCACCTAGGGATGAGGGAATGATGGGACCCTGACGATGTTGTGCATAAGCATCGTCCAGGTCCCATCCTTCTCCTGTCCTGAATGTGAGACAATGATGTCATGCAGAAAGAGCCTCAGATTCTCATACTTTGGGCATATTATGAGATGGCATGACATTGAAAAAGATGGTAATGCTTGGTAAAGTGGAAGGCAGTAGGAAAAGAGAAAGATGGCAATGTAAGTGGATTGATTCAACCAAGGCAGCTATGAAACACATGGCATAGATTTGTGATGTGCAGCTTACACAGAGTATTGAAAGAATAAACCTACACTGATGATTTACATCAGCTATTTAGTTGTAAGTGCATTCCTAGGTAATGCCTCCTGACCTGATCCCCCAAGCCCACCTTAAGTGACAGCAGCTGCATCGAGTAAAGAAGATCTATTCAGCTGCTGATTGTGACACATGGAGAATGCATCCCAATCAGCAGCCCCCTTCTACCTACAATTAAGACTGCAACTATCAGAAGCAGGACCCCTGTCAGCATTCCTCATTGTAATCTCATTCGCTGATGGAAAGGGACTGGAAATTTCATCCTCCTTGTGCAGATGAATAGACCTTTGCTTGATACAGCTGCTGGCTGTTAAGGTGAGCTTGGAAGGCATATATGATTGTGGCAATAGCGCCATGATCATAGCTATGTAGTCTTATTGGATGCAGGGCAATTACGGATTCATAACCAAGATTAACTTTAGATTAAGAATCAGTAACTGCAATAAAGAATGATAGCCATTTTTCTAGGAGGACATGACTATAATTATGGGTTTTAAAAGGTGAATGGAATGGGGGGAAAAAATGGATCTGATTTTAGATATCCCCCCCCAAAAAAAATCCCAAAAAGAGTAATTGAAGAGTTTCAGTACAACATTTCAGAAAACATATTTTTAGCACTTGAAGGATGTTATCGGTTCAATTACTGAGCTCAGTATTTGCAAATATATTCATTTCTCTTTTCATTGTCTTTTTTCCATTAGAAAAGAGAGGCTAGTAAAATTTAATGGTGAGTGCTTATATTGTCTAGATGATATACTAATGGAAAGCAATGTTTAAAACAGAGGTTTTTATGGAGGTCTGATGTATCTCCAGTGGCCATTCTAACTCAGTTGTGTGAGGAGGTGATAAAATCATGAGAGGACCACTGCTGGATCAGCCTGAACTCTTTCCACTCAAACCTTCTCTCTCCACACTGGCCAATCAGGGGCCTAGGAAAGGCCACGAGCAGAACGTAAGTGCAATAACCCTCTCATTTGTATTGCCCAGCAAATGATACTGAAAAGGTGGGTAGAAATTTAGGTTCTAATAAACAACACTTTTCTGTTGTAGAACATTTTAAAAGAAGTTCTTTGTCCCACTGAGACTTATTTACATGGGAGCAAATATGGTAGCCAATGCGGTCTTGGAAACTGTTCATAGTGACATGTAGCCTTGCTTATTTCAGGTGGCCCTTTCATATTGTTACCACAATTTAACAAACTTGTAGTGAGACGTGTTATCGTGAAATGAATTAACATACCCTTGAATATTTCATAGATGAAAACTGAGACACTTGTGGCCAAGTGCCATCACTTGTGGCCAAGAGGACAACAGTTACTAATAAGGAAGAAGACACAAGCAAAGAGAGGCTGCAGCAGTTTGCTTTGGCTTGAGTCTGCTGGGAAGGGTAGGATCCCACCCCTAACCTCCTCTCCCTGCTGATGAATTGAATTGAATAAACTGCTTTTGCACCTTGAAGTAAACTGAGGACAAAGGGGGGAAGTGGGAACATCTAACAAACATCAGACCATTGTGTGTTATTATGACACTACTAGTGTTTCATCTAGTCACTGGTGTACTGGGATTGCACTGTGAGACACTGAAGGACCCCAACAACATGTTCAGTGTTTTTTTTTTTTTATTAACTTCTAAAATTTTCAAGATAGATTACTTTAAATCAGACTAGGGCAGGTGTGATGCTGACTGTACCCCCAGACACACCCAGCCTGGCATTTTCATTCATTTCCCAGAAGGCCTCTGGGCCCAGGTGGCCCCAAATTTATTCATGTCATGAAGAGGATAATCATGTGAGCATGCACTCTGTAGAGCAGGGGTGGGCAAAGTATGGCCCATAGGTGGAATGAGATCCTTGGTTCTTCAGAATGTGGCCCTAGAAGCCTCCCTGCAGCTCTACAAATCCCCTGAACCCCTCTCTTTTTCTTTTTCTTTTCCTTTTTTTAAAAAACAACAACCCTTTTTCTGGCTGATTTATTTGCCACCTTCTACAAATGACTCAAAACCACTTCAAAATATAAAGGGTTTGCCCCTATCACCCCAAACACCTCCAAAGCAAAGCAAAGCAAAGCAAAGCAAAGAGAAAAAAAAAGCCATCAAACGTCTGAAATCAAAACTGGAAGTGACATGATGCCCCCTCTCCAGTGGTCCATCCCTTATTTAAAGGAAAAAGAAAACAACAATTATGGAGAGAGGAGAGTGTTTTGTGCCAGAAAGGCCTCCCCAAGATTTCTTTCCACACTGGACACTGACATACATTATTGTTAAAAGATAAGCTTTATTGGTGATAAATGATGCAGCAGATGATACACAGCAGAGAAGCATTCCAGGTCTTTAGCTGATGAGGTCCAAGATCCCCTAACACTTAGGGGGTCAAAAGAAAAAGTCAAGCCCTAAACAGCTAAATCTATCCAGACTATCCTCAGCCAGTAATCCATCTCAATTTCCATAGCTAGTGAGCCTGATGGAAGACAGTGCAAGAGCAAACAAAGAGAATCAAAGTGTGCACGTATGAGCCACCCTCCCCATAGCTATGAGAATTGTGCTAGCAGGTTTGTAGGCAAGGAAAATTCACTCTCCCAGTCTATTTGCAGCCTTCATATTATTCTCCAAACTCTAACTGCCAAGCTAACCCCCCCGCAAAAGGTATTGAAACAGATCACTAAAAAAAAGACTCTTTCTGCACACTAGACAGCTGTTAACATTTGGCCATAGAATCTCAGAATTATAGAGATGGAAGGGGCCCTATGGGCCATCAGGTCCAACCCCCTACCCAGTGCAAGAACTCCAGCTACAGCATTTCCAGCAGGTAGCTGCCTATCCTCCTTTTGAAGTTGTCTAGAGAAGGAGACCTCACCACTTCTTTAGACAATTAATTTCATTGCTGAACCACTCTTACCATGAAGAAGTTCCTTCTAACATTCAGTTGATACCTATCCTCTTGTAACAGATGCTAACAAGAACTCTAAAACCTATCTGCCTAGTGGCAGAGGCTCACAGAGAGGAATGAGTGTGATGACAAGAAAGCCAAGAAGGATGTTCACCCCTGTGAGGCCATTTTGTTTGGGGTATTGCCATTGCATCCAGCAATGAGGTAGGGAAATAAGAAACTCATAAACACTTGAACAAATGAAGTAGAAATGGAATTTTAGCATGCCAAATTCCTTCTCAAAAGTATCAGAATGTACCTGTCCTTTTTATAAAAAAAGACAGTTAACGTGCATTAATTATCAGCTCAGTTACAGAAAGCTGGCTGTAATTTTAATGAGTAATTTCACATTGATTTTTATAGGAACACATTCAAATCAAACACACCCAGCAGGAGATTTTACAATGTATGACCTTTTAATTATCCTTCCCATCATGGATGCCCTTCTAGTAGATGGAGTGACAGGCGAACAACTGCTGGGAGCTCTTGAAAATGGCATTTATAGATATCTAGTTCTTGATGGGAAGTATGGAATGCATTTTTAACAAGGCACTTATCCCTCTTCCCCCCAACTCTTGTGAAAATGGATTTTTAATGTTGCAAGGGTCAATATTCAACCATTTCCACTGGCATTTAAAGTACTTATAGTACTCTTAATATATATTCGGACAGGGCTACAAGTAGAGAACACTAAGAACCAGCAAAGTATGTCAGACTAAGACTTGAGAGATCCAAGATTTGCGCTTTGTAGAGCCTTGAATCTTGCTGGGTGATCTTGGGCCTGTTACTTTCTGTTTTACCAGACCTACCTCACAATGAAGCTGTTTTTTTCTTTCTTTATTAAAATAGTATTTGTATTAATTTTCTGTTTCCTGTGCAAGCAATCAACTGCCAGGAAGAATCCAATAATTCTGTTCTGTGCACTTAAGTTCCACTTATGCTGTTGCTTTCAAGATAACTCCAACTTATGGTGATGCTATCAAAGGGTTTTCTTCACCAGATTTATTCACTGGAGTTTTGCCGTTGCCTTCTTCTAAGGCTGAAGGAGTGTGACTTGCCCAAGTGGGTTCCTGTGGCTGAGCAAGGATTGAACCTTGGTGTGACAGGCTGTTACTTCTCCCAGGCGATTTCTGCACCAGGCCATTATAGTGCTATTATTCCACTTTCAACATCCTATAGCATCCTGGGGTTTGCAGTTTAGGGAGGGGCAAACTGCAGGATTCCATAGGATGTTGAAAGTAGAATAATAGCACTATAACAGTCTAGTGCAGAAATGGTCCCAGATTGGTATGTCAGTTTCCCAGTCTGATAAGGCATCCTTTCTTTATCATACACTGCTTCCTACTTATAACACCACGTTTGTTTAAAAGGGTGAGGGTTTTCAATTTTTATTTAGAACCACTTAATATGGTAGCATGTTTTCTGTATTACTGTATTACTTTATATACTGTATACAACTCAAGCCAAGTCAGTATTTACAAAATTAAACTATAATGTTTATTAAGATAACAATAAGAATAAAGTAGTGTGTTTGACTTTAAAGTGCAGGGCAAGGTTGATACTTTTCCTCAGTGCTCTTTTTAGACGATATAACAGGTGACTAGTTCAATGATATCTTTAGCCTTTCATATAAGGCACAAATATCATATGACAGCTCTTTTGGCTAAACTCTCACCAAAGGTTTAACTCCCAATCTAGGTCACACATTCAGACCAGATCCTACTAGGGCTTAATTACTCTTCTGTCTCTAGGCAATCAGAAGGGCCTGCAAAGTCCATCTGTGCTCTCCTGCAGAAGGCTTCCAGGCTGCTGTGGCATAGTCCAACAATGTCATAAAATGGTAATATGGCATGTGAAGTATCTATACAAAATTAACTGGAATTCAGCTGTCAAAACATGCCACGACAACTGGACATGCCCATATCATGAGGAGCATAGTGTCTTCTATCCCACATCTTCAGGAGCTGTCTGAAGGTGACCCCTGTTTATGTAGTAGTCTTTGAGGTGTCCATCCAGTATACATATTTGGAAACTTCACCTGTCCAAATAACTGTAGCCAAATTGTTAACTGGGGCAAGCTTCAGGGAGCACATTATCCTCTTATTGCAACAGCATCACTAGCTGTCCATCTGTTTCCAGGCAGAATTGAAAGTGCTGGTGTTGACCTGAAAAGCCCTATATGTTTCATATCCAGGATGTTTGAATGATTGTATTCCACAGCATGATGTACTGGTTTAAGTGTTTGACTATAGACCCTGGGGACCAGAGTTCAGTTCCTCATTTGGCCATGGAAACCTACTGGGTGATCTTGGGTGCATCATAGTCTTAGCCCCTGAAAACCCCATGATAAGTTAGCTGTAGAGTTGCCCTACATCAGAAATGACTTGAAGACAAACAACAACAACAACAACAACAACAACAACAACTCTACTCTAGAAACCTGACTGTGTTTTGAGTTCCTTTGGGGAGGTCCTGCTTTCTGTCCCACTACTTTCACAGGAACATTTGGTGGAAATGTGGGAGAGGGCCTTCTGAGTGGCTGCCCCCAGAATCTGGAACTTCCTTCCCAGAAAGACTAGACTGATATCCACCTTACTCTCTTTCCACAAGCAGGAAAACACTTTTTTTGTATTCTGACAGGGCTTTGAGAATGTTTTTTTTCTCCATGGAAACAAGCCTTGTGTAATGTGCTGGGTTTTTATTTATTGTTGTTGTTTTAGCTTGTTTTAACAGGTTTCAAATTTGTGCTTTTTAACTTTTGTATGCTGTTTTGTATGCTGTTAAACCAAATTATGTTTGGTTTAACTGTTGTAAGCCACTTTGAATCCCAAACTGAGAAAAAGGCAGGATCATGATGGCAACAACAGCAGCAGCAGCAGCAATAATGCACGAAATGTAGGGCTATTTTGAGGATAAAGTGGAGAGAAGAAAAACATATATATACTAATTTGTGCCCATTGGAGGAAAAGGAAGAATACACATGTAAATCATCCATCCACCCATCTATCCATCCATCTGTCCTTCCACCCATCATTTTATGTTTATCCTGCCTTTTCCACCAACATAGGATTATAATAGATAAAATAAATACAATAAACAATAAAAAAGGGTTCTATCACAATACCAGTTATGCATTTTATGGCTGCAAAGGACTATATCAATTAAATACACTGAAACCCTAGGTGATACTTAATTTAGAGGGAAATACTACAGTCTAATTGAGTCCATTTGGAGGACAAAGAATAGATTTTAACTAAAAAACAAATAAACAAATTATATTACTTTGGAGAATTGCTTAATAAAACTGAACAGGGAGCAAGAAAACAATGAAAAGAAGAGAAGATGAGTTGCACTCACTAGTTGTGCTAGTTATAGTATTTAGATGGTTGATGCTGGATAATCCTCTACTATTACAAGAAGACGGGTAGTTTTGTGTTTTCCACATGTAAGATACAGCTGTACTAAGTATTCACAAATGGGAGTATTTTAATGTTATTTTTAGTCTCCATAGGATGTTCCTGAAAGGACTAATGGGGAAAGAAAACCCTGCCTACTTGAATAGCATACACTGCTTCATCATAGAACACATGAGATTATCATAGTTCAATACGTTCAATGGAATTACATTAGTATGCACAATCTACATTTTACATTTGGTGAAGTGCAAGTCCTACATGGATTTTTAAAATTTACATATGAACACCCACATGCATATGGAAACACTTCTACAGGTATAGAGCATAATGTGTGAATAATCCTTTGGAACTGCACTTCTGAGTTTATTTCCCAGTTTTAAAAAGGCCCTCCACAATAAAATAAAATAATATTTTAAAATGTTCACTTTTAGTTAAAATGGGGTGCATGGGGTGTGTGGATATTAGAGACAATCAAGCCTGAACTCTCTCTAGAAGCCAAGATGACTAAGCTCTCATTGTCATACTTTGTACACATCATGAGATGCAATGCATTTGTGTTTTAAATAGTTTTATGTGTTTTTAGAGTATTTTAACTTATGAAGCATTTTAATTGCATTTTAATTTATGTTGTAATCCACCTTGAGCCTTAGGGAGAGGTGGATTAGAAATAAAAATGAATGATGATGATGATGCTTGGTAAGTGGAAGGCAGTAACAAAAGTGGCAAACTGACAGAGGCAGATCTAGGGTACGGCAACTGGAGTTTGTGCCCCAGGTGCCAATGTCGGGGGGCGGGACGCAAAAAAGAGGAACCCCTCACCTGGCCCCCACTGCTGCCACTTGCTCCTCCTCCGCCCACCCCCACACACCTCGCTCCCACGTGCTGCTTGCCCCTTCTCTGTTGCTCACTCCTTCCCCACCTGCCCACTGCTTGCCCCTCCCTTACCCACCACTGCTTGCCCCTCCCCACCTGCCATTGCTTGCCATTCCTCTGCATGCTCGCCCCTCCCCCTGCCACCACTTGCCCCTCCCCTTCCCACTGCCTCTGGCCCCGCCCCCTTCCCTGGGTGCTATTGAGCCTCGGTATGCCACTGCAAACTGCATTACTGGTGAGTAGAGTAAATCAAGGAAGCCATAGCTTGTGTTTGCAAGACCTCAGCAGGACTGATGAAAACAGGGTGATTTGGAGATCTCTCATTCATAGGGGCACCATAAATCAAAGCCAACTTGACAACAATTAACAACAATGACAACAATGGGGGTGTGATCCTTCCAGTTCCTGTGGGGAATCAATATGGCCTCCATTTCAACTTTTCTCTGTGTTGTCATAGGGGGATGTTGTTACTAAATCACATCAATATTCTAATCCTTTCATTTTGGAAACAAAGATCCACACTTACAGTTCTTGAAGCCAATGCCTAGCTGAAGTTATGAGGCATCTGAGCAGTTACAGTCAGCCTTCCCTATTTGCGGGTTTCACTTTTGCAGATTTGATCATTCATGGATTATTTGGTGTCAGCTCTGCTGGTGCCCTATGCCAATTTTAATAGGGACTGCAAGCCTCCTGAGACTGAGAAACTGTGAACGAGGCTAGTAAGTTCCTATTAAAAATGGTGTGGGTCAGCAGTGGAGGTGGCAGTAAGCCCCACCACTCACCCACTTCTGCCCTATGAAGGAACGCTGATGCGTCCAAAGAATCCACAGTGGGTTGAATATGGTGATCATAGTTTTTTGTGTGTTAAATATGGTATGGGAGGGTCTAGCACTATTCACAGTTTTTTTGCTTTCACAGGGGTCCTGTGCCCCTAACCCTAGCAAATGTGGAGGGATAACTGTAATCAGTTCCCTCAAAAATACCTGTTAGTCTAATTGTGTCACTGCTTTACAATCCTTCCAGTGCTTTTCTCCTTTAATGGTTTCGATTAATGGACAGTTTAATGTACAGAGCTAAAGATGGGATCATAGAAATTGAAATATAAAAAAAAATCATGGTAACTATCACATATAAATATTCAGATTTGGTAAACAGAGTCTGAAAGCATAGCTGTATGACTATCTTGATACTGAATATTTGCACTGGACATATTGTTTAGTATCTATAGTTCTTAGTCTCTCAGCATATCATCACATTATTACCCCAAATTATAGTTCTTGTGTTACAAGTTAAATATGTATTTAGATGGTCATATTTGTAGAGTCTGCATATTTGTGGACAAGTCTAACTTGCATAGTATGCTGTGGAAATAATAGTTACATGAAATTCCAAAATTGTTTGATACTAAATTGTTCAGATGTTTGATACAGAATCTGAAAGCCTTTTCACATTGTACAGTTATAGTATTATGATTACACTTTACTTGCCCTGGCTGTGTTGCCAAAAATCCTGGCGTTTGTAATTTGGTGAGGCGTTAGAGCTCTCTGGCTGATAATTCTAAATAGTTGTTGTTGCTGCGTACCTTCAAGTCTTTTCTGACTTATGGTGACCGTAAGACAAACCTATCAAGGAGTTTCAGGGGCTGAGAGTGTGTGATGCTCCCAAGGTCATCCAGTGGGTTTCAATGAGAATTCTAAGTACATCTTCCTAAAGTGCAAATCGCAACATTCCATAGGATGCAACCATGGCAGCTAAAGTATTGTCAAATGGCTGAAATAATGTGGTAGGAAGGGGCTTATAGAAACATAATTTTTCCTAAGGCTGTCAAATGAATTTGTTGGTTGAAGAGGGAATTACATTTGATTTCCTACAGCCAAATCCAGCATTTCAGCCACTGTGCCCACAATGGCTGTATAGCATAATTGCATACTACTGTAGAATCATAGATTCATGGAGTCGGAAGGGGCTTCATGGGCCATTGAATTCAACCCCCTTTTCAATCCAGGATCTCTAGCTAAAGCATACGCAGCAGATGGCTGCCAAGACTCGTTTTGAAGACATCTAGAGAAGGAAACCACATCACCAGGGCTGCCTTCAAGTTTTCATAGACCCAATCACTCTTGTATTTGACTCCCCACCTCACCTCACAGTACCACTAGGGATGTTTTCATAGGCTGTAAAATTCTGTTTTTGTAGGCCCTAGGCACTGTGTCTAAAGTGCCTATTAAATAAGGTTGCCCTGCATACCACTTTTCTATGCAGCTGGTTCCATTGCTGAAATCCTCTTATTGTCAAGAAGTTCCTTCTAATGTTCAATTGGAAATTAACCTCTCTATAATTTAAAACCACTAGAGCTGGTCCTGCCTTCTGTGGCAGCAGAGAACAAACCTGCACTCCTCTCTATGACAGGCCTTGAGGTATTTAAAGAGTGCAATCATGTCATCCCTCAGTCTTCTCTTCACCAAGATGAACATGCACAGCTCCTTTAACCTCCATACCTCTTGTGTTCTCCATACTTCTTATCATCTAGTTGCCCTTCTCTGAACCTGCTCCAACTTGTCTACATCCTTCTTAAAATGAGGTGTCTAGAACTGAGCACAATACTCCAGAGGAGGCCTGACCAGTGCTGAGTATGGTAGTGCTATTATTTCCCTCAGCTTGGAAACTATGCTTCTACAAAAGCAGACTAAAACAGCATTCACCTTTTTTGCTGCAGTATCACAGTGCTGGCTCATGTTCAAGTTATGATCAGGAATAATCCCAGGGTCTTTTTTTGTATGTAGTACTGATGAGCCAGGTTGCCAAAGTTCCAAACTTGTGCCTCTGGCTTTTGTGGCCTAAATGTAGAATTTTGCATTTGTATCTATTGAAATTCATTTTATGAATTTCTGCCCAGTGTTCTAGTTTATCAAGATCCTTTTGAATTCTGTTCCTATCTTCCAATGTGTTACCCACTCCTCCCAGCTTTGTGTCATCTGAAAATTTGATAAAGACTCCCTTCACCCCTTATCTAAGATGTTGATAAAAATGTTGATGCCCTAGAACAAAACCCTGAGGCTCTCCAGCTGAGAGATCCTCCGAGTCTGAAACACAGCCATTGATGATGATTCTCTGAGCACAGTTTTCTAACCAATTACAGATCTGTCTGATGGTGTTTACATCTATTCTGTATTTAATCAGTTTACTAATCAAAATATTATGGGTGACCTCATCAAATACCTTGCTGAAATCTAGATAAATGACACCTACAGCATTCCCACCATCTACTAAACTAGTGGCCTGACTGAAAAAAAGATATGATTAGTTTGGCAGGATTTTTTCTTGACAAATCCATGCTGGCTCCTACTGATAACTGCATTGTCATCAGGATACTTGCAAACAGGCTCCTGTGTAATCTATTCTAATATTTTTCCTGGTATGACTGGCCTGTAGTTTCCTAGAACGTAGTTTTTGCCTTTTTTAAAAAAAGAAAGGGACATTTGCTCATGTGCATTCCTCTTGCATCTCACCCATTCTGCAAAGTATCTCCAAAATGAAGGCAAGTGGTTCTGTGAGTACAAGCAAGTTCCTTCAGCAAGTTCCTCCTATATTCTGGGATGCAGTTCATTTGGCTTTGCAGATTTGAACTTATTTAGGTTAATGAGGTGATTTCTAACTCCTTCTCAATCTTGATTTCCCATACAGATTCCTTTCTGATGTCTCTGCTGATGCATGGAAGCACCCAGTGCTCTTTTTGGTGGTGGTGGGGAACTGAAGCAAATTCTGCTTTTTCATTGTGATCTTTTAGCATTTTACTGTCCTTGTTGAGCAGTGGTCCCACCATTTCCTTGGTCATTCTTTTGCTTTGAACATATTTGAAAAACACCTTCTTGTTACTTCCTGCTTGCCTATCCAGTGTCAGCAAATTTTGAGCTTTAGTTTTCCTTACTCCAGTGATGTAGACTTGAGTCAATAGACTTGGACTCAAGTCAGACTTAAGGCACTTCAGTGACTCAACTCAGCCATAAATGATGCACTGAGTTGACTTGACTTGAGACTTGTATATTTTTAATGACTGAATTGCTGCTCTTGGTTCAGCAACATAACGCATTCATCCAGAAACCTTACGACCCTGAACAACGCATCCATCTCTTTTTGCTTACTGGTCATATGACAATCTCTCTCAAGCCCAAAGTGTGGGTGCATTTCTCAGAGGGGAACAGCAAACAGGGTAGGCAATGAGCTTGAAGCAGGCTTGAGGTCTGTTCAGGAGCCTGTCCCCACTGCATATTGGAGGAGCCTTCTAAAACATTTTCTAAGAGCAAAAGACAAGACTCACCCCCAGAATGGAGGGTGCATTTCCCACAGAGGAACAGCAAATGTGTTAAGACAATGGGCTTGAGGAGGCAGGATCCTTCCCTCTATAGTTTTTGAATCTTCAGTAATGGGGAATAAGATAGGATCCTATTTCCCACTTCCAAAGCTGAAGATGGCAAAATTGCAAATGTGGAGAGGTGACTCTGCTTTAATTGTTAAAACTGATTTCATTTCACTCTATCCAATAATTCTGGAATTTTGGTTGGGGTATAAAGTTGGCTTCCGGACTTAAGATTTGACTTGAGATTTGGGCCCTTTCCACACCAGGCAATTAGAACGGGGCAGTGCATCCTCTCACGGAGGTCGTCTGCACCTTGGAGCGGACTAGGAGCGGACTACTTACCGGAGATCTGCACCTCAGTCTGCTCCAAAATAACCCCAAGTGGTCCTCCAGCATGTTTTCTAAAGACCGCAAAAAACAGGTCTTTATTTTCCTGGAACGCCCCATTGCGTTCCTGCTCCCTTGTGCAGATTCGCAGCTCACACCAGTGCAAGCCTGCGATCTGCGGAGGGCGGGCTTTAGGTGTGGCGAGCTTCAGCGGTTGGTCAGGACCCACAACCAACCAGAAGCCGCTATTTTGGAAGCTGGAAGCTGCCATTTTGGAAGCCGGAGCAGTGCAGATCTTCAGACCTCGCACTGCTCCGATTCGCCCTGGACCAAGGAGGAGCCCTGCAGAAGGGCTTCAGGGACAGTCCGCGTTGCTTCAGACCCCAGAAGAAGCAGTAGGTAACGGCACGGAGCGATTCCCTCGCCTCGTGCGGAAAGGGCCTTGGCTTGAAAGTATGTTCAAGGACTTGTGACTTGACTTGAGACTTGGAGTAAAAGACTTAAATACATCACTGCCTTACTCTATTCCTGCAAGTCTGGGCCACATATCTGTATTCTTCCTTGGTGATTCCTTTCATTCTTTATAAATCCTCTTTTTTCATTTCACTTCCTCCTCTAGTTTACTGTGCAGGCGCATTGGTTTGGTGGCCTTTAGTAAACTCCTACCACATTGTTTTTATTTCGTTCTTCATTTATCTTTGCCCAGAAGTTCTCAGCTGGTTCATTCTGATAGCTCACATGGATTTCTACATAAGTGAATTTGTCTTCGACATAAAATGCTACTCCCTTTTCTTTTCTTCCTAATCTATTCTTTTTGAACAGATTATATCCTTCAATTGTCATTTTTCATCCCAGCAAGTCTCTGTTATACCTGTCCCAAACTCTGTGCATTGAGGTATAGACGGCTAAAGCCTTGATGGTTCATTTCCTGCTATTCTCTCCCTCAGCTTCTCTGCTAGAATTCGCATCCTTGTGTTTAGAGCCTGCTTTTGGAAAGATATTTGAGC
The DNA here is from genome assembly GCA_948474755.1 of Ctenosaura bakeri. Taxonomy (NCBI): domain Eukaryota; kingdom Metazoa; phylum Chordata; class Lepidosauria; order Squamata; family Iguanidae; genus Ctenosaura; species Ctenosaura bakeri. Next base: position 198,172 of record CAOLHI010000771.1, read on the forward strand.
TATCGTTTTCAACCCCCCAAGGATTTAGTTTAAAGCCCTTTTGATATATAAGCAACGTCTGTAGAAAAGTGAGTAGAACCTTTTAAAGGAAGCCAGACTGGCTCAATCTGTTTTGATTTTCTGGCAGACGGCTAAGACTGTCTCCTTTCACACAGCCTGTGGTTCTTAAAATCCGTCATGGCTGCTCTGGCTGTTTTTAATTGTCTGTGGTTTCAAAAAAGTTTGAGGAGTATTTTTCATCTACTTTTTTTTAGTTTTTATTTATATATTTAATACTTTTATACGTTGTACATCACCTTGGGGTGCTGGTGAGTTGAGAGTTAACGTTTTAAATAAATAATAAATAAAGACTCAGGGTTTGTTTGTTTGTTTGTTGCCTTTGAGCTGCAAATATTAGGTGCTTTTGGACAAGGTTTTTGCTGTGAATCTATATTGTGCCATTCATGGCATTTTGTAGAGGGCAGAGGTGGTTTCCAGACAATGTCTTCCACTTGTAATCTCTTCTGTGTCCTTACCTCTTCTCTTCTTTTGTCCCCACAAAAAATGGTCAAAGAGAAAAAAAAGGAATAGCTGTATGGGTGTGTCTTCCACTTATCTCTTCTTCTGTCGCCAATATGAGGACCTCCTCTTGTCCCATTGCTATGACATGGAATGTGGGGACCTTCTACATGCCCTTGTGTTTCTTGTGAGAGACTTTATTCATCTAATCTCTCCACTGGACACCACCACCTTTGATGCATTTGCTTCCACCACAGACACTGTGTGTCCGAACTCAAGTTTTCCAATATCTCTTATGTATTGTTTTCAGAGGCACAAATGTGTAACACAAAAATGATTTATTAAACAGAAATTGAACACAACATCAAATTGATGTATTAGAGTCTTAGGCCATTTCTGTACTACGGCCCCATCCTGGCATGGGGATGCATTGAAGCCAGTCCACGATGCATGCTACCACACAATGTCATCATGGTCCCACTCCTGTTGCATTCCCAGACATCACAATCATGCGTTACACTATCACCGGAAATAATCTGGTAATAGGCCCTTTTTACATGAAAATCACATCAGCTGGCACCGTGCGGGAAGGGAGAAAGTGCTATCGAGGTGTTTGCTTCCTCAGTGCAGCACAGGAAGAGGCTGACTGCACTGTGGAAGGAAAGAGCAAGTCCTGAATGCTACCATCCACTTGCAGAATGCACATAGGGTGCGGAAAGGGTCTAAATCACTGTTGCTGCTGCTGTTGCTGTTGTTGTTGTTTGCCCTCAAGTCATTTCCAACTTATGGTGACCATAAGCCAAACCTATCATGGGGTTTCATGAGCTGAGAATGTGTGACACATGCAAGGTCACCTAGTGGCTGAGCAGGAAATCAAACCCTGGTCTCTAGGGTTGTAGTCCAATGCTTGGATCACTACACAACACTGATACTAACTCACATTCTCATTCTTACTCTGACCCTAAATTGTCTAACATCTCAAATTCCTCATCCTAACTCTGACAGACTCCCAATCTTCACCTGTAACTGCTATAGACACTTCCATTTTAACAATCCCCTCAGACATTCAGCCGATCACCCACCACTCTCAACATTCCATATTCTTGCCCACCTCCCACAGGTCCTTACCTTATTACATCTATTATACATTACCATAATTTATCTAAAGAATGCAATATGTTCCCCACAAAAGTCTATAACATTGCAGTCTAATATATTTTGAGTGGGAGTCCTAGGAGGCTTTCAGTTGTAGCAAGGCTTCTCGACCTTTGGTTCTCCAGATGTTTTGAACTTCACCTCCCAGAATCTCTCATCATCAATCATGCTGGTTAGGGTTTCTGAGAACTGCTCTTTGTGGTAAAATTGACTGGAGTCCATGAAAGCTGATGATATAGGTAATGTTGGGGAAAAAGCAGGATACAAATGAAGATTATGTAAATTGCTTTTTCTCAGTTAGTCTCAATGGTGCTACAACATTCTTCTGTATCTTCTCCAAAGCTATGATTGTTCTTGCTTGGTGATCTGAGTCCTCTGATATTGGGCTGAGCAACCAGTCTGTTATTGTCTGTTTGCTGTTTCCAGGACTAATATACTTACTGGAACTAATGGAATATGAATTATTGTTGTCTATCACTGTGAAACATAAATGCATGTTTCAAATCTCAGCTTCTTGCTATTTGACATCTCATCCTTCTGCAGGCAGTATTGATACATCTGGGACCATTGCTGTTGTTTTCTCTCCTTTACAGTTCTTTGTCTCTGAAGGCTCAGTCTCCTTTAAAAAACAAATACACTCAAAACCTTCCATCCCTGAATCAGTTATATGGGGTAGGAAGGGATTTGAATTAATCTTGTACTAAACTAGGAGGCTTTGAAACAAGCACTACTAAGAGCCAGCTCATCCACAATGTATCTTCTCAATATTATCAGTTTTTGCATCAGCAACTCCCATGCATGGCATGTGGAAAAACATAACCAAATTATAGTCATGTATAGCTAAATTCACACTTCCCTTCCTTCAAAAGATTGTTAGGTAGGTTTGAAGTGGGAGATTCATGAGGATGGCATTGTCTTTTGTGAACTAGACCTAGAATCAACCAAATAATTCAATACCGCTTTCTCAATGAGTAGGAGTGAGCAAAGGGCACAAAGAGTTGTTGGAAAACAAATTCTGGTGGTTTTCAGCCATTCTCAATGGGGCCCTTGATCACAGACTGAAAACTGCGAGAAGGGGGTCCCAAAGGTTTATTGAGGCCCTGGTACCTGAACAGATGAAGTACACAAGCAGGAACCTTAATTGGAGTCAATAGTTTTCCCTCCTACTTATAATATCTTTCTAACACACTGTTTTAATTCGATGAGCCTAGAAAAATTAGTTGCTTAAGCTCCTCCCACATCTTGAGCTAAGATCTAAAATCCACAAAAGTGAAGAATTTGTGATATATTTCATACTCTGTGGAAGTCATATGGGGATCTCTTGCACTGCCTCACTTCAGAATGAGTTGCAAATCAGATTGCACTGGGTTAGCTTATCTAATCAAATGTTCTTTCGAACCTTATGATTTTCTACCTATCTGTTTGTGTCGGATCCTTGTTTGACGGTGGTAGCAGAGGGTCCTGGAACCTGAGAAGTGCTTTTAAGAGGCCATGGCAGAAAACAGATGAGAATAGCTTGTTTATATAAATGATCCACAAACTTCTTACATTTCACTTTATTTTAACAGAAAACATGAAATAGTCTATTTTGCTTTCTTTGTACACATTGCCACCTGGCTTTTCCATACTATAGTAAAGTTTGGATTCACACTCATTATATCAGTCTTGCAGTGAGATATCATCTGCTCACGCAGGTCAAATAACAAATGTGTCTGGAAAAGCAGGCAGCCAGATCAACAATCTATTAATAATTTGCTAGGCCCACCAGTCTATTCCTTTTGGCTCAAATTGCCAGGATAGATAAGGGTCAAGTATAAATGTGGTTGTATGGATTTCTCCTCGCTGCCTTTTCTACATCCTCAGGCCATATCAATTCAAACTAATTCATTAAACTTAGAAGAGATGGTGATCTGGACAACAGGCACCTTCATAGGTACTATATCAAGAGTGTCAACGTCAAAACCAATACACAAGAACTGTATCTTGGCCATTTTTGTCTTACTAGGTCTTCCTAGAATCAACTCATTTGCAATGCTGTGCTGGAGAAGAGTTCTGCAGATACCATGGACTGTCAAAATGACCAATAAATCGGTTCCAAAGCAAATCAAGCCTGAATTCTTCCTAGAAGCCAAACTGAACAAAATGAGGCTATCGTGCTTTGAACGTATCATGAGACGACACGGCTGATTAGAAAAGACAATAGTGATTGGTAAAGTAGGAGGCAGTAAGAAATCAGTTAGACCACAATATAGGTCGATTGACTGAGTCAAGGAAGCCATGACTGTCCTGAGTGTGCAAGATCTGAGTGTAGCTGCAGATGACAGGGAGTCTTGGATGTCCCTCATTGATAGGGTGATCATGGCCATTTCTGCACAAGGTCAGTATACCAGAGTTGCCTTGAAATTCTCACCCTCCCACCTGCACGTTGAACCGGTTTGACTTCGTAGTTTCCATCATGGTTCTACATGTTTTTGGCGCCTACCATGGTTCAATGTGATGAGAAACCGCTGTATTGTAAAACTGGAAAAACTCCAATGTAAATCTCCCAAGCCAATTCTGCTTCATTTCCCCCTACGTGGAGAATTGTAACATCAATTCAAAGGGGAGAAGTTGCTGGTTAGAGGCATTCCTAGGCTGTCATTTCCATTCTTATCTCTCTCCACATCAAAGGACAGGCTATCTTCCAGGTGGACAGGCTGTCTTCCAGGTGTTAAACAGACAGCGGAAAGAGAGTGCTAATGGATCGCTAATTTCAGCGAACATACTGCAACATTGTTTCTCTTTTGTTTCTCTTTCAGGCTTTCAGGTCTCTTGACAGCCTTTGCGCTGCAGCCTTAACTTTCACTTTGCAAAGTAGTGATCTTTTGACAGTTTAATTTGACAGCTTTGACAGCTTACTTTGAAAGACCAGTTTGGAGTTAGAGGAACGGGGTGAGGGAGGGGTATGGGAGTGACCAGGGACTTGCTGTTGTGGATGCAGCAACGGCTTTTCTCTGAGGTAGTACGATGTAAATAGGGTGTGTGCAGACAGCACAGTTTTTGAAATGGAATAAAAAAACACCACTCTTGACATTCAGTGAACCACTCCTTCCCTTTCATGTGGAAATGGTCCATAAATGGAAGTCGTATATAGTCATTAACAACAAAGGCCTCCATAGGTTTTTTTCAGATCTAGATGTAAGAGTCCCTTCACAGTTTAAAAAAGCTCTTTCAGAAGACTACATTAAAGTCATTCACTACTTTCACAACCATGAGGAAGCTATAGTAATGTGCTCTGGAATGAATGAAACTTATCTCACTTGTATTACAACCCTGCTTACTTAATTGCCCCCACCTTTCTGGTGAACCAAGGACAGTGCTGGTATGCTATGATGCCAGTGAGGATTTTTGGGAGCAAGGGTGTCAACAACAACTATTATGATCTCACAACTCTATAGTGAGAACTGGGTCCAACAGGAGTATCTGTCACACCTACTGGAAAATATACCTCAGCATTCAGGAAATCATCAGATTCCATAAATGTCTTAAGGCAGACTTTGGGAGGAAAGTTTCTGCCTTTCATGTGTTTGTAGATTACAGTTGGTGTAACCCTGAAGGTGTCATTACAACAGGAGGAGATCAGATGATCATTGAGGTTATTTTACACACAAAATATTTTTTAATCTTCCACACTAATATTTCATTGTTTCCTTTCAAAGCTTTGATGAAGAAAAATGGATAACTGCAGTGGCTATAGAAGGAAAGGTTCATCATATTCCTCAGGACGTGAAGAAACACTGGTGACAATTCCAAACAGCACAGAATGAAGGTTGTATATATGTTTGTTCCACATCTTAGCAATGACTGTTAAGGATTCTGATTCAGATTAAGGTTAGCAAAATTGCTTCATGTGCAGTAGAATTTGCAGGAAAATGTTAAGTGGCTGAAGCTGCTAAATGACATTCTTAAATAATTGTTGGAAGATAATTTTGATCGAGTTTTCATTTTATTTTATATGCTCTTTTGATCTTAGTATGTATTCATTTGTGGGACAACAGTAAACTTTGCATGTCTATATCAGGCATTTTGCAAAAGTGCATGAAATTGTTTAGAAATTTATAAGGGGTAAATTGAGACACTCATGCCCAATGTTAACTAAAGTGAAATATCTGTTTTCCCCAATATATATTTCATGTTTTATACACAAATTTCTGCTTTAATGAACATTCATACCTTGAATACCTTCAAGATCTGTGCTTACACGACTTAGCACATTTCTTGTCTATAATTAAATACATTGTCTAATGGAGGACAGAAAGGGAAGAAGACTGCAGGCTAGAATGATGCGGGAAGAAAGAGTGAGTATGGTAAAACAAACAGAAAGTCATCTGTGATAACGGGCTCTCTCATCATCCAGGCAACACAACTGAGGGCGTATAGTCCCCCTTCCAGGTAAACAAAGAGTTGAGGATGTATTGGTTTTAAGTTTTATTATTGAGGGCCAGTACCACCAAGGAACAACAAGATCAGAAGAAACAGTCACCCAGTAAGGATGACCAGTTTGGGGAGAGGTGTGAAAACTTTGAGATGCTTCCAGGTGAGAGGTCATAAAACCTCAAGGTGCCATGAGGCACAAAGAGAGACATAGGCCCTTTTCTCACGGGGTAATTAAATCTTCCCAGGTCGACCTCGAACGGGGGCCTTTTTCACCTTAGAGAGAACCGGGTCGCATTTAATTTTTTTGATTCTCACCTCAATCCGCGCGGGGGAGCCACCATCCAGCATTCGCGTGCACTTTTTAAAAACCAGAAGAAATGTGGTTTTTTTCCTCCAATCCGTGCTGTTCGTTTTGTGAAAAAACGACGGTGCGTACTGATTCGTGCAGGGGATCAAGAGAGGGAGGGATTTAGGCGTGGCCAGCAGAAGCCACAAGACCGCCCCCAGTGCTTTCCAGTGCTGCTATCAAGGCTGAAAGGACCGTCATTAGCAGGGCTAGCACCCCAGCAATGTTCGTCAGCAGCTTGTGCTCCATACACAAAACAGCAGAAAGCAAGCAGAAAGACAGAGGGGGGAAAATGTCTCCACAGCAGCTCCAAAGAAAGGTGTGGGACAGGGTGGGGGGGTTCGTTGGAGGATGTAAGGATGTAAGGATGTAAGGAGGATGTGTACTGACATCCGTGATGACGCTCAGAGTGTTTCTTTTAAAAATTGAGCACAGCCAATCACTGCCAGACAGGACGGGGAAAGGACACCTATGGGAGTGGCCATGGTAATATTGTGTGAATGCAATGATGCTGCCTAAGCCTTTTCTCTATGGAACCGTGAGAACGCTCCTAAAATTTCAGTCCGTGTTAGTGGGGATTAAGGGAAAACCCGCCTGGATCATAGTGGCACGATTTCTGCACCCCGTGAGAAAAGGGCCAAAGTGACTGATGGGAGGGAGTGGGATGCTACCTGCTTCATTTGCCCTAAAAAAAGCCTGGTTTTAGGCTGGACAAAGGGGTCCAGACTCCCAGGTTCCCATGACCATCCAAGACTCAGAACACCATCTCTATTGTGAGTAGAATTGGAATGTTCAGCTAGTCACATTAAGGCTTATGTTTTTTTTTTTTAAAGCTCAGCTGAATATGATTTAGGTTGTTTTCGCAAGGAAGATGTCTTCATTTATAAGATACCCTTTTGCTAATATAAGATTACTTGCTTAGAAAAAAAAAGCTATGCTTCTTAAGCGTTAAAGATCTCTTCTTTCCATGTTCTCTTCACATGCCTTTTGTCAATGTGTACACGCATACACATATAGGACTCTCATCTCCAACAGGGAAAGTCTCGGCAGAGGTGGAAAAATGGAAGCTAAACCTCTCAGTAGCTCCCACTAGGCTACTGAATCACATAGTGGTGATGGCAGCTACACAGTCTTTGGGGGGTCCCCTCTCTTACTCAAGAGCAGGAGACAGCTTGTCACACCATTGCAAACACATGCTGTGCCTAAGTTCCTATAAAGTAACAAGCAAGCTGCCAATCAGTGAATATACACACAGAAAGGTTGCTGACTCTAACAAACAGACTGGGAGTATTTTAAAAAGAGTTTGGTGCACCTCGTTGAAGAGTGCTTTAGAACCGTGCTACCCAAAGTGATGAAGAGCCAATGTGGTGTGTTGTTGTTATTATTATTGTTAAATGTTTATTTGTATCCTACTTTTCCCCCAAAATTGGGCCTCAAAGCAGCTCAAAAACAATTTAATTTAAAAACATATAAATAGTGCAAATTTAAATAGAATTAAACACCTTAAAAAGATGTTAAAACTTATGATTAAAACAGTACAGGACCGTGTAGCCCGTTCTTTAAAAACTTGCTGTATTGTGTATTTTTCTAGTGGTTTAATGTTGGGCTAAGATACTGGGAGATCAGAATTTGAGTCCCAGCTTGGCCATAGAAACTCACTAGGTAATCTTGGGCAAGTCTCTCAGCCTCAGAGGAGGGCAAAGGCTAACTTCCTTGCTGGGAAAACCCCATGATAGGTTCGCCTTAGTATCTCTCTAAGTCAGAAATGAATTGAAGGCATACAACAACTTAAAAGTGGTGATCTGTGAACCAGAGCCAATCCGTGGAATATTGACTGCCAGTCTTCAACAAGATTCCAGGAAAGAAAGAAGTAGTTGTAATCAATGGATGCAAAGATAGTGATGATTTCTGGCACACTGAGGGGAAAAAACCCTGCTGCTCCTCAAATTAGATAGCTTAAGAGATACTGCTTTAGGGCAACATTTGTACTGGTTAATGGCCATGGTGTTGGTGTCACCAATGTGGTAACTCGTGATGTCACCCCCATAGAGCCATTTGATCCAGGAGCCATAATTCAGGGGGTCCCAGGGCCTTTCCACATGCACTATTACAGTGCTATTATTCCACTTTCAACATCTTGTGGAATTCTGGGGTTTGTAGTTTACTGAGACCAAAGTGCTCTCTGGCTGAGAATTCTAAATACCCCTCCCTAAACTGCAAACCCCAGGATTCCATAGGATGTTAAAAGTGGAATAAGAGCACTATAATAGTGTAGTGTGGAAAGGCCTCCAGTCTCCTGCTACTAGGGCCCTTTTCGCATTGAGGCTTCTAGCGCAAGCGGGGGAGGGCAGGTCGCGCGAGAAGCCTTCTCCAGGAGGCTGCGGTTTCCCCCTCCTTCCTTCCGCAGGCGAAGGAACGAGCGCGGAAGCAGCAGCCTCCCGGAGGCGGCGGCGGCGGCTCGCGCCTCCGGCCCCCTCGCGAAGCAGGAGGCTCTCGCGTCCGTCCCCCGTGCACACACGAAGCAGGAGGTGTCGTGTCCGCCCCCCCGCGCGCGAAGCAGGAGGTGTCGTGTCAGTCGCGCTAGCTCCCTGCCCCACCCCTTCCTTTCGCGGGGCGGAGGGAAGGAAGCGCGACCCGGCCACCTCCCCGACGCTCCGCACAGGAGGCAAGTGCGTGTGGGCGCCAGGAGCGCTGCGCGAGCGCGGGTGATTTTCGCTTTGAGGCGAAAATCAAAAATACGCGCTCGCGCAGCATCAGCCCCGTGAGAGCGGCGGAAGTGGGAGTGCGTTGTGCAGAGCGACGCTCCCACTCCCGCGAGGCTCAGGGGGCTATCGCGCGACAGAAAGCCCGTGCGAAAAGGCCTTAGGACTCACTCTCTGGGCATCCCGATCTACCTGCCTAACTCTGCATGCACAACAGCACTAGGATTTTGTTCAGCCATAAGAAAAAACTCACAGCACTCCCATAGTGATACCACTGGTTAATGGGGTGGACATACAGTTTCAAATATTTTCACATTTTTCTGATACTTTCATTTTTTTTAAAAAAGCATTATCCTATCTTTTAAACAGATTTTAAAAGAAAGATGAGGTTCAGACATCATCCTTAACAGACAAAAAGGACAAGCAGTCTATCTCATTTCTTTTGGCCTCAAAACAGCCATGAAGTTGCATCCAAAACTAAAATCTCTGGAAAACTGAGCAGTGTGTCCTACTGGCTTTTGTGCTGTTAAGTCACAGTAACATTTTGAGTGAGTAACTGGATGGCTATAGCTTTTCATTTTGTAATGGTAGCTCAGTTATATCTGCCAAAATAATTGCTTGGTGTGCAAATTAATACACCAATCTATATGCAATACTGTGCAATCCTAAAAGAGCTCTTTTATCTAAAGATCAGAGACTATTCTACAAAAGAAGGGGAGGAGATTTCTTTCCTGTTTCTACAGATTTTTATTGTCTCAGTTTTAATGATAAAGAAATGTAGGCTTAGAAATTAACATACTAGTTGTGCACACAGAGTAAAATAGGTGTTAATGAATGAAGTAGCAGAGACCTTAAGTGGCAAAATGGATTTAGCCCATCTCAGCAAGCACATTTTCTAACACTCTTCAATGGGAAATCTTCTTGCAAATGGAAAATGATCACAGTTGGGATGAGCCTGGGCTAGAACCTATGTGCCAGTTTCACAAATAGGGCTGCCGTATCTCAGGGTCTGCTCTAGAGTCTCCACTTTTTGTGGGTCATCTCCAGGTGGGAGACAAATGTACAAATTCTACAGTTTTGGTGCAACTTGCAAGCACTCTCATGGCGATCTATATATTTACTTACATAGTTTCCTCCTTTACTCCCAATCATAGTGGTGCCCAAATTGGCATCCCTCTTTTTAGGAACAGGAAGTATTTCCACTGCTGAGCATTCTATATTCTGTACCAAATCCTCGTTAATTCACTCCTTGTGCAATCATGACCATTTCTGCATTAGACTGTTATAGCGCTATTATTCCACTTTCAACATCCTATGGAATCCTGGGGTTTGCAGCTTAGGGAGGGGCCAGCTGGCCCCTCCCTAAGCTGCAAACCCCAGGATTCCATAGGATGTTGAAAGTGGAATAATAGTGCTATACAGTCTCGTGCGAAACGGTCCATGTCTTTTGTGATCCTTCTACTTCTTAGATTAGAACAGTTTTTCAGTTTCTGCATTCCTCCAGCAAATCAAATCACAGTTCGGTGTACCAAGATGTCTGATACCTGCTTCCTCTAGAACAATTTTTCTATTCGTTAAACATAGGCTGTGTAACTTAACTGGGGAATGGCCAGAACTGTCAGAATTAAAAATGAGTACAATTCTACAGAACCAGGAAATAAATTCCACTTGATTTTCCAATCTTGCTAAGTGATTAATAGGATTCTTTTGTCAAGTGAAATGACCTCCTTAATTAAACATGCTTAATAGGATGAAAACATTGTCTGCTTTAAAATATTATACTGTTTAATTCTTCAACAGATTAGCTAATTGATTAACTGGATGACTAACTGGACCAGACGAAATGTTTCTAAATGTCATCATCCAGGCCAGTGTTGGTTAAAGGTGGTTAACTAGTTTTTACATGCATTTATTTCATTTGGAAATTTGAAGAAAAAAGGAGAGCAACAAGTTTTCCTTTAAAATCCTGCCTAAGAAAGAGCCACTAAAGGCAACTTACAGAGATGATTGTTACTGGCAAATTGCTTAGAGAATATATGAATGAATGTACTACAGAATCTCAAGTCTGAGGCCCTTTTCACACGGCATTTGCCATGTGAAAGGGCGCCTGTAGCTTCGCGCAATTGTGAGGAGTGATCTGCATGACACACTCACAATCGTGTGATGCTTCAGGGTTGGGCAGGTGCTGCTCGCGTAATTTTTCATTTTCAGTTGAAAACGGTGTGTGATCATGCATTGCTCCAGGCCTCCGCGTGCACTTGCTGTGCGTGCGGAGCCTCTGGAGCTGCGGTGGTTGCACTTCCTGCCCCAGCACAGCCTGGGAAACTCCCAGGCTGCATTGTGGAAGGAAGAGGCAGGGCTCTTGCACTACCTGCTCGGGAGCAGGTAGCCCATGTAGAGTTGAAGCAGCAGGGATGCAAGACCCTCCCACTGGAGGCTGCTTGCACAATCCCTGCATCCCAGCACTGAAAAAAGGTAAGCTGCAGAAAGGGCCTTACTCCTGTTGCATCCACCCACCGTTTTAGGCGGATTTCATACAGCATGAGCTAGAAATGTTATCTTCCCCATATTTGCTGAGGTTAGGGGCGCAGTATTCCTGTGAAAGTGGAAAAAACACAAATAACTCTAGACTCCCCTAAACCACATTTAACACACACAAAAAATATGGCCTGTGCACTCAGCCCAATGAGGGTGCCTTCAAAGTGTTGGGATTCCATCACAAGGCAAAAGTGGGCTGATGGTGGGGTTTGCAGCTGCCTCCGCTGCTTCCTTATGTTATTTTTTAAATAAGGACTTACAGAGCTTGTTTGCAGTCTCGGTCTTGCGAAGTTTACAGTCCTTATTAAAAATGGCATAGGGCAGCAGTGTAGGCAGCAGTAAATAATCTGTGAATCCACAAAAGTAAAACTTGTAAATGTGGAAGGCCAACTGTACATGTAAAGCACTTGCCAGGTTTCTGTATGTTTCCTAACATGATTTCTTCCAATATTGAGTCAAATCTTCCCATGCTTGTGTTTATATAGCTAAAACTGCACCATCCATACATGAGAAAGAAGTGCTCAGGATTATCTGCTTGGGGTGGGGAAAGCCTTTAGAAAAAAATATTTTAAAGGTTTCCAGGTAATTCAGAATACAGCCCAGCAAAGAAGTTACTAGCAAGGAATGATGGAATATTAAGTGAACGAAAGGAAAAATAAAAAGGACAACCAAGTGGGAGGGGAACAGAATGAACTGGCTTGAAAAGGAGGAGAGGGGAAAACAGACATATAAATTTTATACATTTGTAGGTCAGAAAGAATGACTATTTTCAGTCCACATTGAGAAACTGTTTTAAATTTCTGCAGGGATGGAACAAAGAGCTTGTTTTGAGATATGAGAGGAGAAATACAAGATTTTACGCATCTAGGTGTCTATCCTTTCCTGTGCAAAATCCAATTGGAAAGGGAAGTGGGGGGATCCAAACAGGACTAGGATGCTGAGTGGCTGTTTAATGATGATTGATTTGGGGCAAGGGAGAGCAGAACACTGGGAATGGAACATGGAATAGAATGGCTGCAGCCCTGAACAGAATCACTCTATGTTTTACTGTTCTTGTTTCAGAGCCCTTGGCCAGGAAAGTGAGCACCGTTACTTAAATAACCCAAACAATACCTACCTCCACATAAGTAAGAGACCCCAAGAGGGGTTGAAAAAACCCTTGACTCAGGAAACCCTACTGGGGAAAGTCCCCACCCCAAAACAAGCAAATCCTTGCTGTCAGGTGGGGAAGTGGGACAAGGACAAGAAGGGGAAATGGAATGAAATGGAATGATCATGAACCAGGAACATACCACACTGCAGCATTTTGCTGCAAGTCCCATTTGAATCAGTTAAAATGCCATCTGCTAGAATGGTTAATTCTATTGCAGGGATGGAAAATCAAAATGGTCAGTGGTATGGGGATTATCCCATCTGAAGCTCTCCAGTGCATAGATGACCAGAGGTGTGGTCATGCTCCTTGTCCGCTGGCAAAAAATGCTAGGCAGAGATTTTTCCATTCAAGTCCGTTGCCAGAGATTCAGCTTTGTTCCCTCAACTCTGGTCTTATGCAGAAAAGAGGAAGAAGAACAAAACTAGGGGATGTAGCTGGGGTGTGTGTGTGCATGTGTGTGCAAAATGAGAGCACTGGCCCACAATAAGAATTCCGCCTTCTGATTAAATTTTCCTTCAGTTCTAGCATCACAGAGACATTGAAGATTGTTCACACCTAGAACTCTTATATTTTCTGTTTTCCTTTTTTGGTAACTTTGTCTGCCCCTTTTCTTTGGATGCCCAAAGTGTATTTTTAAATGCTTAACTGAAGTTTTAGGTTAAGAAGATGCTAGAAATTTGGAGTCTGAAGGAACATTTCACTGGGAGGCAGGATTCTTATGAGGGGGAGGTCAATGCCCTCATTGCCACTCTTCCATAGCTACACCCCTGAACAATACCATTTAAGCCTTTCCAAGAGGTTCAGGTAGCTCTTGGAAACACTGGCTGGGAGTGGTAGATGGAATCCTACTATCTGCGATCAGAAATAGTGTGGATTCCATTTCCTACTTTTTGAATCACTGGGAGGTTAGGTGGAATACAAAATGTCTGGCAAAACCATTCTGATTCCCTGCTCCTGCTGTACTGATACCTTCTATACAGTCAGAAAAGTTTGGGGTCTCCACTCAGCTATTTGAATTTGAAGATGACACCCTCCAGTAACAGATACAGAGAAACAGTTGTGGTTCAGACCTATACACTTCCTCTGTGTGTGTGTTTCAAATATTTCTTTCTTTTCAAGCAATGGTATTTATTCAAGCTATTCTTAATAGTTTAAGAGGTAGCATATATTCCCTACGCTATCATGCTAGGGATGCAGTTGGGGAATGGGAGAGCTTTGAATCCTCTTGAGATTGACCTTTGATATACTATATATGGTGCTACTTGACCTCATTTTGTCCTCTGAGAAAACTTCATCTATATAACAGATGGGTTCAGATTGTGGAACTCAGATATCATCATCTGCAGAGTATGTAATAAATACATTGTCTGCACAAAGTGTAGAGGTGAAAACTGTTTGCATTAGATGTCAGCTTTGGGAGCTTCTTTGATGGAAAGCAAGATTATTATTTTTTTAGAGAAATCCAATATATAAATACCACTTGCTTAGGTTGCCTGAGTCACAGGATTGTGTAGAAAGAAAACAGGAGGGAATGAAATTTTCCATTCCTTTTTATATATGGATGGGACGTCAATCAAATATTCTTTAATGGTAGCTCAATTATATAAAGAGCTGGGATCCCCTTAATGCTATTATTGTAGCTAGAGTGAGATTATAAAAAATATTTTTAAAGGTCAGTTTTCATTTCTTTATTGGATGAACACTGTAAGGTAATAGATTGTTGTGTCAGAAAACCATAAACCTTTCATAGAATTAATATATGCCAAATATAGCTGTTATCAATGCTTAAGTTCCATTAATTCCAGGTCATGTTTTGACATGAAACCCAGTGTGTGATGTTTTTATTACACAGCAAACAGATTTTTATAGTACTGTACATCGATAGGGCCATTTGGTTACACTTAGTTTCCACTGTGATTGTTCACTTGTCTTTTAAGAATGTATTGCTTTATAAGTCATTGTATGGCAGAACTTGGCTACACAGTAAAGGAGAAAAGACCCAATTTCTTAACAGTCTCAGATATAGGCAAGTTCCCACCATTGTGAGGGGCAGCATTTCTCTCTAATAGTGAATTCAGCTGAGACTGTGAGTTTGTACTCCAGACATTGGGTTTCTCCAGATGGGATAAACATGTTGGGAGGCTATGGTATTTGTTGCTATAGTTCTGTGGATTTTTAAATAAAACTTCCACACAACATTTCCATTTTTTGCAGACTATTTTCTAACAACTCCTGGCACCAGCCGCAACATTTTATTCCCAACTTTGTTTCTTTTAATTCTAAAATTTGTGGGAACAAAAAAGTTTCTTCCTCCTCTTCTCTCTTATTCCACCCCCCCCTGAAGTTATTGTGCTATAGTGTGTCAGTGAAATGGCATTTTTGTACTATAACTCATAAGATTTGAAAAGAAAAACCCCAGAGAGGAGAAAAATTCCACTTCAAACCATAGGCTGCAAAACATGCCTATATTTTTTTTAAAAACCTTTGGATGAGTGTAATGCAGATTCAAGAAATCACTACAAAAGTTAGCCCCTCCCCTACATACTGACACAGAATAAGTGGATGTAGAGGTAAAAACAATCAGCAAAACCCAAGGAACTCAAGATTCTTTAAACTGAGCTGGGAAAGACCTGTAACACATGAATTCATAGTTCTTTTGACCAGTCTGGAAAAGCCCACTGAGAAACACAACTGAGGTTATCAGCAGGAGAAGTTGAGGAAAACCCATGGTTTGCAGTCACAGAGACGTCAACCTAAGGCCAGAATCCTCTTTGCGCAATGACCTGGTGGTTGTACTTTTTCCAGGACTGTGGAGCAATGTGAGGGAATGCACACAAACCCCACTGGCTATTTGGTCAGTGCTTTAGTCCTTCATGGATACTGCGCTTCTGCTCTTTAATTTTCTATTGTTACTGTCTACACTTACCTAGCTATGCTGGCATAGTGCACCATTAGCATGTCATCCTGAGTCTTGTCGGGGAATTGAGAGATTTTTTAGTACTAAGTCTCCCAATCAGCAGAGCATTTTGTAATGCACAGGCAGAAGTTGAACAAATTACCAGTCCCACTTTATCATCTCCACCCCAGACACACTTAATCTAGCTTAAGATAAACATAAACAGTTTGGTGAAAAATATCTAAAAAAGGATTTGCTCACATAATCTTGTGCATAGTTTGCACAGGTTCAAATTCTTGAAGAAAGGTAAGACGAAAGTAAGAACTCACATGCTTACAAGAAAGCATGCTTGCCAGAAAATCAGAGAGCACATGCTTGTAGGGAAGCTGAAGAACAAAAAGGGAAGAGTACATGCAAGGGGAAGTGGGTGTTGCCCAAACAACAGGAAGTTTATTCTAGGCAGTCCCCTTTATGCCTACAATACACATGAAAACTAACTAGCCAGTTAATTAAGTATGCAAAAGTTGCCACTCCCAACAAGTCTAACAGCCTAATAAAGATTGGGCATACCCAGTAGCTACAGAACACAGTCTGTTGGGCTTTGTTGGTGAACGGAATTACTATTCTGGAAGAGGCATGGCCAGCTAGAGCCATGAACAGAAGTAGTCCACACTGTAATGTTTTGTTGCTCTTGTTTCACTACACAAATCAGTGATAGCCATGTTTCTCAAGATAAGATAAAAGCAATGGTAATTACGGGGCCAGCTGTGGAAGTGAAACATGGCCTTCATGACACTGATGTTGTCAATTATCAAAGTGTATGTTTGAGTAAGTGAAAGGGGGAGTGATTGAAGGGAGTGAGAGAGATTTCATCCTTCTTCTCAACTGCAGGAAGTTAACCTTCTGCCAGACATATTCCTACTCTTTTCCCTATCAACTTCAGTTGAAAGTGGGCACAGACAGCAAGGAAAAAGCAATAGTTTACTCATTCTGCCCAGGCAGTAACAAGTGGAGCCCTGGTGGTGCAGTGGAGCCCTGGTGGCACAGTGGTTAAATGCCAGTACTGCAAGCCACAAGGTTGTGAGTTCGATCCTGCCCGGCTCCAAGGTTGACTCAGCCTTCCATCCTTTCGCAGGTCGGTAAAATGAGTACCCAGCTTGTGGGGGCATGTATAGAAATGTTTCGAAATACATGCTATTTGTAAGTTGTTCGCCACCTCGATCCATATGGAGAGACGGGATTCAAATAAATAATAAATAAAAAAATAAAAAGTGAGGTTCCACAAGCACAAGCTGGTAGCAATGTTTTTCTGTGCTAGTCCATGATCATAGGAGGAAGGAGAAGCTGAACAGAAATTCCCCAGCCACTGCTACCCCATATAAGCTACTGATCTTGGGGCCATTTCAGGCAAAGGGTATAAACCATATGAAGCAGAATAGGAGAGGAATATGAATATGAAGCAGAATTTACACCAAAATGAGTTATTGATTTTAATAACAGAAGCAGAAACACAATAGCAAACAAATGTAGACTTCTTTCTTCTTGGTTATTGTTTGCTGTTGAGTCAACTTTGGCTTACGGCCAGCCCTATGAATGAGAACTTTCAAGATCTCTGGCCATCAGCCACCCCACTCAGGTCTTGGAGACTCAGGACCATGCCTTCTTTGGTTGAGTCAATCCCCCCATAGTGCAGCTTTGCTGTTTTCCTTCTGCCATCCATTTTACCAAACATCATTATGCTTTCCAGTCAGTCACACTGTCTTATGATATGTCCACAGTAAAACAGCCTTAGTTTAGTCAACTTCATTTCTAGTGACAGCTCTAACTTGATTTGCTTTAAGACCCATTCATTTGTCTTTTTTTTTTTTTTGCAGTCTTTTTGCAGTCTGAGGAACTCTTCTCCGGCACCACATTTCAAATGGCCTGTTTTTTTTTCCTGTTAGCTTTTTACACTGTACAATTTTCATGACCATCCATAGAAATCTGAAATGTTTTATTCTATAGCTTGCAAGGTCACTAAATAAAGAATATTTCAACTGTGGCATTACAACTTATGGAATGGCCTTCCCAGTAAGGCTTACCTGGTGTAAACATTAAGTTTCATATGCTGGGTGAAACATAATCTTTTTTACTTATCTGCTGCTATGATTCTGGATGAGCATTTTACTTAGTCTATACTTCAACTGCTGTTTGTTTATTTATTTAATTTATATTCCGCCTTTCTCCCAAGATGTGATTCAAGGCAGATTACAATGATTTAAAAAGATCAGGCTACAACATTAATTTACAAAAATGAAAAACAAGTTAAACAACAATATTATTAAAAAACATGATTAAAAACAGTTAAAAACATTTAAACAGTTAAGAACATTTAAAGGCATTTAAAATATTCATTAAGTGCCCTGGAATCTTGTGATGATATATAAACACTTTAAATAACATACAATAAATAAAGATTCTATGTGCATTCTGGCTCCCATTGAAGTCAGAGGTAATGCTCCCACAGGTGTTTTTTTTAAAGCAAGCATTTTGTCCTTTAACGATTCTTTAAAACATATTACAAATAAAACAAATGTGATGGCACAAATTAATAGCCACAATTAAATCAGAGCCGCATTCATTATGCAGTCTTGCTTTTATTACTGTAATTCCGACATTTATGATCACTCTTACAATTAGGAAAAAAATTAATGTGTTATAAAAATGCCCACAACCATGCAATCTTATGATTAAACATATGCATGGGTATAAACAGAATCTCTTCACAATATCAAAGCGACTGGGTTCACACACACATTAGTCATGCTGTCTACCCCATATCTGGGCTCAAACGACCCACAGAAGGCAGCCATGTGGAGAAGTAATGTTTGACCTAGCACTTCCATGGATACAGTTTCCAAAGCGTGCTGAAAATTCATGCGAGTGTGGTAAATGAAACTGTGCACTTCAGAGATACACAAATTGCCCCTGGGGAACTGTATGTATATCCCTGGCGATGGCAGATCACACATTACTTCCGTGTGACTGTCATCTTTGGATTGCTCAGATCATTCTGTGCTGAACGCTTTATGAACATTTGGAGTAGCCTTTTGATAATGTGAACATGGAAAAATTAGAAATAGAATCATAGAATTTTACAGTTGGAGGGGTTCACAAGAGCTACCAAATTCAACCTCATGGTAATACAGACCATGCCTTTCCCACCCCTTTATAACTAGATTGGTTCTATTGGCTGCTCAAAGTCCATGCAAAGTCCATTTTGTTATCATTTCACAATTGTTGCTCTACTATTGAAATATATTTATTTGTACACATAACTACAACTTTTCCATGTCGGTAAACAGGTTTAATACTTACAAATTTGTCAGCTTTAAAGGATTATGAAATGTTTGATAAAATTAATTTTACCTCAATCCATTTCTCTTACTGCAAGTATCAGGTTCTGTTGAGACATATACAAGTTTCCCTCTAACTCTGATCCTTCGCATGGCTCTGATTTGCCTACTGCCCTCAATGTGTTATGCACGTAGCTTTCCTTCTGGCAGCCCTCTAAAATAACCATCCTTTCCCTTTGAAACATACATATTTCATGAATTATACACTGGTGTTGCAATATCATTTGAACATTATTGCAGGCGGGTTTGGCAAAACGGTTTTAGAATCACTTTTCTTTAAATCATTTTACCTTTTATGAAGAGAACATGCACCAATATCTTTCTGTTTCTGTGAGTAAAGACATTTGCTATGTATACATTTATAGGGAATGACAGTGGCAGTGTGAAATTGATTGTAAAAAATTCCAAACTGAATAAAATGGGTGTCAAAACACAGCCTGTATGGTACTGTAAGCCATAAGGGATTACAATTGGAAATATATATCTCAGAATGAAATGATTCACAGAGATAAAACAAGCTTGCTAAAATCAGATCTTCAGGAGGAAGTCAGCATCAGAACAGGTTTTACCTCAAAGATTTCAATATTTTACTTGCAAGGAGGGGATACTCAATAAAGAGATTTCAACATTAATTTCCATTCCTACTGCCAAACCTTTGGGCTTTTTCCAAATTGGATCTAATGTCTCCAATAACCTATTCAGTCATATAACTTTGTATCCCAGAGTCCATCATTTCCATTAACTAATGAAAGTATTACACCTATTATGATTACAGACTCAATCCTATGGCTTTAAAGCTGCACCAGCAAAACAGTCACTACTTATTTATCAAATTTTGGAGCCAATCATATTTTGTAAGCTGGGGCTGGCTAGGAAAAAGAAAGTTAAGCCCCATTTGCTTAATGGCGCTGCCAAAGGCCTATTCAGACAAAAAGGTTGTACAGTACCTCTGACATATGCACTGGCTAGAGCTTTCAGAAAAGCGGTATTTGTAAGTGAGGAGCAGCTGCAAAGAATGACATTCCAATTCAGCATCAGCTGCAGCCAGTTTGCCTGTATTTTGAAGGGCTGACAGTTGGCAGATCCAACCCTTAGGGCTGGTTTAGACTTTCAAGACTATTTCCATGTGATGTATTCTAATGCTCCAGGAGACATATAGGCACAAAAAATTTACTGTGTGATAGGATGCCCACTGATACAGATGGACCTTCCTCTGAGTTTTCTAGCCATTAAGAACTCAGAAATCACTGCTGCACATCTATGTCAGTCTTTGGTTTATTTGTACCTCATCTCCCCCCACCCCAAATGAAACGTAAAGAGATCCCTTGGATCTCATGCAAATTCATCCCTAGGCTGAATCAGGACACAATAGGTGGAGATGTTCTGAATGTCTGAACCAGCAACAGATGCAGCCTTTTCATCGGCTTTGGTAAAATGTACACTCTGTGAATGTGTGCGCGCGCACGTGCAGTTGCACACACATTCCTACAAGTTGCCTGTTGATTTATGGCAACCCCATGAATTTCATTCAGGTTTCCTAGGCAAGGAATACTCAGTGGTGGTTTGCCAATTCCTCCCTCTGAATATAGCTTAGCTGCTGGCATTCCATTATGGAGTCCAGAGTTCTCCAACACTGTGTATCTGTGTGGGGCAACGGTGTGTTTGTTAAATATTTCTCTCTCTGTGTGTGTGTATGTGGGGTGGAATACATACCTCTCCTTGCCTTAACAAGCTATGTTTCATTGCTTTTAAGCAACTTTTCTACAGTCCAACTCCAATATACTGAAAGTAAGCAGGACAGAGAATAATTCTTGGAATGACAGAGTGCAGTATGGTAAGATGGCAGCTTGAATGTGGTAGGGCATATTTGCCACTTTGGTCTTCCATACCTTCCTCTTTGTGGAAAGAGCAGACTCCCCATGCCAGCTTGATATGTGAATGGGACAAATGTGTATAATGCACACACAGTTGTCCAACACATCTAGTTAATACTTCAGCATTGCAGCCTGAACCTTCTAAGTGAGATATGTCTGCATTACTTGCAACCTGCCTACCAGAATACAACCCGCAGTAGTTGGTAGCTTCCCTCTCAAGAACTATCCAAAGTGCTAAACCATATGTCTCAAATAGGTTCAGAATATTATATAGAACCTTTCAAATTCACACTAAAAGCCAGGATAGATCCATTACTCCACTGACATGGGAGCCACCAGTCCAGGACACAGAGGAGCAGATGAGCCCCTTGTTGTTGGGTGCCTTGGTGCATGGTGCACCTATTATGGGGTTTTCTTGGTAATATTTGTTCAGAGGGGGTTGGCCTTTGCCTCCTCCGAGACTGAGAGTGTGTGACTTGCCCAAGATTATCCAGTGGGTTTCCATGGGTGAACAGGGATTCAAATCCTGGTCTTCAGAGTCATAATCCAACACTCATACCATTACACTATGCTTTGACTAAAATGAAGAGAAGCTATCAAGCTCAGTTACTCCAGCAGCACCTGAAGTAGAGTGCTGGATACCAAATCCAGGCCCACTATCCCAACTGGAGCCAGTTAGGCAGAGGCTCTTCATTCCTAAGACCTCCAGAGATAATAATCCTCTGGACCTGCCTTCTTCCAGAAGTTGCGAGACATGCAAACGTTGACCTGTCCAATGAGCCTGCAAGGGAATAGCAGAAAGAAGGTGGAGGACTAGTCTCCAGGTGCTATTTGTAACTGGAAGTGATGGAGCTTGGGAGAGGTGATCTTGTTTTGGAAACATAGAATCATAGAATCTGAGAGCTGGAAAGAACTGCAAGAGCCATCTAGTTCAACCTCCTGCCATGCAGCATCAGACAACTAAAGGACTCTTGAAAGATGAATGTACAACCTCTGTTTGAGACCTCCAAAAAAAGGAGAGTCCACCACCCTCAGAGGGCAGTGTATACCACTGCCAAACAGCTCTTATGGTAATTAAGTTCTTCCTAATGTTTAGGTGGAATCTCTTCTTATTTGAATCCACTGGTTCATGTTCTAGTCTCTGGAGCAGCAGAAAACAAGTCTGCTCCATCTTCTACAGGATATCCCTTCAGATATTTAAAGAAGGCTATCATGTTACCTCTCAAGTTTTCTCTTCCCAAAGCTAAACATGACTCAGGAATCAGTTAACCTAAACATGACTTAGACTTGGATTCCAGACTTTTGATCATCTTGGTCATCCTTCTCTTGGCAGGTTTCAGCTGGTCAATATCTTTCTTGAACGGTTGCCCAGAATAGGGCACAGTATTCCAGGTGAGGTCTGACCAAAGTGGAATAGAACAGCAGTACTACTTCCCTTGATCTGGACATTATTGTTGTGGTATGCCTTCAAGCTGTTTCTGAGTCAAGGCGACCCTATCATAGGGTGTTCTCCATAAGATTTGTTCAGCAGGAGTTTACCATTGCCTTCCTCTGAGGGGGAGTGTGTGATTTGTCCAAGGTCATCAAGTGGGTTAGCATGGCTGTGCAGGGATTTGAATCCTGGTCTCCTGATGTCCTGGTCCAATGCTCAAAACACTACATCACACTGATTCCCTTCTGGACATTATATTCCTGCCCCCCTTAAAGTCTTAGCTCAGCCCCAGCCCTGGCTGGAGAAAGGAGTTTTCTAAGGTTCTAGGAAGAAGGCAACAACAAACTTCTTCTGAGTCATCTTGCCCAGAAAATCCTATGATTGGATCACCATAGTTCGGAGTTGATTTGAAGGCCCATGACGACAACAACCATCTTTCAGACCTATGTTATCATAAGGAATGGGCTATCATTTGTTAAAACTGGATGAAATAACAAGCACTGTGAAATCACAGTAATATCACACAAATGAATTAGGAGGCATAGGTAGAGGCTAGCAAGACATGACTGGGAACAACCCATTCACTTACCATCCCAAAGATACTTTGTTGACTGGGAGATAAGCTTTGCTGATCTTGAACTCAAAACTTCTGATGTGCAGCAATAACTTGTACTCAGCGTGTGGAGAGATTTGTACTATGTTCTATTTGCAGCTAGCATACCAGAATATTATAACATTAAGTATGTCAGCTTTGCTCGATCACTTTTTTTAAAATGGTTTGGAACACATCCAAATTTATGCTGAATTACATTCATTTTAAAAGAATCACAATGACATTCTTATAATTGGCTTATATTTTAAAATACTGTTTGCTGTGGAGAATAATCTTCAAAAATCAGTAGGGTCAAGAAAAGCAATTACTTGAAACTGTTTAGAGCTTCTTGCATTTTTTTAAAGAGCCAAAGTGCAAGTATATATTGGCTGAAAAGGTACTTCATTCTTTTTTGAATAAGAAACAACTGACCCATATACTTAAAACAAAGAAAGAAAACATAGTGAAACAAATCTAAACTATATTTCTCATCTATGAAGAAAATCTTTCTAAATATTATTAACTTTACTCATACCCTGCTTTGCATTCCCACCAGGAAATATACACAAATATATATTTATTCATACATAGTTCTAAGTAGCACTACTGAATGGATGGCAAAGAAAAAACTCACATTTCTGGTACAGAATGGATGGAAGAAATGTGCCACATGTTGGTAGTGCCCAATTAGCTTCCAGTTTTTATTATAATATATACATATTTCATTTTTACCACTAATTCCCAATAGTGTTCCTTTGACGGGCCTGAACAGAGCCATAACTGCTCAGCTTTAGTAGAACTGCTGCAGCATAATGCATTCAGTAGATCCCTGCTTTGCTTTTGAGATAATCTCAGTTAAACCAGTTTAGCCAAAGCCAGATACAAGCAAAAGAGCATAAAAGCTTAATGTTAATATAAAAATGGAAATCTGGACAAATGGAATGGCTGTAGGAAATACTTAAATGCAGCACATCAGAAGTGGCACACAGGAAAATGCTGGATCCAGAATGAAGAAAGGGCAAACATCTGTAAAACTGACACTTGTGGCTGGTGAATTGTTGCTAATCGGTGCTAAAATGTTCTATCATAAGATCTTTTGGGGCTTCTCTGTATACTTATGATTTGGCTAAAAAGACAGTAATTAGCTGTCAAGAGTGTAGTTAATTTCCATCTACAGAATGATCCCGATAGAGCTAGTCTGGTAAGAATCTTACTTTCATTTTGGCTAAAGAGTTGAATAGACATATTTTTTTCATGTTGGCTGACATATATATTAATGTATTTTTGTATAACTTATTTTTATGCCATCTGTTTAATTCATTCCTTGATATTGATGAGTCAGCGCAACATAGGCCCTTTTCACATGGCATTTTCAATGTGAAAGGGCCCCTTGTGCGTCATGCAAATGTGAGGAGCGGTCCACACGACGCACTCACATTTGCGCAATGCTCCAGGGCCTGACATGGACTATACATGTATTTTTTCATTTTCGGCTTGAAGCCGAAAATTCTGCGCGGTCACACATCGCTCCGGGGCCCCGTGTGCACTTACCTCGGGAGCTGGGCCAGTCGCACTTCCTGTCTCAGTGCAGCCTGGAAGGTCTGCAGGCTGCACTACGAAAGGAAGAGGTGGGGCTCTCGCATGAGCCGAAGAAGCAGGGAAGCGAGAGCCTCTCTCCAGAGGCTGCTCGCGCGAGCACCGCACCCCATCGCCGAAAATGGGTGAGTTGCGGAAAGGGTCATAGTGTTGTGCTACGATTCTGGGAGACCAGGGTTTGAATCTTCACTCAGCCATGGAAACCCACTGGGTGACCTTTGGCAAGTCATACTCTCTCAGCCTCAGAGAAAGGCAATGGCGAACCTCCTCTGAATAAATCTTGCGAAGAAAACCCTAGGAGAGGGTCATCATAAGCAACACTCAGCTCAAAGAAAGAGATATGGAAGCATAAGGATGCCCACTTGCCACTGCAACACAAACCCATGAGAACTTGGCTGGACTGTTGTTGGCCACTGAAAATATCCTCACTATCTAGTGCTGCTGGGCTTAAGGCTCCATGTAAAAGGCAGGGGTGTGTGTCTGGTAAGCACCAAACAGCGTTAGTTGATGGTTTTGTACCAGTGCTCTGCTTTTGAATATGCACTAGTATGTGAGGCCTGATAGGCCTTCTCTCCCATTCTGATATCCATTCCTCTCCCTCTGCAGTCCCAGTGGTGAGATGAAGATGCTTTAAAGAACACTTTAAGGCATTACAGGACCCACAACAACACCTTGAGGGAACAAACAAGCCACAACTTTATTGGTTATAGCTGGAAAGGCTTTGCCTAACATGAGGCATGGATCCAGTCATCAGATGATCCACTTGCTGGTTGATGGAAGTCCATCCGCCACACCTGGGAAGGATAACTTGAAATGAGAGAAATGGGATTCTACATGGGCAAAACCCATTATATGGTTCCACTGCCAGCAGAGAGGCAGGCTGCCACTGTCCCTGAGCTTGTCATGACACTTTATGCCTGACCTTATGGTTGGGCAAGAGGGCATGCATGCCCTGTTTCAGTCCCAAACTGGATACAGTCTCATGCAACTGACCAAAAATTATGACAAAGAACAACAGTATTGATACAGAGCAATGGGCCCCAAGACATGCAAAGACCATAAATCCACAGAAGAGCCAAGAAGGGAGGGTTGAAAGATGCTCCAAAATAGACTGATTCTGGTGCACCAGGAGGGGGGAGTTTTATATCTCCCTACCACAGCTGAGTGAAGACTATCTCAGCAACATCTGCTGAGGAAAACTGCCCCTCACCCAAGCAGAAGGGTTTCTTATTGGCTTGATCTCCTTCCATTGCAGAGAGCTCATGTTCTTGTGATAAGGTTGGTGTTTCGCATCTGTCCTCACCTCTCATACCCCATGTGGTGTACAATTGTGTTCCTAGGTGAGTTTGGGGACAATTCCTTTCACTTCTGGGCCAGTTTGTAACCTAATGGAAGTTGTAAAATTCTCCAGGTAGGTTGCGTAATTTTCTGAAGAGGATGGTGTGTTAGGTAAAAAAGAGACTAATTATTCTATTCTTGAAGAAGCATAACCTAAACACGTTAGTATCCATAAATTGATTATCAACATTCCCTTCCTGGGTGAGATGCATGAGTCATCATCCACATGTAGACATTCTTAAATGAAAACATCTTGATCCATTTGAGGTAGGCTTCAGGTCTAATTTGGGAACAGAAATTGCACTGTAGAAAGATCTTTATTGAAAAAGGGATGGAGGAGTAGAGATGGTAAATCTCAGTTTCTCCAAGTCCCAAGAGATGTAGAGAACAATGCTTTTCATCCTGCAGCTTCAAGACACTTGGGTATTTCCCCCTAGCAATGATAGAAGCTGTGCAACTTTTCCACAAAAGTTGTGCAGCTTCGCCAGAAAATGGCAGTTTTTTGTAAGCTATGTAGCTCCTCCTGAAAACTGTGTAGCTTTCAGTATAGAAAGGACTACTTTCACACAGCCACATGCGTGTTTTGTAGAAGACTGTTGAAAAAAAAAATAGTAAGCAGCAATGTTGCCCAAGAAAAATGTTGCATAAGAAAAAAGTTGTGCAAAATCAGCAATGTTGCATGTTAAAACCATATGGCCCTTTTTTTGTGCAACACGGCTGATTTTGCGCATTTTTGTTGCGCAACTTTGCTGTTTTCTGTATCAAAACAGCAGTGCTACACAACAAAAATGTTGTGCAAAATCTAGCAAAATTGGTACAACAAAACCATGTGTAGTTGAAGCTTCAATGAGTGATTAGTGAGCAATTTAGTTTTGCATTTTCTGCACTCTCCCCAAGTATATAGCCAAAAACCCAATGTAAGTGGGAAGGAAGCTGGGCAGTTTTCTGTGTGTAGTAAAAAAGACTGAACATAGTTCTCAAAAACTGCATAACTTATGTTGTACCATGAATGAGACAAACAAACAAACAAAAATGAACAGGTTGCTTACCTGTAACTGTGGTTCTTCGAGTGGTCATCTGTGCCATCATACACTAGGAGCTTTAGCGCCTGCGCGGTAGCGTTCGGAAACTTCTAGAGCTTGTTCGCTTGGCGGGAACCCCTCCCCCACGCCGGTACTGCGCATGCTCCTCCCGCCGAGCAACGGTCTCTCCTCAGTTCTGTCGTCCGCCGTAGAACCTACAGGGACCTGAGAAAGAGGGGAGGAAGGGCGGGTGTGTATGATGGCACAGATGACCACTCGAAGAACCACAGTTACAGGTAAGCAACCTGTTCTTCTTCTTCGTGGTCTCTGTGCCTTCATACACTAGGAGACTGTGTAGCTTACCGGTCGGACGGCGGGTCAGGTCCTACAGCACGGAAGCCAACACCTCACGTCCAAACCGGGCATCTCTGCGCGACCGGCAGTCGAGCCTGTAGTGGCGCACGAAGGTCGATGGTTGGGACCAGGTCGCCACACGGCAGAGTTCATGCAGGTCAACTCCTCGCAGGAGGGCCGCAGAAGTAGCCACAGCTCTGGTGGAGTGGGCTCGAAGCAGGACTGGCGGAGGCTTCCTCGCGAGCTCATACGCCAGTTCAATAGTCCTCACCACCCACTTGGAGAAGCGCTGGGTGGACACTTTTAGGCCCTTCCGACGTCGCCCATAGCAAACAAAGAGATGCGGCGTCTGTCGGAAGGAAGCAGTCCTGTCCTTGTAGAAAGCCAATGCCCGACGCACGTCCAGGGAGTGGAGGGACCGCTCCAACGGTGTCGTCGGGTTCGGGAAGAAGGCAGGCAGGATGATGTCCTGGTTGAGATGGAAACTGGACACCACCTTTGGCAGGAACGAGATGTCAGGTCTCAGGACCACCTTGTCCCTGTGGAAGACCGTGAAGGGCTCATTGGAACGAAGAGCTGTGATCTCACCCGCTCGCCTCGCTGAGGTCACCGCTACCAGGAAGGCAGTTTTCATTGTCAGGAGCCTGTCATCCGAGGTCGCCATTGGCTCGAAGGGCGGCTTCGTCAGCTGCGAGAGCACCAGCGAGAGGGACCACGGCGGTAGCGGCGGCGATACCGGCGGGTAGAGATGATGAAGTCCTTTCAGGAACCGCTTAACGGTATCGTTCCTGAAGAAGGCCGAGGCAGCAGATCGTGGCGGTTGGTATGCCACGATCGCGGAGAGATACACCTTCAGGGATGGAAACGCCAGGCCCTGTTGCCGGAGGTGCAGGAGGAAGTGCAGGACGGTCGAGAGCCCCGCGGGCGATACCGGCTCACTCCTCTCGTTAGCGAAGGTCAGGAAGCGTCGCCACTTGTATTGATAGTTGCGACGGGTGGATTCCTTCCTGGCCGCGACGAGGACGGTACCGAGCACGGGATCGTCTAGTGCGATATCCTCCAGGCATGGAGGGCCAGGCGTGGCAGGTCCGGATGGAGGACTCGGCCGCCGGAGTGGGAGAGCAGGTCCGGTGTCGGTGGCAACCGGAGCAGGTCGTCTCGCGCGGCTTGTAGCAGGGGTGCGAACCAATGTTGCCTCGGCCAGTACGGGGCTACCAGGATCGCGTCGGCTCGGTCGGCGAGGACTTCTTTCGTCCGGCCGAGCAGGGGGAACGGCGGGAACGCGTAGAGGAGTTCCCCGGTCCACGGAAACTGGAAACGTCCCCGATGGAGGCCCCGACGTGGCCCGCTCTGGAACAAATTTCGGCGACACTTCGCTTTTTCCCCTGGTCGCGAAGAGGTCGATCGATGGTTCCCCCCAGGGGCCCCCGAATCAGTCTGAACGCCTCTCCGGAGAGAGACCATTCGTGATGGATGAGGTGTCCCTGCTGAGGGCGTTGGCCTTTTTCCCTCCCCGGCCGGGGTAAAGGGACGGGATGTGTGTGCAGGCGAATGCACCATTCCCACAGGTCGAGCGCGATGTCAAACAGGGTCGTGGAATGAGCCCACCTTGTCTGTTATGTAGCAGACGGCGGTGGTGTTGTCCGTCAAAACCCAGGACCGTGCGCCCCGCCACGGCATGGCGGAACGCCCGTGGGGTTTTTCCAGACGGCGAGCAGCTCCAGCGCGTTGATATGGAGAGCGGTCTCGTCGTCGGTCCACTGTCGCGGATTTGAGATCGCCGCAGTGGGCACCCCATCCATACAGGGAGGCGTCGGTCGTTACCGTCACCTTCGGTGTCGGCTTTTGGGAAAAGGCATCCCTGACATGAGATTGCATCGGGGGACTGCCACCATCGGAGGGATGAGCGGACGTCTCCCGGCAGCTGCAGTCGGAGTGTCTGTTCGTCTCGCAGGGGGTCGAATATGGGGACAAACCCAGTGTTGAAGAGGTCTTGCTCTCAGCCTGGCGAGATATGTCACAGCGGTCGTCGCAGCCATGTAGCCCAAGAGCTGCTGGACGCTTCTCGCAGATAACGTGGGGGCCCGGGACGAGCGTGAGCGGCGGCCCGGATCAAGGTTCGTGCCCCGAGACTCTGGTAGGTACGCCCTGGCGGAGGTCGAGTCGAGCGTCCGCCCCGATGAAGTCCAAACCTCGCCGGCTCGAGGTGGGACTTCTTCGGATTACTCGTAGACCAAGGCGGGTCAGGAGTGACAAGGGCCATGTGGACGTCGTGGTAAAGTTTTGGGGGGCAGGACGCCACCAACAGCCAATCGTCGAGGTAGGGGAAGACGGAAGCGCCCTTCGTCCGCAGGTAGGATACCACCGGGGCCATGCACTTGGTGAAGACCCTTGGGCAGTCGAGAGTCCGAACGGCAGCACCTTGTACTGGTAACAGGTGTCGTCGACTGCGAAAGCGGAGGTACCGTCTGTGCTGCGGGCGAATGGCGATATGGAAGTATGCGTCTCGGAGATCGATGGAGGCGAACCAGTCCCCTCCAAAGTAGGAAGGGTAGGATCGACGGTATCGTGACCATCTTGAACCTTTTTGGGGGGGATGTAGTAGTTACCCCCCTTTAGGTCTAGGATCGGCCGGAGGGTACCGTCGGCTTTCGGTACCGTGAAGTACCTGGGAGAAAAAGCCGGTGGTCTTGGCCTCTTGCGGGACCCGGCCGTTTCCCCCCTTTTTGGAGGGGGGAATTATCTCTTCCAGGAGGGCCGGACTCGACGGCGTGGAGTAGTAAACGCCGCGAGGAGGAATATCGAGAAACTCGATGGCGTAGCCAAGGGGGGACGATGGAAAGCACCCAAGAGTCCGTAGTGACATACTGCCACTCCGCAGGTGTCGAGGGGAGAGTCGGTCGGTCTCCGAGCGCTGATGGTAGGCTGAAGAGGGGGGTATTGGTGGGTCCTGCCAGGCACGTCAAAACCGAGACTTTGTCTCGGAGGAGGACTTCTTCGACGAAGCCGGGCGCCGCCTAATCGTGCGTCTGGCCGATGAGCCGGAGGAGTTTTGTCCGAGACTGGGCCGAACGCTGGAACGACGAGGGGGAAGATCGTCGCCAGGATGGGCGGAAGGTGGAGGCCCTGCGGGCCTGCGGGGCCCGGGCCCTGCAGCCCGATCTTTTTTGCGGCAGCCTCCCTTGCCCGAAATTTTTTAAAAGCTTCGTCTGTGGACGAATTGAAAGGCCTTCACCGTCAAAGGGGCCCCCCCTTCAATCCTCCTTCTGGTGTCCTCCTGGATGTGGGCCCGGGTTTGCAGCCAAGCATGGCGGCGGGGGCCCCGACGGACCCGCCATGACCCGGGAGGCGATCCCCTGCGTGCCGGGAGGAGGCCATCTGGTGCCGAGCGATGGAGATAGCCTCATTGAAGATCACGGAGGAGGCTTGGCGGATGTCCCCCGGGAAACCGCTTCCATCGCCGGTTGCAGGCGATCGAGCACTTTCTTCAGGTATGCCGCGAGGCAAGCCTGAGTGTTGGACAGCCTGATCTGCAAGGAGGCAGCTGAATAGAACCTCCTTGCAGGCCCCATTTCCTCCCCTTCTTTGTCCGGCGGGGTGGTGTGTTGCCTGCCGGAGCCCTTCGTCTGCGCGGACTCGACGACCACAGAGTTCGGTGCAGGGTGTTTAAAATAGATAACCGGCGTTACCCTTTCTGCCCCCTGTAGAGGTGTTCAAACCCGCTGCGGATCGGCTAAGCCGAGGCCGGTTTTATCCCAGGCGGCCTTCACCAGTCTGGATACCCGGGGCAGGAGAGGCAGGGGGCCGGGAAGGTCGCTTCTCCTCAAAAAACGGAGAAGGCTGGATCGTCATCCTCCGGCTCCGCATCGGCGATCTTAAGGCCGAGGGTAGGGCCATGCGGAGCAGCATCGCAGAGAACTGGTGGACGTCCTCGGAGCAGAATCTGGGGCGGGGGCCCCCTCCCAACGGAGGAGACTCCTGGGGGGCCGCCTCAGACACCTCAAACTCCGCACTCGAGTCGTACGACTCCGAGCTCGGTGAGTCCTCGCCGCTCGCTCTCCGGCTCCTTCGTAGTTTTGCCGCAGGTGTTGCCTTCCTAGGCTTCTCCGCAGCCGGGGCGGGGGAGCAGCAGCGTCCCGCTTGGGATGGCTGACCACTGACTTCACCCTCTTGGTGGTGACCGGGGAGTCTGGGAGGGGTGACGTCGTCGTAGCCCGCTAGTCACCACCGACTCCGTAGGGCGCGTCGCCGTTGCCGTGACCCTAGGAGGTGGCGATATCGCCCGATACCGTGGTGAAGGCCCCCTCGCCCTATGATATCGAGGGGAGGGGGAGCGGCTGAAAGGGGCGGCGGTTTTTATCGGAGATCGGCTTCGGCGTCGACGGTACCGAGCCCGTCCCCTTAGGCGAGCGCGATTCGCGCTGTCGACGAGGTGACCGGGACCTCCGGAAGGTCTCCCCCGCGACTCGGGCCACGATGGGACCGATCCCGGGGACGATGGCGAATGCGACCGATAGGAGGCCGGGGCTCTCTCCATTCAATTCCCCCGCGTACCTGGCCACGTAGGACGCCGAGGTGTATCTGGAGGCAGACGAGCGAGGTTTTTTCCCTCTTGTTCCCCCCAGGCGGCGAGGCCACCGGACGCTCGGAAAAGGGGACCGGGACCTAAAGGGGGTCGAACGCCGCTCCGGAGAAGCAGAGGGCTCTCTCCGGGGCCCGGTTTGGCCGACCTGCGACGGCTAAGAGGGCGGTGGCGCTCCTCCACCAGGGTTGGAGGGTCTGCCACAGGCGAGTCCGGGCGCTGTTGGGGAACGTCCTCGTTTTCATCCTCCGAGAGGTCGACGGACTCGCCTCGCCCTTTGGAAGGCTGCTGAGTAGGAGGAGGAGTAGGAGGTTGAGCATCCCCAGCCGGGGAGCGCTTCTTTTCCTTCTTCTTCTTCTTCTTCCCCTTCTCCTTGCCCTTGCCTCCGTCCGGAGCAGGGCGCTTTTTTGCAGGCGTCTCCGTAAGGGGAGCCTCAGCCTTCCTCGCCGTCGAGGATCCTTTCGCTGACTTGGCAGCCGCCGACAGCTTCGGGATCCTCGGTAACGCCGAGATCGGCGTTTTCGTCGGTACCGAGCCCGATACCGACGAGGTGGACGGAACGGCAGCCGCCGATACCGTCGATGGCGTGGTCGTCTTCTTGTCGGCCATCTTGGAAGTGGAGGTCTCGTCTATCGCCCGCAGAGACTGTTCCCAACAATAAGATTTGAGTCTCGCGGAGCGGTTGCGAAGAGTTTGGGGAGTAAAATCCCTGCAAATTGGGCAAGTCCGGATGTTGTGGGACTCGCCCAAACAGAAGAGACACTCCTTATGGCCGTCGTTGAGGGCAACCTTGCGGCCGCAGGACACGCACTTCTTAAAGAGCGCGGACATAAGACGAAGAAACGCCAAACTCCGAAATCCAAAAAGACGAAAACCGAAGGGGGAGTCCGAAAGAGAGGTCAAAGACAGTCCGAAAGTCCGTAAAACCGTGAAAAAACAGCAAGCCAAGCACGACGTGAGAGGAACAAACTAAAGAACCTTCCGTACGCGGCGGCGGACGAGAAAGAACTGAGGAGAGACCGTTGCTCGGCGGGAGGAGCATGCGCAGTACCGGCGTGGGGGAGGGGTTCCCGCCAAGCGAACAAGCTCTAGAAGTTTCCGAACGCTACCGCGCAGGCGCTAAAGCTCCTAGTGTATGAAGGCACAGAGACCACGAAGAAGAACCTGCAATCTGTGGCAACTTTTGATATGCTGATTTTCTTCCCAGCTAAGTTCCTCTTCAATGCTTTCACCATTGTTGTTCCTGTTTACCTTTCTTCCTTAACTGCTTTCTATACTCACCATCTTGGGGCATTTCCATACTATATTCTTACAGTGCTATTATTCTACTTTCAACCTCCTATGGAATTCTGGGGTTTTCAGTTTATGGAGGGGCCTTTAGAATTCTCAGTCAGAGAGCTCTTTGGCCTTAGTAAATTACAAACCCCGGAATTCCACAGGATGTTGAAAGTGGAATAATAGCACTATAACAATGTAGTGTGGAAAGGCCCTTAAGAGCTGTGTTCTGTAATTTCTTAGTTGGATGAAAGATTACAGCTTCTATCTCACACTTCTGCTTTCTGCACTTTCTCATTGTAGAGTATTGCTTTCAGATGTTCAAAGGATTTAGACCTTGCAACTTTTTAAGTTGCAAGCAGTGGTGCTGTTAGATAATTTTAGGCACCAGATTTAAGCCCCTCTCTCCACCTTAAATGACCAAGGGTATTATTACAGTGGTATGTAATTTACATTTCTGTTCCTTCCCCTCAGAACATTCCATTCTTTGCATTCTTAAAAGTCTTAAAGCAAAAATAAGGACTGTTTGCCAAAGACAACAAAAATGAAATACTCAGAAAAAATACATTTTGCATTTCAAATTCATTTAAATCCAAGCAACATCATAGCTACAGGAATAAAATGGAGTTTCATTCTGCTGTCCAGAAGCTAATGGAAAAGAACACCATTTTGTTGTAGGAAAGGGTATTTGTCAAAGTAAAAATAATGAAACAATCATCTGTAATAATGTACATGCTCAGTCAGTCAACATACAACTATAAATTTAAAAAGTAAGAAGAAAGAATATTGAAGTTACTCATGTCAGCTTTGGTAGGCTCTGGCACGTCCATGCTGGTCCAAGAGCTATTGAAATAATGGTTCTGAGGTTTAATTCTGCTACACCACTGTTATGAATTATTTTCACACACCACTGATTAACAGATATCTTCATTAGAATGAAATCTTAATTAAACCTACTAGGGAATAAGTTCAACTACATTCAGTTGGATTTACATTTAAGTAAACATGTCATGATTGCAATTACTGTGCCATCTCTCATTTCCTCCATGTTTGTTCTTTACCCTGTTCTTAGTTTTCCTCATTTGTCTGTTTATATAGGCCTTTCCTACACCCTACCTGATCCCAAAGGTGTCCTGTGGGGATCCCAGTAGAGCCTCCTGTCTGCACCGGCTGCCTGTGGGAATGGAAGAGGCACGATGGCCATGCCTCTTCTTTCTGCAGTGCAGCTGGGCACTGTTCCAGACTACACTGAGACAGGAAGCATGGCCATTGTGCTTCCTGACCCTCCACAGCTCAGGTAAGTGTGGGAGGGTGGTGGGCGGGCTGTGTGATCATCAGTCATTGATGGGTTTTACCCAGCAATGATTTTTGTGTGATCCTGCCCCCTGGGAATGGGAGAATAATGAGACACGGACAACTTCATGCATAAGTTTTGTCTGGGTCCTGTCCTTCTCCCATCCCCAATGTGGTATGACGATGTCCCGCAGAAAGGGCCGTAGATTGCAACAGGTGGGCAGCATTCAGTTGTTGTTAACTTTGTTTTATGATATACAGCACCATGTTTTTAGGCACTTAGTATATATAGTACTATTATTACTGTTGCTAAAATGTGCTCATTGAGTCCTGATACCTAGAAATAGCTTTGAAGGGGAAGAGGGCAAAAGCCCTCTAATGTTAATTTTACCTAATCTTAATATAACATCTCTTGCATCAGGATCATGGCAATCTACCTTTGCTACAGTACTTATATTTAGCTATTCCATGTATTTGTTCTGTAGTAAGACACTGAGTTAGGTGTCTCTACAACTTTTTCAGTCTTTTACATTTAAGAACCGTCCATGAGTAGATTACACATACTTGATTTTTTACCAGTCGATGACACACAGCTGAAGAGGTGAATCAACTCTACTGAAAAGCAAAGGATTAAACCCAGGCGATAGTTTCAACTACAGTTGACCCACTGAATCAGTGGGAACTTGGTAAATCAAATTTACAAAAGTTAAATTGATTCAGAGCTTTT
This sequence comes from Ctenosaura bakeri, assembly GCA_948474755.1. NCBI lineage: Eukaryota > Metazoa > Chordata > Lepidosauria > Squamata > Iguanidae > Ctenosaura > Ctenosaura bakeri. The sequence continues at coordinate 233,356 of CAOLHI010000771.1, forward strand.
CTTCCAACTGGGACTAAAAATCTGGATTTCGACCATTTGGTTTAAGGTAACGTGCAGTGATACAAAATTTTTGACTGTGATACTTGATGTATGATGATTTGGTCATTGAATGAATTACTGTTTCATGGATATGTAAACCAGTATGAGAAAAGCACTTTGCCACAATGGGCAAAGAATACTGCTGTGACATAGGCCTCTTTTTAAAACACAATTATAACACTTTGGTATAACTTTAACTGCCATGGTGGAAACCTATGGTGTCCCAGTTTTTAGTTTTGTGACATATTTATAATTCAGACAGAGAGCATTAGTGCTTTACCAAATTATAAATCCAAGTATTCTGTAGCATGCAGCCATGGCATTTACAGTGATATCAAGCTGCTATAACTATGCAGTGTGAAAAGGGCTAGAGTATCTGTGATATTAAGAAAGGAACACATTTGCATATTAATATTACCTAGTATCTTGCATTTTTGATTGATGAATGTAAACTTTCCCTGTCTAAACTTACTTAGTCAGTGGTCTCCATGAGAGCTAAGGTATAATGTTGCCACGTGAGGTGCCTGCTCTAGATGAGCTTTCTGTGAAGTACGGCACCCTGTACTTCTCTATTTGCCAGTGATTGAAGATGAGTTTGGAGATGGGTGTGTCTTTTTAAAAAAACTGCATTATGGAAAAATGTTCCAGTAAGCACAGGTAGAACTGAAATGGAAGATACACCTTTTGCTTCCATAGTGTTTGCCCTTAACTAATATGGCCATTGTGTTTGTGCAGATTAATAGCTCCTTCCATACGTACAACCAAAGAGAAAAAGAGGACTAGATTGTCTCTGCAAGATTGGCTATTCTGATCAACACACTAACTGCTTTGGCAAGTAAGTTTTTCCCCCAAACTCTATCTCTTGCAATTGCCTTGCAGACAGGACAACATGCCAAACGCCCACAGAACAACTGACATTGTTTTCTGGGATGGAAATCTGAAGACTTAACATGAGAATTAAATGTGGTAAAATCTGTCAAAAACTGTACTTTCACATACAAATTCCAAACATCACATCCTAGCCTAATTGTTTAATGTGTCAACAGGTTCTATAGAAACCACAGTATTTGAGGTGATATTCAGTCTATGATGGCTGTTTCATATACAGCAGCCATCAACGGATTTAAAACCACTGTTCAATGAAGCTGCTCTAATCTGCTTATAAAATGCCAGTATAGTACCAAAAAGGAAGCCAGGGTCAAAACACCATGGCTGAGATCCTGCATAGTGAGATGTAGCCTCATCTCTGTAGCTACATCTTTTGATGTTACACCTCCAGCAAAAAACCCCTACTTTTTCTGCAGTACAGTCTTCTTGGCATGGCCATTTCCATGCTATGGAGAGTGGCAAGATGAGTGGAGACACATCTAGTAATCTTCCAACTGCCCTGCTGAGGCCAGTTGCCACATGTCCTGCTACCGGAAGAGAGTAGAATGTGTCTCCACTCATGCCCACCTCCAGGAGCATGAAAATGGCTGCTTTCTTTGATGGGGGAGGGGCTGTATTGCTGTAAAGGCAGATTTTATAGGAACTTTTGGACACTGCATATGCAACAACCATAAAAGTGAATTGAGATATTGGAAGGCAGACTTTATGACAACATTATTACTGAACAGGATGCTAGCTCATGTGCCATTTTAGTATGTATTACAATAAATGACCTGCAGGAGATAAAATTACATGGACAGTTTTTCCTATAGTTGTTTTCTATATACAACAGTTCCTTTAATTTAAAAACAGAACAGAAAAATCAAATAATTGGAAAACTTTAAAATTTTGTTGCTATATCCTTTTAGTATAGTAAACTGTAGTTTCCCACTTAATATGCATACTTCATGTCAGGATATGTCTGTTCCTTTGCCTGTTGGCTATATTAAACCTGAGGGAATAAAAGTTCTTAAAAAGGAAAGAAAAAATAGCAGAGAAAACAAAACACCACGAATCCTATGACCCAATTGATGGAATAAATGTAGATTATCACCATGTCCATATCAAATCGCCATCCCCGGCTATCATCCTCAAAGTCCATGTAATCCATCCTGTGGGCAGCGTGTGGGAAATGCCTTCGTGTAAAGGAATCTGTGCCCTGAAAACCTGCAGGATAAGAAGAATAAACATATCAGTCCCAATTTTGTTAAAAAGCAGCTAGCAGGAACCAATCTTTTCTGACAACCTTCTATAGCTCCATTTTTTAGATTCACAGAAAAAAAAAGAGAGAGAGAGGGAAGGTGTATGGTAATGTGTATCTTAGCCCAGCATATCCATTTGGTGCTTTCTACTCTTTCATCTGGTTTCAGCAGACTGAAAGATGGGAAGCACAGACCAGGTCCATTTGGCTACTATTCCTTCAATCTTTAGGCCCAGGTTGGTCAGATCACTGAACCCCAAAGTGAGAATTATCCATGCTATAGTACTTCTATCTATGATTATAAAAACCAGACAATGAAAAAAGCTGAGAGGAAGAAAATCAGCTCATTTGAAATGTGCTGGAAAAGAATTCTATGGATATTATCAACTGCCAAAAAGACATATAAATGGGTCCAAGAGGAAATGAAGGATACATTCTCCCTAGAACTCAAAATGACTGAAGTAAGGTTGTTGTGCTTTGGACATTTCATGAGAGTATATGACTCACCGGAAAAGACAATAATGCCTGTAAAGTTGAAGGTAGTGAGAAGATAGGAAAAGAACAAGTCTATTCATTTCAGATGGACAGACTAAATAAAAGAAGACCTGAGTTTCCAAGACTTCAGCAGAACTGTTAATAACAGGATCTTTGGAGTCTCTCATTCATATAGGGTCACCATAAATTGAAGCTGACTTACTGACAAATAAAAACAACAACAAATGCTTTAACATAACCTAATTATCACCACAAAATGTATACCTGTATTTTACACCAGCTGATTCCATACAAATGAAGAATATGTACCTGACAAATGCTTGTGACTGGGGTGACACTATTTGCTTTTCTCAAATAAATCCTCTTCATGAAGTACATTTTCCAGATGACTCAATCAGGCTGGTTAAATATGATTCCTTTTTTATTTATTTCCACTCTTATGGCAAACATAACACAAATATGCTGGGAGGCTATTGTTGCATCAAGAACTCTGAACTATCTTGTAATCACTAATCAAAGGATAATTATGCAAACATTTACTGACATTAGATGTGACTAGTTATGCTGCTCCAGTTGAGAAGATATAGATAACAGATGTAATCTTTCATTTGTACATCTGCATGATTTACTTTAAGCAAACCTGCACAGCAATTTACTCTGGATTAGACTTTATAATGTAATCATTCTTCATTCACGAATCACAGTTTTATTACTGTAACTGTTCTTGCTGTGGAAACCTACAGGGATACATCTCAGACCACATTAGGTACATTTCTGACCCAATTTTCCCACTTGAAACACATGAATAAATGCTTAGACTTCCATAGGTAAAAGTAAAACAACCACAATACCAATACATACTTTATGCTCTAGCGTTAAAATAATCCTTTGGTTTAAGAGAAATGGCAAGCCTTTTAAAAATTCAGAGGCATCAAACTATTTTAATATTAAGTTTAAGCTCCCAGCTTATGTGATATATATGCAATGAATGTATTTATAGTCTTCCAGTTATTTGAATTTAAATGACTCTGAAGTTATTGTGTGTGTGTGTGTTTTAAAAAAAACTACTTTACAAAAAGATATTAAAATATTTTATTTGAAGATTAGAAGCTAGGTCAGAACTAAAATACAGTTTGATAAATTATGGAATGTATGATTTCCCCCTACACAGTTAGAAGATAGTCACACACACATATTGTGACCATTCCTCCTCAACCAAATTTCTGGTAACCTGAAAAATGTGACATTTTTACACTATCTCGACAATCCTGTTGACTCCATTTAACAAAAAGGAAAGGCACTGGTTGTGTAAACTATCTCATATACTTTTGCCAAACTTTTAATAAGAGATTTAGGACAAGGGAAAAAGGATCAGTGCAGGAGTTTGGGGCATTATTAATAATGATACTCAGGAACTTTAGTACTTGCAAGTCCAATTATATGACGAAAATGATTGCATGCCATCACTTTCAAATCATACTTTTTTTTGCCACTTTCAATTTTTTATACTATTATACACAAATTAAGAACAGTTGACACCTACAAAGATTTTCAATAACAAACAAACATGCAGGTGTTCACCACATGGCTTGTTAAGAATTTTCCCCAAGAATACCTGGGATGTTTCACAAGAGAAAAGCTTCTCTTCTTAGTCACTTTCTCTGGGCTTCTCTTGATGTTTTCAGAAATTATAACATCCTCATTGATTTTAATTATGGGTCAGCTCCACTGATGTCTCAGGAAAGCAGAAAATGGGGGAGGGGTTCTGTTGTGATAATAGGGCTGTCCTGTGGATATGGTGCTAATAATTTTACGTGAAACAAATCTAGAAAGTGGTAGTATAAAGACATCAAAAAACTGTTGTGTATGATAGCCAGAGAACAGCTGTCAAAATATATATTTTTACTGGTTCTTTAAAATATTCCTAGACTGCTTTTGCACTGAGACTTACAAAAAGGTAAAACAAATCTCTATCTATCTATCTATCTATCTATCTATCTATCTATCTATCTATCTATCTGTCTGTCTAAGTTAAAACTGCTTGCTCAGATATAATGCTCTTAGAACAAAAAAGGCCAAAGTAGACTGTGTGAACTGAATTGCAGACGACCAGGATTTGCTGTGATTCAATTAATAGTCTGCTCTCATCTTCCTTCTTTTATCTGTTTTTGTTCCCTTGGATTGATTTTTGTAGCAATTAAGAAGAACCACATTCCCAAAGTGAAAGACAAACAACAGGCAAAAACCCATTAGTTGGTAGTATGTGAGATGATGCAAAAAGCATCATATTCATTTTATTATGGATGGCAAATAGCAAAAGGATGAAAAACATACAGGATAAACTTTAATCAAAGTAGCTTACCAAAAGAATCAGCTAAATCAAAAGACAGCTAACATTTTAGCACATTCTAAGCTGAGAAAGTAAATGCATTTCTCACAGCCCAGGGGATATTTGCCGATTGAGATTTACCCTTGTATGATGATTGTGCAGAGCAATTTATATACAGATGTCAGCACTGTGTGATGCTGAGAAAATCATGTGGAAAACAGTCACTTTCCTTTTTGGGTCTCACAGCAGGTAGCTCACAGCAGCTGCTAATGAAGATAACAAATGCAGTGAAGGTTTCTATATGAAAAAGACTTTTTTTTCCAAAGTTAAGACTTGAAAGTTTTCTTCTAAGACTTGAACGTTAACCATTAAAAAACTATTTGGAATTATACTTAATTTCTGAAGTTACATCTCATAGATATTGAACACAATATAGACATTAGGAACACAGAACACCACATTAAACTAAGTCAGACAACTTGTCCACATAGATCAATATTGATTACTTGACTGACAAAAACTCTTCAGGATCTCAGGCACACATATTTCCTACCAATTACCACCTGATCTTTTTAATGTGAGATGCCAAGGATTGAACATGGAAATGTCTGTATGTAAAATGTGATCTACCATTCAGCTGTGTCCCTTTCTACCGTGATCATCTTATACTTAAGTACAGCAAGTATTCCTCTGCATTTGTTCATTGCATTTCAGCCCTTTTACCTCTGTTGAGAAATCTGCTACTAAAAGCTTTTAGCTCTGCTGTCTTTCATATCATGTGAAACCTTTTCTCATAGCCTTTACTTTCTTTCTCCTATACTAATTCTCCATCCAGATTTATCACTATTACAAGTCTCCATAGTCTGCCCCCTATGCTTTAACTAGCCACTGTCCTCTCTTAAAATACCTGTCCTTCAGCCTTGTTCCTCCAACTTTAATATTCTCAGTGTATAACTACCGTATGTTCTAATTTCCGAGTCTTCAATGACAGTATCTTTCCCTAGAGGACACACATGGCACCACCTTCTTCTCTTTCTTCAAATCCTGCCTTGAAACCAGCTGTAAGTCTTAATACTAGTCTGCATTACTACCTAAAACAAGGCCTTGTCTAATTTATGCTATAAGTTCCACATCAGCAATATTTCAGTGCCAAGTCAACCCTGAGATGCCATGGTTGTATTTCCCTTTCCCCCCATATTTTGCCAAAGTCTCTCACATCCAAGCAACAGATTTAGGAAAAAATAAATTCAACAGCATGTCTATTTAACTCACCTGATCTGAGCTATAAAAATGATAGAGAGAGAAATCTATGAACATCTTCCACTTACCTTCTCATTCTGAAACTTCATCAAAGTATCTTACTTCAAAAGTAGTGGCAGCAGAAGTAGGCAGGTAAACAGAGCATGTGAAACTCATACATAGTTTGGGGATGGGAAAAGAACAGTTTTTACTGACAGAGTAGTCTCCATATTTTTTCCGGTCTCTGGGTAAATCTACATGTGTCTTTCTCAACCAATATAACAGCTTGGATGTGCACTGGTGTGCTTCACTTTCCATCACACATTCCAAGCACTAATTGTTTAATAAATTACTATGTTCATTCAAGAATTCCAAGAATCTCAAGTAAGAAAAGGACCCCTATGAAAGATGTAAATTGCACCTAGTTCACAGAATAGCTATCATTTACCACAGTGGGTTGAGTGAGTAGTACAACCCAAGGCAGCAAGAAACTGAGCAAGTCATTGCAATGACAAATTCTGACCTTTGTGAGACTTTTGAAGTCCTGCAATGATGAAAGTGCATCTCATGAGATGAAATCTTGGCAGGTCTTTTTATGATCTGACCCAGTGCAACACAACCTGATTGTCAGCCAGGTTGGCAATATGACCCCTTGCTTTATGGTTTCCCTAGAAATATGCTGCTTGTCACATTGCAGGCATGATGGAATACTGACTGACTACATTAGGAAACAAGGTGGGGAGGTTTTTTTTTTTTAAACCTTGTCTGTGATATTACCTTTGTAATATGCACACGTATGCTGTTTAGTGCTACTGTGACAATCATCATAACTTTGGTGGCAAAGAAGCAAAAGGAGAAAAAAATACAGGCCTATTAATAACAGAACAAAACTATATAATTGGGGAGGGCAGAGATGGGCAGGAGACCACCCACTGGATTTTGAATGACACAGAAATGCCCCTCAATTATGGCAATGACAGCATGGGATCAGCCATGAGTAGAATGTTAAGGGAGCAAAATGTGTGGTATCACTAGCAATATCAGTACCCTGGAAACATCCAAAAGGAAGATCAAGAATCCGCCCTGGTTTTCCTTCCATTATGTGTTAACTTTGAAATCAATAAATCTGTGGCCAATATTTTTTTTGCACATTTCTTCCCCCTTGAGTGCATTGATGAATTGATATATATATTATAATTATATATCTATATCTAATATTATATATATTATATATATATTATTTATAATTTAATTTATAAATAAATTTAAAACTTTCTGTGGTCAGTTTCTGTGTAATGTCTTAAAGATGGCTAACATAATGCCATTAAGGTTCCAGAGAAGAGCTTGGGAATCAAAGGACCAGAGATCCCTGTGCTGCTTTATGGTGAAGGGATTAAATTCTAGCAGACTGGTTATTAATTTTGCCTCCTTGCAAAGGGAGGGCAGATTACCTTCCCATCCAGTATCATTTAAACACATGTAATTACAAATTACAAAATGTACTTACAAGGGCCCTCCTTGCATTCAGTTTATTTACTCCCAACAAAGTTGGACAGATTGTAAGCTGCCTTTTTTATTCCTGAGAGGGCTCAGCAATATGTATTTTAATACGTCTAAGGCCATTTCTGTCCTACACTGTTATAGTGCTATTATTCCACTTCTAACATCCTGTGGAATTCTGGGCTTTCTAGTTTACTGAGGCCAAAGAGCTCTCTGGCTGAGAATTCTAAATGCCCCTCCTTAAACAGCAAACCCCAGGATTCCATAGGATGTTGAAAGTGGAATAATAGCACTAGAACAGTGTAGTGCAGAAATGGCCCTAGTGTTTGATCATGTAGTACAATCATTTGATTGATAAGCTTCCTCAGGAATTATCAGTGCAGGAATCTTGGTGGTTCCATTTTGTCAGATCATGGTGTGTGTGTGTGTGTGTGTGTGTGTGTGGAGAGAGAGAGAGAGAGAGAGAGAGACCAGCACCCCCCTAGTTTACTCTTAAGGGGAGCTTTATTCCCACCCCCTTTTCTGGAGTCTATGCAGAGACCATAAATACTTGCCAATCCCACAAGTATTACCAATATAGGAAGGTGTAAGAAATAACACATTTCAATTTATTACTATTTTAAATCTGTTCTTTAGATTTTGGGCACATCTTGTGCTAAATTCAATTGCTGGTGGCTTCACAGATGCTGATTATACTTCTTATCATATCTTTTCAAAATAGTAACAAAATAATCATACAAATATTTTAAAAGTAGTAAAGTAATTGACAGAAGTGTTGATGTAGGGATTTGTTTTCTTGGCAATTCCACAACCAACATTTTTTCTTGGTTTGAGAGCTGAATGTTGCATGGGTATATATGCACACATATATGTATAGTCACATACTTTTACCAACAACATGAAATAAATGCCGAGTACAGTATTATACTTGATTTCCAATGGCTATGTAGGCAGAAGCTCTCCTAGACTGGTGAGATGCCAGATATGCTACTGTCATGACATATGCATATGAAGAACTCAAAATGGCAAGGAATCACAGAAGGCCTGTTACTGCTACAGGAAAAGAATAGATCTGTTTCTTTAATTCAAGGCCACACTTCAACTTTATATCAAAACAACTGATAGCACAGCGCAGTACAACTTTATATCAGCTTCAGACCACACGCCCCCAACAACACAACTTGCTATCAGCTCCAGACCTAACATGATTTCCCCCCATCCTATTAACTTCAGCATGAGGGAAACCGAATTAAAAAGAGCTGTCCTAGCATTAATATTAATACTGCCTAGCTCTCCATGAGAGAATAGGATAACGTAAAACCTGGCATCCAATCATAATGTATCACTACCAGTATATAAATCTTGTTCAGGCAAACAATAACTTTATATCAGAGGTGGGAAAGTTTTGGCTGTCCAGACATCTTCAACCACAACTCTATAATCCCATACCAAAGGCTATGCTGTCTGAGGGTTTTGGGAGTTAAAACCTAAAACATTTAGAGGGCCAAAGGTTCCTCATTTGATCTAGATGATACGGCATATGGCATGGGGCTGTATGTGTCTGATCACATATTGCATACATTTAGAACTCACAAGGGAAGACCATGGGGATAGTAAGAGACCATGGACAAGGACAGCAAGAAGCATATTTGCATAAAACAGCTTGCTTGCACAACATACATACATAAACTCCAAGAATAAATGCCAACAGTTTGAGCTTACTGATGAGTAACCAGCCCTGTGGAATGTAGGTCAGCACACTCCACAGAAGCAAATGGAAGCAGAAAACATGCTATAATATATACCTTTTGCCCTGCTCCCCTTCCCATTCCATTTGTAATATGTGAATACTGTGTCTCTAATACTCTTTCCTTCCAATAGTGGAGAGCCATGAGTTTCACAAAGAAGGGAAACTCATCTCCATACTCAGACAAAGTCCGTTGGTAAAATTTGGGCACTCAAACCATTTCCGTGGCTGACCAAACAGATATGGGTGCTTTTGCCTTGCTGGATCACAGCCTGGATTCTGAAAACAGAATGCATAGCCAGTTTGCACACAGTGGTTCACTTCAGTTTTCAAGAGGAAGCACAGTGGGTCCTCAGTATCCGCTAGGGCTTGGTTTCATGACCCCTTGTTGATGCCAAAATTCATGGATGCTTTCAAGTCCCATTATATACAGTGATGTAGTGAAATGGCATTCCTTATGTAAAATGGCAAAATCAAAGTTTGATTTTTGGATTCTTTTTGAATATTTTCAAGCTGTGGTTGGTTGAATCCATGAATACGGAATCTGTGGATACGGAAGACCAACTCTATATTCTGACTACTGCCTACAATCCTTTTTTGGTGCTTCCATTGCTTTCCACCACTTACCTTTCTATAGATGCATCTTGCACCCCATTCTCACACTGACCAGGGCAGAATCCCACTGAATGTACTACAGTAGTCAACAACTGTTCCTCCATGGGATTTTAATCTCATTTCCAGGCAGGCTCCTACACTCTTGCAGGCTCTGGGACAAAAAGTGTGAAGATGTTCCTATCATGGAGCTGGTCCCTAAATAACACTGCACTTGCTACCCTATGGTCATTTAAGCTTAATTCCACTTAATTCCACATTATTCAAAAACTGTTTTGACTCTATCACATACATTGCTTGTTTGTTGGTAAGGTGTGCCAGATGGGCTTTTTATTCTCCATCTCCTTAGGAGGTGGATTTTCCAAGTTCAGTGGCAGCACTGCTACTAATCTCTTTGCTCATTCAGGTTTCTTAAGACTTCTGGGTTGCACAAATGAGATGGGTGGTTTTCCCAGGATGGAAAAAATGTATAATATATAACTTTTGCACCTGCAAAAGGGTTTTATTGGGAGCAACTTGAATCATGCCTATCAGGCAGTGTTAAGAGGACAATGCTCACATGGGTTTTCAGAGGAGAGTCGAAAATGCTGGTCGTACTATGCAGAGGCTAGGCTTTTAGTTCATGCAGAATTCCTGCTTATCAGTTCATGCACACCTGGCTTTAGATGCCTCCTTACACCTTTCCTAGCAGTGGAACCTTCGGTTGTACCTCTAGCTGTGTTTTAGATATTGCGTTTTCACTGATGAGACTATGAAGATTAAAAGGAATCCTTCATTTTTCTTGATAATGAAAAGTATTTCAATTCAAAACATGGACAAACTCTCTATAGCAATGAATCTTGTGTACAAGGAGTCTAGAAAGGTGAGAAAAGAAAAAGAATGTCTCATGTTTAAAACATGGCCCACAGGGCCTTTGGGAGGAGTGACCTAAAAGGCTTTAGAGAAAGTATAAATATTTTACCAGTCCAAAGAGATACAATTTAGAAACAAAAGATAGCAAACAGCTTCAAGACATGGACACAAAACCAGGGAGGTATGCTATTGAAGGGTTTGGTGAAAGAAACTAATTAGGCAGTATCTAACACATCTTTATTGCTTTTTTATCCTATGATAGTTACTCCTTTGTTCACAGCATTTTTCATAAAAAAATAATCTGGACACTATTTAGATTTTGATTATTTAGGTTGGAAGGAAGAGAAGAAGGATTACTGCTAATTCAAATTAGAATTAGTATCAGCCCTTACCTTAGCAAGATTGTAGTCAATAACTGAAAATGAATGCTAAGTATCAATGGACTATACAACTAAGATTGTAGTCAATAACTGAAAATGAACGCTAAGTATCAATGGACTATACAACTAAAAGTACTGTCTATAATCCACTTTTTGTTAAATACCAATTATTATTTAATACACTCATTAATTATTTGGAGTGTGCAGTGTCCAAGATCACCCAGTGAGTTTCCGTGGCTGAGTGGGGAATCGAACCCTGGACTCCAGGGTCATAGCCTAATGCTTTAAACACTACATCAGTCTGGCTCTCTACTAAACGCTACACTTCTAAAATATGTATGAATGATTAAATTGGTATAGATTGACACTACTTTGAAGAATGGGATTAACATTCAAAATTATCTATCATTCACCAGAAAACTGATGGAAATGAGTAAAATGAAATATAATGATAACTGCAAATTAAGATAGGTAAAGGCATCATGAATATGTAAGAAATATATTGTAAGCAGCGATGCAGAAAAGAGCTGGCAATACTAATGACAACAGCTGAATATGTCAGCAATGTTGTGCCTTATTAAAAAAACACCCAAACTTCATATTCAGTTTCAAATTGTTATTTATTTTAGCAGGAAAGATATGGGATGAACTTACAAATTCTAGTTGGCACTGGTGGGGTGTTTTAAAGGCATACAGCCCCATTTCATTTTCGATCTGTACTTTTAGAAAGGCATTTAGAATCTGGAAAGCTTAGGAGCTGGAAAGAATCCTAAGAACATCAACAATTGAAAGAGTTAAAGAATCAGAAAGAATAAGAATAAGAGATCTGCAAAAAGACTTCAGCAAAAAGTTTTGAGCTGTGAAACATCTAAGCAGATATCCTACAGCTCTGAAGGATACTTCATCACAGAAGATCTTTAAAGAGCAGTTTTGAAAAGCCAGTAAGTTTGGTGAATTGGTGAAAATGGTGGCTTAGGTTATTACCAGATGAATATTCAAGAATGATGATAAGAGTCCATAATAATTTGACAAAGATAATTTCAGGCATGACCTCTGTCTGGAGCTTCAAACTGAATAAGATGTTCTGTTTTATGAAAAGTTCTCTCAAAATGTTAAGCAGTTTTAGTATTTTAATATACTTTTTTTGAGAGGCTAAAGAATTTTCATGAAAAGGCAACTAGTAGGAAGGCTTTAGCAATGGGATATACAGGTACAGAGTAAGAAACGAGGTATGATTATCTTATATGAGATCACTACAGTATTCCTGCAGGGTGCTTAGTTTTATAAGACACCTACTAGATAGATGAACTCTTGAAACGGGCATTTATACAATATGTCATTTTACATTGCATAACTATTCTTCTCAAAGTGACACCCAGGAAACATGAATACTAGCAACTATGCATGCCCTCTACTGAAGTTATGTGAATTGTATAACAACAAAAATACTTGCTCAGCACAAGCACAGTAAAACTTGCACTGAGTGAAAGAGGGAAAGAGTACAGTCTTTGCTTGTAGTAAATTTTGCCTGGGAGCAGATCTACAAACAGAATGTAGGCCACAGAAATACTTTCCATGATAAGGATAGAATTTTACTGAACCATTTAAAATTCTTTATCGGAAGATATTTTCTGTCAAGTGGCTTACCAGTCCTAAATACAGGACTCCAGAGTGAACTTTACAATCTGGACCAAAACCTTTGGTGTCCCAGAATCAAGTTTCAAATACTCAGTATTTGGATTTGATACCTAGAGTTATCATGACCTAATGGTTCCAACGAGAGATCTGCTATGTTTTGAACTACAGTAATGTGAAGAGAAAGCTTCTTTTTCCTCTTGTGCCCTGCTTCTCATCACTTATGAGGCAAAAAAGGATATCAGCTTCAGGCTTTTACATGTCGAAGAACAACGAAGCAACTCAGCACTGAATTAGTGAAAGAGGGTTTCACAGTTTGTGAGGAAGAGCTCCTGATGAAAGAGCTGTTTTGGTCTTACTATTATAAAAAAAAAGCTGGACAAATGATGTCATGAATTGACACCTGACAGATGAACAAAAAGAAAAACACATCTTAAGTCATTCATGCCTGTAAGAGAAATTTTATATTGAGTTAGTTAAAGATTTAAAAAAACCCCCAGCAAAATGTACAGAATTGAAATGTGCTACTCAGTTAGGACTCAGTATGTAGTGCCTCAGGTGTTTTGCCAGTATTAAACAGATTTTTAAATAGTTGTGCCCTACTCTGTTTCTCAAAGCAGAAGTATCATGATACGCATTCTGTATTTAGGAACAACAAATGGCTAAGCCCATGAGCCAATAACCAATGGCATAAAACTGACCACATGTTAGAAGTTAAACAGATATATTAAATAAAAGAGGTTGAACCTAGTTGCATAAGTGTATTGCCTGACCTTACCTTGAAATGATTTTCACTAAAGGAATGCTGCATATGCTTTCTAAATCAACATAGCTTCTTCTCTTCTTTAGCACATGCATGTAGTGAATCAACTCATACAAAGAACCTGAATCTATGAAGAAATGAAAAGTACCAAAGTACCAAGGGCTGAAGGGAAAAGGAAAGAGATCGGTGGTTTGGGTCCTATATTGTGAGAAAATAATATAAATTAAATAAATAATTACCTTCAATAACTCTGAATGCTTTCTTGCAGTTAGGGAGAGGCCACTTTGACAAACTTGATGCTTGAAAATTTTCCTTCAGCTTTGAATATTCCACAGGAAAATGAGCTTTTGTGGAACTGTTTAGTTCTGCAATGTGTAGGAGAAAAAAAATCTAAGATACTTAAGATAAACTGTAACCACTTCATAGTATAAATGCAATTGCTAAAACTTTTCATATTTTTTTTCTCAGATTTAGGAAAATTCAGAAATCTGAAAGAAATGGGCTCTTAAAGATAAATCTATTACTTTCAAGTAACAATTTAAGTATGTAGCTAGTCCACCTAACTCACAATTCAGAGTTGTGGTTTTTTGAGTAGATGCTTTCCATGCTCTCTAGAAACTATATTTGAAGCATGGAAGACTGTCAAAAGCAGTTGTGTGTACACCATGGTAAAGCTCAGGTGACAATCCTAAGCTGGGTAATAAGAACAGGTTGCTTACCTGTAACTGTGGTTCTTCGAGTGGTCATCTGTGCCATCATACACTAGGAGCTTTAGCGCCTGCGCGGTAGCGTTCGGAAACTTCTAGAGCTTGTTCGCTTGGCGGGAACCCCTCCCCCACGCCGGTACTGCGCATGCTCCTCCCGCCGAGCAACGGTCTCTCCTCAGTTCTGTCGTCCGCCGTAGAACCTACAGGGACCTGAGAAAGAGGGGAGGAAGGGCGGGTGTGTATGATGGCACAGATGACCACTCGAAGAACCACAGTTACAGGTAAGCAACCTGTTCTTCTTCTTCGTGGTCTCTGTGCCTTCATACACTAGGAGACTGTGTAGCTTACCGGTCGGACGGCGGGTCAGGTCCTACAGCACGGAAGCCAACACCTCACGTCCAAACCGGGCATCTCTGCGCGACCGGCAGTCGAGCCTGTAGTGGCGCACGAAGGTCGATGGTTGGGACCAGGTCGCCACACGGCAGAGTTCATGCAGGTCAACTCCTCGCAGGAGGGCCGCAGAAGTAGCCACCGCTCTGGTGGAGTGGGCTCGAAGCAGGACTGGCGGAGGCTTCCTCGCGAGCTCATACGCCAGTTCAATAGTCCTCACCACCCACTTGGAGAAGCGCTGGGTGGACACTTTTAGGCCCCTCCGACGTCGCCCATAGCAAACAAAGAGATGCGGCGTCTGTCGGAGGGAAGCAGTCCTGTCCTTGTAGAAAGCCAATGCCCGACGCACGTCCAGGGAGTGGAGGGACCGCTCCAACGGTGTCGTCGGGTTCGGGAAGAAGGCAGGCAGGATGATGTCCTGGTTGAGATGGAAACTGGACACCACCTTTGGCAGGAACGAGATGTCAGGTCTCAGGACCACCTTGTCCCTGTGGAAGACCGTGAAGGGCTCATCGGAACGAAGAGCTGTGATCTCACCAGCTCGCCTCGCTGAGGTCACCGCTACCAGGAAGGCAGTTTTCATTGTCAGGAGCCTGTCATCCGAGGTCGCCATCGGCTCGAAGGGCGGCTTCGTCAGCTGCGAGAGCACCAGCGAGAGGGACCACGGCGGTAGCGGCGGCGATACCGGCGGGTAGAGATGATGAAGTCCTTTCAGGAACCGCTTAACGGTATCGTTCCTGAAGAAGGCCGAGGCAGCAGATCGTGGCGGTTGGTATGCCACGATCGCGGAGAGATACACCTTCAGGGATGGAAACGCCAGGCCCTGTTGCCGGAGGTGCAGGAGGAAGTGCAGGACGGTCGAGAGCCCCGCGGGCGATACCGGCTCACTCCTCTCGTTAGCGAAGGTCAGGAAGCGTCGCCACTTGTATTGATAGTTGCGACGGGTGGATTCCTTCCTGGCCGCGACGAGGACGGTACCGAGCACGGGATCGTCTAGTGCGATATCCTCCAGGCATGGAGGGCCAGGCGTGGCAGGTCCGGATGGAGGACTCGGCCGCCGGAGTGGGAGAGCAGGTCCGGTGTCGGTGGCAACCGGAGCAGGTCGTCTCGCGCGGCTTGTAGCAGGGGTGCGAACCAATGTTGCCTCGGCCAGTACGGGGCTACCAGGATCGCGTCGGCTCGGTCGGCGAGGATCTTCGATATCGTCCGGCCGAGCAGCGGGAACGGCGGGAACGCGTAGAGGAGTTCCCCGGTCCACGGAAACTGGAAAGCGTCCCCGATGGAGGCACGATCGTGGCCCGCTCTGGAACAGAATCGGCGACACTTCGCGTTTTCCCTGGTCGCGAAGAGGTCGATCGATGGTTCGCCCCAGCGGTCCCGAATCAGTCTGAACGCCTCTCCGGAGAGAGACCATTCGTGATGGGATGAGGTGTCCCTGCTGAGGGCGTCTGCCGTGGTGTTCTCCTGCCCGGCCAGGTGAACCGCCACGGGATGCGTGTGCAGGCGAATGCACCATTCCCACAGGCCGAGCGCGATGTCGAGCAGGGTCGTGGAATGAGTCCCACCTTGTCTGTTGATGTAGCAGACGGCGGTGGTGTTGTCCGTCAGAATCAGGACCGTGCGCCCCGCCACGGCATGGCGGAACGCCCGTAGGGCTTTCCAGACGGCGAGCAGCTCCAGCGCGTTGATATGGAGAGCGGTCTCGTCGTCGGTCCATCTGTCGCGGACTCTGAGATCGCCGCAGTGGGCACCCCATCCATACAGGGAGGCGTCGGTCGTTACCGTCACCTTCGGTGTCGGCTGTTGGAAAGGCATCCCCGACATGAGATTGCGTCGCGACTGCCACCATCGGAGGGATGAGCGGACGTCTCCCGGCAGCTGCAGTCGGAGTGTCTGTTCGTCTCGCAGGGGGTCGAATATGCGGACGAACCAGTGTTGAAGAGGTCTTGCTCTCAGCCTGGCGAGATATGTCACAGCGGTCGTCGCAGCCATGTAGCCCAAGAGCTGCTGGACGCTTCTCGCAGATAACGTCGGGGCCGTGACGAGCGTGAGCGGCGGCCCGGATCAAAGTTTGTGCTCGAGACTCTGGTAGGTACGCCCTGGCGGAGGTCGAGTCGAGCGTCGCCCCGATGAAGTCCAAGATCCTCGCCGGCTCGAGGTGGGACTTCTTCGGATTCACTCGTAGACCAAGGCGGGTCAGGAGTGACAACGTCATGTGGACGTCGTGGTAAAGTCTCTGTTTGCAGGACGCCACCAACAGCCAATCGTCGAGGTAGGGGAAGACGGAAGCGCCCTTCGTCCGCAGGTAGGATACCACCGGGGCCATGCACTTGGTGAAGACCCTTGGGGCAGTCGAGAGTCCGAACGGCAGCACCTTGTACTGGTAACAGGTGTCGTCGACTGCGAAGCGGAGGTACCGTCTGTGCTGCGGGCGAATGGCGATATGGAAGTATGCGTCTCGGAGATCGATGGAGGCGAACCAGTCCCCTCGATGTAGGAAGGGTAGGATCGACGGTATCGTGACCATCTTGAACCTTTTGGGGCGGATGTAGTAGTTCACCCCTCTGAGGTCTAGGATCGGCCGGAGGGTACCGTCGGCTTTCGGTACCGTGAAGTACCTGGAGAAGAAGCCGGTGGTCTTGGCCTCTTGCGGGAGCCGCTCGATCGCCCCTTTCTGGAGGAGGGATTGGATCTCTTCCAGGAGGGCCGGACTCGACGGCGTGGAGTAGTAAACGCCGCGAGGAGGAATATCGAGAAACTCGATGGCGTAGCCAAGACGGACGATGGAAAGCACCCAAGAGTCCGTAGTGACATACTGCCACTCCGCTAGGTGTCGAGCGAGAGTTGGTCGGTCTCCGAGCGCTGATGGTAGGCTGAAGAGTGGGTATTGGTGGGTCCTGCCAGGCACGTCAAAACCGAGACTTTGTCTCGGAGGAGGACTTCTTCGACGAAGCCGGGCGCCGCCTAATCGTGCGTCTGGCCGATGAGCCGGAGGACGGTCTCGACTGTCCAGACTGGGCCGAACGCTGGAACGACGAGGTGGAAGATCGTCGCCAGGATGGTCGGAAGGTGGAGGCCCTGCGGGTCTGCGTGGCCGGCTGCAGCCCAATCTTTTTTGCGGTCAGTCTCGCCTTGACGAGATTGTCCAAAGCTTCGTCTGTGGACGAATTGAATAGGCCTTCACCGTCGAAGGGGAGATCTTCAATCCTCCTTCTGGTGTCCTCCTGGATGTCGGCCGGTCGAAGCCAAGCATGGCGACGGAGGCCGACGGATCCCGCCATGACCCGGGAGGCGATCTCCACAGCGTGCCGGGAGGAGGCCATCTGGTGCCGAGCGATGGAGATAGCCTCATTGAAGATCACGGAGGAGGCTTGGCGGATGTCCTCCGGTACCGCTTCCATCGCTGGTTGCAGGCGATCGAGCACCTTCTTCAGGTATGCCGCGAGGCAAGCCTGAGTGTTGGACAGCCTGATCTGCAAGGAGGCAGCCGAATAGAACCTCCTTGCGTAGGCGTCCAACTTCCTGCCCTCTTTGTCCGGCGGGGTGGTGTGTTGCCTGCCGGAGCCTTTCGTCTGCGCGGACTCGACGACGACAGAGTTCGGTGCAGGGTGATTAAATAGATAACCGGCGTTATCCTTCTGCACCCTGTAGAGGTGTTCTAACCGCTGCGGTATCGGCTGAGCCGAGGCCGGTCTATCCCAGGCGGCCTTCACCAGTCTGGATACCCGGGGCAGGAGAGGCAGCGGGGCCGTGGAAGGTCGCTTCTCCTCGAAAACGGAGAAGGCTGGATCGTCGTCCTCCGGCTCCGCATCGGCGATCTTAAGGCCGAGGGTAGTGGCCATGCGGAGCAGCATCGCAGAGAACTGGTGGACGTCCTCTGGAGCAGAATCTGGGATCGGGTCCCCGAATCCCAACGGAGGAGACTCCTGGGAGGCCGCCTCAGACACCTCAGACTCCGCACTCGAGTCGTACGACTCCGAGCTAGGTGAGTCCTCTCGCCGCTCGCTCTCCGGCTCCTTCGTAGTCGCCGCAGGTGTTGCCTTCCTAGGCTTCTCCGCAGCCGGGGCGGTGGTAGCAGCAGCGTCCCGCTTGGGATGGCTGACCACGGATTTCACCCTCTTGGTGGTGACCGGGGTAGTCTGGCAGGCTGACGTCGTCGTAGCCCGCTCAGTCACCATCGACTCCGTAGGGCGCGTCGCCGTTGCCGTGACCCTAGGAGGTGGCGATATCGCCCGATACCGTGGTGAAGGCTCCCTCGCCCTATGATATCGAGGAGAGGGAGAGCGGCTGAAGGAGCGGCGGTCCGACGGAGATCGGCTTCGGCGTCGACGGTACCGAGCCTCGTCCCCTCTAGGCGAGCGCGATTCGCGCTGTCGACGAGGTGACCGGGACCTCCGGAAGGTCTCCCAGCGACTCGGGCCACGATGGTACCGATCCCGGTACGATGGCGAATGCGACCGATAGGAGGCCGGGCGCTCTCTCCACTCAGATTCCCTCGCGTACCTGGCCACGTAGGACGCCGAGGTGTATCTGGAGGCAGACGAGCGAGGTTGTTCCTCTCTTGTCTCCCTCGGAGGCGGCGAGGCCACCGGACGCTCGGAAGAGCGGGACCGGGACCTGAAGGAGGTCGAACGCCGCTCCGGAGAAGCAGAGGGCTCTCTCTGCTGCAGGTCGGCCGACCTGCGACGGCTAAGAGGGCGGTGGCGCTCCTCCACCAGGGTTGGAGGATCTGCCACAGGCGAGTCCGGGCGCTGTTGGGGAACGTCCTCGATCTCATCCTCCGAGAGGTCGACGGACTCGCCTCGCCCTTTGGAAGGCTGCTGAGTAGGAGGAGGAGTAGGAGGTTGAGCGTCCCCAGCCGGGGAGCGCTTCTTTTCCTTCTTCTTCTTCTTCTTCTCCTTCTCCTTGCCCTTGCCTCCGTCCGGAGCAGGGCGCTTTTTTGCAGGCGTCCCCGTAAGGGGAGCCTCAGCCTTCCTCGCCGTCGAGGATCCTTTCGCTGACTTGGCAGCCGCCGACAGCTTCGGGATCCTCGGTAACGCCGAGATCGGCGTTTCGCCGGTACCGAGCCCGATACCGACGAGGTGGACGGACGGCAGCCGCCGATACCGTCGATGGCGTGGTCGTCTTCTTGTCGGCCATCTTGGAAGTGGAGGTCTCGTCTATCGCCCGCAGAGACTGCTCCCAACAAAAAGATTTGAGTCTCGCGGAGCGGTTGCGAAGAGTTTGGGGAGTAAAATCCCTACAAATTTGGCAAGTCCGGATATTGTGGGACTCGCCCAAACAGAAGAGACACTCCTTATGGCCGTCGTTGAGGGCAACCTTGCGGCCGCAGGACACGCACTTCTTAAAGAGCGCGGACATAAGACGAAGAAACGCCAAACTCCGAAATCCAAAAAAGACGAAAGTCGAAGGGGGAGTCCGAAAGAGAGGTCAAAGACAGTCCGAAAGTCCGTAAAACCGTGAAAAACAGCAAGCCAAGCACGACGTGAGAGGAACAAACTAAAGAACCTTCCGTACGCGGCGGCGGACGAGAAAGAACTGAGGAGAGACCGTTGCTCGGCGGGAGGAGCATGCGCAGTACCGGCGTGGGGGAGGGGTTCCCGCCAAGCGAACAAGCTCTAGAAGTTTCCGAACGCTACCGCGCAGGCGCTAAAGCTCCTAGTGTATGAAGGCACAGAGACCACGAAGAAGAAACCCTATTATACTTGGAGATAAATATGTATTGGATCAGATTACAACAAAAGTCACATTGGTTGCATTTTAGCCTTTGAGCATGCCAGAAATAGCTTTTTCACATTGTGGTACAAGTCTACAACATACTACATGTATTTCTGGGTTCATGGCTTTTTTTTTTAACATTGGCATCTTAGCGTTCTTCGTTATATCTTTGATTACAAACTAAGGAGAAAGCTTTGGAAAACGAAGTATAAACAATTTTAAAAATGAAGTGCCTTGTTAATAGTGAAGGGAACTGAGTATATGCAATAAAGAAGGCTGTTTGTAAACTTTATGTAGCTGCAGTCTGAGGTTTATTACCTTTTTTAGTTTAAAGCAGTATCAGACAAAGCAAATAGCTTATAAGGATTAAGCACCGACCATCTTCCCCTCTACTCAGATTATATAAGTAGCTCTAGAAGGATATAAAATTTGAATCTTTTTCATGTAGCATAGAGTCACAAATTTATTGTGGTTTTTGTCAGGTTCAAATTCATGGAAGTATAAAATGCAACTGGTTGCCATGAATTTGGCGTTTTCAGCCTCCTTTCTTTTGACTCAAGCGTATGACAGAGTGAAAGTATTAATTCTCCAAAGACTTAAGAATACTGAGGCCCTTTTCGCACAGGCTTTCTGTCGCGCGAGAGCCCCCTGAGCCTCGCGGGAGTGGGAGTGTCGCTCTGCACGATGCACTCCCACTTCCGCCGCGCTCACAGGGCTGCAGCGGCACGATCGCGGGTTTTTTGATTTTCGCCTCAAAGCGAAAATCACCCGCGCTCGCGCAACGCTCCTAGTTCCCGCGCGCACTTGCTTCCTGTGCGGAGTGTCGGGGAGGTGGCCGGGTCGCGCTTCCTTCCCTCCGCCCCTGCGGAAGGAAGTGGCGGGGCGCTAGCGCGATGGGCGCGACAGCCTCCTGCTTCGCGGGGGGCGGACACGCAAGCCTCCTGCTTCGCGGGGGGAGTGGACGCGCGAGCCTCCTGCTTTGCAGGGGGGCGGATGCGCGAGCCTCTTGCTTCGCGGGGGGCGGACGTGCGAGCCTCCTGCTTCGCGGGGGGCGGACGAGTGAGCCTCCTGCTTCGCGGGGGGGGCGGATGCGTGAGCCGCCTCCTCCTCCGGGAGGCTGCCGCTTCCCCGCTCGTTCCTTCGCCTGCGGAAGGAATGAGCAGGGAAGCGGCAGCCTCCCGGAGGAGCCTTCTCGCGTGAGCCGCCCTCCCCCGCTTGCGCAAGAAGCCTCAATGCAAAAAGGGCCTGAGATGCAATCTCAGATGAGTGAGATCAAGTCCTGCCAATCCAATAATTTTTTTGTCTCTTTCACCCTATTGTATCTATCCCTTCCAAGTTACCTGGTAGATCTTCTAAACATGAAAATGAGGTTAGCCTTCCTACATGCCAGGTTGAATGTACTTCCATTGGCAGCTTGGATGGGCTGTTATAAGAGTCTTCTATTTTAACAGAAGATTTAACTCATGTGTTGCTTGAATGCCCTATTTATAATGATCATAGGAATATTTTTCCTTTACTGAAATCTTTTAAGGGAAGTTCTTCTATCTTCTATCTTAAGGGAAGTTTTCTGTCATCTGATGCTGTGAAATATGTATCTTTTAGAACATCTAAATTCTTGTTAAGGCCTTACAATTACGTGCTATAAAGTGTAAGGGGGTTACAGAAAGTGATTCATCTATTAACTATTGCATGTAAATTAATTTACTTGACCTTTCCCTTTACTTTTTGTATTTCTGTATAATAGCTGGGTGCTAAAATACAATAACCTGAACTGAGCTGTCATATGAAAGGTGTATTAGGAGTTCCACTGACTTTGCCTCTGTCTTCTTTCCCAGTTTGCTGTTCCAAATTGGTCTCTGAAAAAATTCCCATGAACTTTTGTGTTGATATTTTTTCACTGAATAATCTTTGTATTCTTTTTCTTCAGAAGCAGAGGTGACAGAAACATATTAGGTGGTTTGAAAAGCATTTTTGTGTGTCCCACTCTATTCATTATTATAGGTGACCCTACCATTAGACAGTTGAAGGCAACTCCCTCAGGCAACTGATTGTGGGTATTATGAAAGGTCAGCAACTTGCTTATTATTATTGCATTTTTTTTACTCTTTCTTCCCTGCAGCATCAATTCACCTGCACATTAGCCTTTGGGCATGCCAAAACACATACACATCCATCCATCAACCTACCCACTTGCTTGTGTAAGAGCTTGTTCTTTATAACAATTTTATTTTGAAAAGCATCAGGAAGCAATCTCTATTTCCCTCTGGTGTTACTGCTGCTTTTCTCTTGCCTTCCTCTTCCACTCTCATATCTGAACATTTTTTTCACACTCTTCTGTGGCTTCCTTTGCTCTGTTCCTGTCTTGCTCTGTTAGCCCATTTCACTTCCTCCACGTATTCATTAAAACAGACACCCGTTCCACCTTCCATCACATCCTTGCCTCACCCTCACCCATTGTCAGTCTCTCTTTGGCTCTCCATCTTCCTCTGTTCTTGGTTTCTACTACTATCTCTCTTGTGCCTGGTTTCCACTTTTCTCCCCATCTTGCATGTCATGCTCTGTTCTCATCACTTTATTATAACTCAATTCAGGTAGTGTTTTTGGTGCTGTCGCCCTTTCCACTTCACCTGTTCCATTTTTCCCTTCCTCTTGCCTTTCTTTTTTCCCTCTCTGCCTAATGCTCACTGAAAAAGCAGTTTCTGTTTTCTCCTGCTCTGCCATCCCTCCAGCTACAGGGGAGCACAGTAGGGGTTGGAAAGCAAAGCTTGAGGTATGATATGAGGAAATGGTTCAGAAAGAGTAAACAGTAACTCATGTGCTTCTGGCTAAAGAGAATGTTCAGGTGCATCACAGCAGAGATGGAAGTACAATGGAAGGATGCTAAAGAGGGTCTTGGCTGAAAGTGAAGTAGCAGAGCCCAGCAGTACAACACCCTTGAACAACAGAAAATCATGTTGATATCTAAACGGAGGAATGAAAATCTTCCTTATTTTGTTTTTGAACAGCAGCACAGAATTCATCACATTTTCTCCTTTTTGGTTTGATATTTGCACATTCTTTCTCTTTTCTTTCCTTTTGCTTCCTTCCTTCCTTTTTTTTGGAAGAGAATATTTCAAGATTTTATTGCAAAAATTTCATCTGCACTAAAATCATATTTTTGTATAATAATAAATCTTTATTTATATAGCCAAGGCCATCACAAAGTATTTCAGATAAAAACAGCATTAAAACAATACAAAAAGTGTCGTACTTTATGGTCCCATCCATCATCTCTGTATCTATTTATCCTTACTACTAAGTTCCCTTCTTAAAATGGATGCTTTAAAAGCAAAACAAGCAACTTTACTGGAAATGTGTGGAACTGAATCCCCCAGAAGAAATTTAATTAGAAATGAGCTAGGCTTATTGGGTGTAAGGTTAAGTTCTTTAAACAAGGCCTTTCTTAAGTCCGTGTAAATTGGGCATACCAATAGATAATGTACTAGATCTTCAACTGTGTTGTTCCCACATGGGCAGACTCTGTCCTCCCTAGGGATATGATGGTACCTTCCATCAACTAGTCCATTGAGTTAAAACATAGAACTGTGAGAGCATATCTCCACTTAAAATCCGTTATACTATTTAAGTATTGAGGATTAGGCATTTGTATAGGTAATTTGGCATACCAGGGAGCACATTTTGACAGACATATGGAAGCACGATCAGCTTGGAAGTCCTTTTTTGAAATGTGTGCTTTCAGATGTTAAGCTGCTTGCTCAAATTTTAAAGCATCTAAAGACTCCAGTGAGAGACCATAACCCTTCACTAGATGTAGAATCTTCTGATTCCAGGATTAATATTTTCTACTATTGTAATTTGACATTTCTTTGAAGGCACTCAAAACGAAAGAAGAACCTATTCCTTTTCTCAGTTTCAGCCAATATAGGTAATCCTAAAAATTGCCCTGAGGAAATGATTCTGAACTGTTTCTAGGTGCATTTTCAAGGATACTCCCCAAAGTTCAGTGCCATAACATATCTGAGTAACTACTTTAGCCTTATAAATTTTAATAGCAGGTGGGATCTGTTTACCACCTCTGCCCCAATAGAATCTTAGTAGGGAGTTGGCAGCGCTAATGGTGATTTTTTTGGTACTTTCATAATGATTTGTCCAGAGTCCAGAGTGTTTTGTCCAGAGTCTGGGAAAAATTAAGGCCTAAATATTTAAATGATTTCACTTGTTCTATAGGATGCTGGTCAATCTGCCATACATGTTTTGTGTCTATTGGCAAATACTAAGATTTTGGTTTTATCATAATTAATTTTTAATTTGTCCTGTAATGCCAGCTGATTAAAGGCTTTCAGTAATCTCCTCATCCCTTGTTGTGTCTGTGACAATATAATGGTATCATCTGCATACATAAGTACTGTTAATTTCTTATTTCCCAGTCTAGGGGGAACAAATTTGTCATTATTGTTTAGATCAGTTATTAGTGAGTTAATATAGAAATTAAACAGTGATGGGGCTAATAGACAGCCTTGCCGAACACCTTGACTAGTTGGTATCAGTTCTGATAACAAGCCGGATTGATTCAATTTTACTTGGATCTCAGTATCAGCATGGAGTTCACGCATTAACATTAGCAACCTTTTGTCTATATCTGTTCTATATAATTTGTCCCATAGCCATTCCCTATTAATGGAGTCAAAAGCTGCTGAAAGGTCAATGAATGCTACGAACAGGCACTTTTGTTTCAATCTAGCATATTTGTGCACCAGGTGGGACAGCACAAAACAATGATCCATAGTTGAACGGTTACATCAGAAACCCACCTGTTCTTCAGCAATCATTTCATTAGACTCCAGCCAGTTGTTTAATTTTATGGATAAATATTTAGTATAAATTTTAGAAGAAATATCCAGTAGGCTAATAGGGTGAAAGTTGACTGGTTTGCTTGGATCACCTTTTTTAAATATGGGTACTACTATGCTGGTGTTCCATTTGGGTAAAAAACAACTACTCTAATTTATTTCTGTGAATAAGATTGCTAGACTTGAAGCCCACCAATTTGGTGCTGCTTTATAAACTTCACCTATAATTCCATCTTCACCAGGTGCCTTTCCCTTCTTTAAAGTGGTAATAATTTCAGAAATGTCCTTGAGGGAGACTGGGTCCCACTTTGGCAAGTCATCTGCAATCCCAGGTGGACAACTTTTGCTTCTTGTAGAGTCTTCCAGGGAATTATTAGAGGGCTCGTTAAATACAAAAACATAATGTACAAATACAACGCAAATACAACATAATTTGCATAAAAACATCTATTCTGAGCAAAATGCATGTGTTTGATAATAAAATTTTTACACAGAAATGTAAATGTAAAAAATGTAAAAAACTAAAACATGTGAACGGTCTTGTAATATGTTGCAATATGCCAAGACATCTATTTTTGTCAAAGATGAGAAAAATCTGCAAATACTCTTTACAACCCTACCTAACAAGGGCCGGGAAACAGAGGCATATGAGCTAGACGGGAGTCCTCTAACAAGAGTTCCAGTTCCATTTTGGCTTGTCTCATCTCTGCTGTATCCAAATATGTAGATGTCCAAAAACATGTGTAGCTACAGGCAGAGCAAGACAGCTCAGTTACATTCCTATCAATGAAGATGAGCAAGGCATCATCCAGTCTATTTCTACTGCAGGGAAAATCCACCCAAAACTTCAATATACATGAACAATATCACTACCGAATTCCATCATCTTTGTAGTGAGACAGCCAGTGTGGTATAGACAGCCAACATAGGGTAGTCATTTGAGTGCAGGACTAGGACTCAGGGAGACCAGGTTTCAAATCCCTGCTTGACCATGGAAACCTACTGGGCGATCTTGGGGAAGTCATACGCTCTCAGCCTCAGAAGAAGGCAAGAACAAACCTCTTCTGAACAAATTCTGCCAAAGAAAGCCCATGAATGGTTTCCCTTAGCCTTGTCATAAGTCAGAAATGGCTTGAAGACAGACAACAATAACAAAGTCTGCTTCACCAACGCAATCATATAAGCTGTTTCTGCCACCATTTTGACAAATCTAGCTACTTAATGGGGTTCATTACCCTATATTTTCCTTAACCAGTCCTGAAAAAGAAAAAAAAATATTGAATTTGGAATTCTTTGGGGCAAATAATAGTCCTCTTTAGGAAACTACTCATGAAATTATCTCTCAATGTGCTATACAGTGGAGATTACAATGAAAAATGAGCCAGAGCTTTAATTTCTACGGAATCACAAATACATATCAGCTGGCCCTGTGGGGATACTGACTGCTCTTCCCTCTGTTATTACAGACTGTTCAGCTGAAAACTCTGTAAGAAAATAGCTCTCTGCATGATCTCTATATGAAACCAGATAATGTCAATAGTTAGATTTCAAAAAAATGAAAATCTGTAGAAAAAGTACAAGAAATTGATTGTGGTTAGATTGATTTGTATTACTGTAACTTTAATGGACTTAAAGGGGGATGCTTTGGTGGCAATTTAATTCTTCATTTCCACTTGAGATAAATCATTATGTGGAATAACTGGTAAACCTGTTGTAACCACAGATCTTTTTACAACATGTTTCTGGATCTGTTCCCTCAAGCAATGGAGTGTTACCTAGAATGAGGTTGAACCAAAAAAGGATTGCTAGGCACGAGAATTTAGGTTCAATTGTACTTAAATCTCTGCTTTCCTTTTGGGCTTTTGCTGCAGAAATATTTACTAATGTGACAAGAATGCTGTGCTTAATGCACTTGAAGGAAGCTAGCAGAAAACCAGTAACCACAAAGGCCCATGCTTGGCTAGAAGACAACAAATCAAAGGGTGGGAACTTGCTGAGTTTTATTTCTAACAGGCATCATCTTGACTGATGATGACATCTATATTTTCACATCATTTGGAGGGCAACATATTCACCATGTGTGGCTGAGACCCATATATTTCCCAGCAGTGCAGAAAGAAAAGGGTAAGTGTATTTTTGTGTGAAAAGTGCTGTCTGCTCAACAGTTCACCAAGTGCTTTCTCTCAACACTGTTCAGGGGAAGGACAGACTGTAAGGAGACAAATATTATTTGAAGGGAAGGTACAGTATCTCTCAATACTTTTGGTACTGAAATACTAGCTCTCTTTCTCTTTAGACACAGAACTCTTGTTATTATAACTAGTTTGGACCAGACTTCTTTGGGTATTGCCATTACCAAGTTACATATTTGGCATCTATGCTTTAAGTAGCCCTGAACATGTATTTTAGAAAGGGCAAACAATTGCTCACTAGTGCATATCAGGAAAGATCAATAAGAACTGATAAAGTTGATTTTTAAAATTTTGATACCTGATTGGAAAAAAACTTGGGTAATTGTAGTACGGCACAGAGGACACGGAGTGCTGATCGGGTTATCTTTGGCAAGTGTGCGCAGGCAGGGTTCGCAGAAGATGTGGTGGCAAGGATAGCACATGTAAGGGTTAAAGTAGACATCCAGGCACACTGCACAGAGGTAGCTTTCTTTATCTAGCCTGTGTTCATGTTCTTCTTCTGTATTTGTAGTCTACAAGAGGGAGAAAAAACAATGCCATACCAATTATGATTTCAGTTAGTCAAAGAAGAGATGCAATATGTTAAAGTGAATAAAGACATTGAACTGCAAGTTTAAATTATAATTCTTTCTGTAGGATAATCTTAAAATCAAAGTAATATCTTGAAGTAGGGAAGAATTCTAAGTAGGTCTAAAACTAAAACAAAAAAGATTCATTTCAACAATTGGTGAATAATACAATTTACCCATCTTTCTGTTTAGGGCAAGCTTTATCATCCCATTTTACACTTTACAGAGCATATTATGGAAATCATTCAAATAATCTTGGCTA
Organism: Ctenosaura bakeri; assembly: GCA_948474755.1. Lineage (NCBI taxonomy): Eukaryota > Metazoa > Chordata > Lepidosauria > Squamata > Iguanidae > Ctenosaura > Ctenosaura bakeri. Next base: position 261,763 of record CAOLHI010000771.1, read on the forward strand.
CAGGTCAGTATAAATCATGTGCATATGCAAGTAAGTGCACTTAGCTTTCTTGTGCCAAATTATCTTCTCACAAAGAAATGTCTGCTACAATATTAGTAGACCTTTACTGAAAGGCTGTCTTGTGAGATGGTAGAAAGCAAGCTGGCAGAAAGGATAAAGTGATGTAGCTTTGAATCTTTTCAGCACAACAAGAAGTGAGCAAAACTAACTTTTCATAGCAGTGAGCAAAATGTCAAATTAGCCATGTGAGAGCAGAGGTTAAGAACAAAACTTCAATAAAGTAACAAAAAGCAGAATATCTAGTGTACCAGATGAAAGCTATCAGATCAAAGCAGGTGCCAGTTTTTATGCCTGAAATTAATGATGAGCAGAAAGAATGACTCTTGCTCATAAGTTATCTCCTGTTTGTTCACAAGTTTCAATATGCCTTAAAGAAGGACAATCTTACAGTATAATTTTTTTTTAAAAAAATGATGCCTCAGACATATTTGTGATTATTCTGGTAATTGGTTCAAACTTCTTTTGCTCAGTATTTATGGCCCTCAAGAGAAGTCAGTAGAGACTAACAAATCCTCTGAGATTACCAATGAAGAAAGAAGGTATCCCACTCAGGAACGCTATAGATCAAAATGATCAACAATATTCCAACTAGTTTTTCCTCCTTGGGATAATTCAAAAATCAACCTCACACCCCAATAAATAAAGATGATGCTGGTTCCAAGCAGAGCCTGAGACTATAAAGTGAACTATCTATCTTACAGTACAACCCCATTCCACATTTCTATTTAGGAGGACGCAGTTAAAATCAGCAACTGCTCTACATCAGGTTCTGTTCATGTTTCAGCGAGAAATAGGGCAGTAGATGCATCTGAAAGCTCTGCAGTTGTGCATAACCATTGCTGATGCTACTTCTCATTGAACTCAACCACCTGTGAGTATAAATGGATAAAAAATTTTGCTCTTGTGGAAACCTTGCTTCTTGATCTGACAGAGATCTCCCAACTCTGCTGTTAACCAGGGAATCTGAGACATAGGCCATTTCTGTCCTACCCTGTTATAGTGCTATTATTCCACTTACAACATCCTGTGGAATCCTGAGGTTTGTCGTTTACTGAGGCCAAAGATCTCTCTGGCTGAGAATTCTAAATGCCTCTCCCTAAATTGCAAACCCCAGGATTCCATAGGATGTTGAAAGTGGAATAATAGCACTCTTAACAGTGTAAGGCGGAAATCGCCATAGCAGTGCTAGTGAGATAGAAACCTTGCTTCCTGATCTGATAAGAAACTTCCCAGCTCTGCTGTTAACCAGAGAATCTGAGACACAGTAGTGGCAGTAGGATAGTTAGGATGAAAGAGAAGTAGTTGTCCAAAGCCACTAAGTAATCTCTGTATTCGAGCAGTGAGACTGAACCATGTCTATCTGCATCCATCCACCTCATCAGCACAAAGACTACTGGAAGTCAAAGACACAGAATGACAAACACTGATTAGGGCAATCTTAGCTTTGGTTTCAGAAACATACTAATCAGGTAACTGCAGAATGCTCTGAAACAAGTAGAAGTTTGAAATAGCAAAAAACTGATTTTCTTTCTTGAGCCTTCTGAGCATACCATCCCACAAGCATGAAAACCCCTCCTAAATGCTCTTTGCTTTATCCATCAGTATCTCCTGTGTCTCCTATTTCTCTTATTCCTTCCTATTCCTATTTTTGTTTTGCTATTCCAAAGAAGAGTAAAGAGATGTATGGGAAATACTACTTTTATTACTTGGCTGTTTTCTCTTTCTTTTTCTTTCTTTCTTTCTTCCTTTCCCAATGCCAAATTAAATTTGACTCTGATAAATCATTTCAGATTAGTTCCTCAACTCAGATGACCTAAACTCATCTGCATTATTTTGTTAAATGTGAGTTTGGTATAGCAGATGGTGGCATTTTTTGCATCCAACAAACTATTTAAATTATTGTTGTTACATGAACAATATGTTGTAAGTGAGGACAGCACTTACTAAATATATGTAGATTCATATCCATTAAAAGGTATTTTATAAAACTAAGATACAAACAGATATAGCCAAGGTGGAATTAAAAGGAACTATACATCCACAGTCCTTGACAAAGTACTGGCATGTCATTTATTATTATTGAAGTGACTGGAGAGAGACGGAACGCCCAGTGTAATGCAATTTCTCTTAAGTGGTCTATTTACCTTAAGTGCAGAAAAGCACAACAAAAAGTATCAGTAATTCTAGGTAAATTAGTTTTAGACTAAAGAGTTCCAGAGAAATATAGCACTGAAATCTTTTACAAGAGGCGGAATATCTCCCTCTTTGGGGGGAGGTTTAGGTGCAGTGCTTTGCTATTAGGTTTGAAGAAAATTCATGCTTCAGATCACAGTTAGTCTAAGAGGTCAAAGCTTCTGTATTGTAGTCAGTTAGTTAATAATTTACTGGTACTTCCTCCATACTGGACTTCTCACTAAAATGCAAAATTGAGGTAAAAGAAAAAAGAACTTCAAGGAGAACAAAAGTAGGTTAAGAAGCTCTTTTGAGTTATGAACTGCAAAGAACCACATGATCCTCACAGGTTTTTGTTTTGTTTTGGCTTCAGCTTGTGAGCGATAACTTGCTTATGGGGAAATAATAAAAATTATTTTCAGTACGACATTTAAATTTAAAGTGAACATTGTCTGCTTATGAACAAATGACCCATAGATTTTGGGAAGACAGAACACTACAGCAGTATAAGTGCAGCTACTAGTGACTAAACACTTAAAACATTACTTGGTCATCAACTTAAAAAGGGACTTTTGGCAAGCTTTCATTTTGAAAAGATGGCCTTTGGCAAACTCTACAATTGTGAGACTGAGAAGAGATTATCTGAAACTTCTTGAATGCTCTCAAACATAGGACCTTTCTGCACGACACTGTCATACTGCTATTATTCCACTTTCAACACCCTATGCAATCCTAGAGTTTGCAGTTTAGAGAGGAGCATTTTGAATTCTCAGCCAGAGCTCTTTGGCCTCAGTAAACAACAAACCCCAGAATTCCACAGAGTGTTTAAAGTGTAATAATAGCACTATAACAATGTAGTGTGGAAAGGCCTACAGGTAGGTAACTGTCAGTGGCTGGAGAGTGCACTGTTCCCCTGTAGAACTTGCAGGGCTATAGCAGTTGCTATGCTCCCCATGATGAATTTATTTCTCACAAGCTGAAATAGTTATCCAAAGTGCTGTGGGTATGTTGATCATTTATTCATTTATATCCATCCTTTCCCCAGTACTGGGACTCAAGCAGCTTAAGCACAAAAATTAAAACAAAGGTAGCTGTTTTTAAATTCTGACCAAACCCTGGAATGGATTTAACACCTCACACAGAAAGCTTTCAGCTTCCACTGTAACTAAGCATAAACAATATAAAATATTGAGTTCCTAACAAAGCTGGTATCACCAGTGGTCATTCCAGCAGTCTGCAGAAAAGAGAGATAAGACAGCAAGTAGCACCAATCCACCAGGTTCAAGGAATGATCAGTCCCTCCTGAATTATCTCAATTATCACGCCAGTAGACATTATTGAAGCATGCAGCAGAAGGAGATGTGGCAAGCAGCAGGATCATTCTACTAGCCTTGCTGAAAGATTATCTCCCTGACTCATTTCCTCCTCATCTACTTTTCTTGTGCTGTACCTTTTTAGATTGTGATTATGTGGCTATGGACTATCTTTTATTGATTATGTATGAGCTGTCTCAGAGGCCTTTTGTGTTCAGGAGTGGGACAAAAGTACTTTAAATGAACAAATAAATACAATCTTAGTCTCCTATAAATAGTTACAGATATCAAAAGATTTACTGCTGGAAGACCTTGTAAAAATCTTAGAAATTTAATTCTAAAAACTCAAGCAAAAATGGATCAAATGATTTACATAGCTTTCAATACATATTGTAAATTACTTTTTTAAAATTCCGTATTTTAAATTTGCAGTTAGCTGCAGATTAAGCAGCAGGAATCCTTCCAAAGGTACTAGCCAAAGGGGGGGGGATATCACAGAATAATTTGTAGAAGAAAAAACTGAGCTCTCTAAGCCATATGACTATCTGCATCTCCTGACTGAGTTTCTTATCAGCCAATCCTGTGTCTGTACTACCTTTCAACCTGTTGAGCACAGTCCTGGTGTTTTGTTCCTGTTTGTTTCCCTTAGAATCTACTGTTGTCTGGGTGTCCTCACCAGTTGTTTCAACAGTAATACACACAATTCCAAACAGTTCATCTTGAACAAATACTTACTGGGCTTTAATTCCTGTTTTTAATTCCAAAAAGGAATAGGAAGCAGTCCATCATGTTCTGAATGGATCACATAGTCAGAATTTGTTTACATATGTGAAGCTGCTGAAATGAGTATTTACCATGTTTCAATCTCATCGCAGCTGACTGTGGTACAAATTGGTTTCAGTTTTTTAGTCCTTCCTACATAGATCAGAAACTTAATTTCACATACACGTAGAGGAGGGCTTTTCAAATGGTGTGCCGTGACATGTTAGTATGTCACCTGAAGTGTGTAGCAATAGCAATAGCAATAGCATTTATTTCTATACCGTTTATCAACTGAGTGTTATCTAAGCGGTTTACAATGTATTTTAGCTAACTGCCCCCAACAAGCTGGGTACTCATTTTACCGACCTGCAGAAGGATGGAAGGCTGAGTCAACCTTGGAGCCCGGCAGGATCGAACTCACAACCTTGTGGTTGCAGTACTAGCATTTAACCACTGCGCCACCAGGGCTCAGGTGTGTTGCCTACAATCTTGGAAATGTATGTTATTATTTATTAATCATATATTTTTAAAAATATATGAAAGGTTTTCATGTTGTGTCCCCATACATTTTGTTGTTACAATTTATGTATGTGTCTGTATCTCTGATAAGGGGTTAGTTTAACCTCCGGTTTGCTAGTAAAACTGAACTACTGTGTCGCAAAATGATGCATGTCTAAAAAGTGTATCATCAACACGAAAAGTTTAGAAACCTCTGATGTAGAGGTTGTACATCGGCCTTACCAAGGCTCCCTGCGCTTCCCCCACCACTTTGTAAAAAATAAAATAAAAAAAATCATCTGCCCAAATGTCAAACAGCACTCTAGGGAACATGGGAGAAATTGTACTTTTTGCCCCTTCAAGCTCTTTTGGCCCAGGAGAGCTCTTGTTGAAATGAGGAGACATCTAGTCACTTCATGTCTTCTCATTTCAACAAGAGCTCTCCTGGGCCAAAAAGAGCTTGAAGGGGCAAAAAGTACAATTTCTCCCATGTTCCCTAGAGTGCTGTTTGACATTTGGGCAGATGATTTTTTTTTTTACAAAGTAGCGGGGGGAGCGCAGGGAACCTTGGTAAGGCCACGTACAACCTCTACATCAGAGCTTTCTAAACTTTTCGTGTTGATGATACACTTTTTAGACATGTATCATTTTTGCAAGTTTTGCAAAAAACAAAACAAAAACAAGTCTCTTCAGGGCATGGAATAGCTGGGCCCTCAAAACAGCAAAACTGCCAACATATCCCCAAAGAATATGAAGGGCCCTTATTGGTTTTTCAAAAAGGTATGTGAGTGTCAGGCTGTTTATGGGGTTCAGCTCACTGATGTCAACTGTGAAGGATGTACATGGCCGCTGCACCTCCTGAAACTGCCTAGTCCTCCCCCAGACTCTGAATTTTCAAGGGAAACTAGCATTCTTCCTGATGCTCTGGAAAACTGCATGACCCAGGAGTGCTTATTGAACTGCAGTGATCATGTTTCACATTTGGAGCTGGAAGCAATTTCCATGGGGAAATGGTATTCAATTTGCAATGTAGCCAGTGCAATTTGAGTTTTCTATGTATTAGGAAGGCATAAAAGCCTTTTGATGGCTAGGCTAAGTGGATGGTAAAGCTGGGCTCCAAAGTTTTGAGATGAGGAAATCTGTGAGATCACAGGGGATCTGGGAATGTTTTGTTCTGGGAAAGGTGCTGTTATTCCCAACAATATAATCGAGTAAGAAATAGGTTACAAAATCTGGGTTTTCTGGGCTAAGGAAAAAATTTAGCATTTATTTTTATTTATTTTTTAAAGTAGAAATATACTCATCACTCTGGAATTGTGAGTGTACACCCACAAAATGATCTTCATACAATAGTATTTATTTGTCTGGCACATAATAGAATATACAGGCTGATATGGAATGTGTATCACTGGTGGCACAGTGGTTAAATGCCAGTACTGCAAGCCACAAGGTTGTGAGTTCAATCCTGCCGGGCTCCAAGGTTGATTCAGCCTTCCATCCTTCCGCAGGTCGGTAAAATGAGTACCCAGTTTGTTGGGGACATGTATAGAAACGTTTCGAAATACATGCTATTTGTAAGTTGTTCACCACCTTGATCCATATGGAGAGGCAGGATACAAATAAATAAATAATAATAATAATAATAATAATAATAATAATAATAATAAATTATTTACAGTGGAAACATCATGGTATATAATTTAGATTTTGTGTCATGGGAAAGTTAGGCACCCTGAAGAAGGCAAAACTATAGTGCAAGGAAGAGAGAAGGCAACTGCAACCTCTCCTTCCATTACAATATTTTGGAGATACAATAATAACAAGGAGGCCAGGAGATATGATAATAATCCTGTTTTCACTCCCAGCTCCTGTTGAGTAAGGTTTGACTGAGATTGTCACACTGTCCATCTTTTATTTATGGGGATGGAAACATAGTTGACTAAGGCTCATTAAGACAAAATCTGAGATTCCCTCTGCTGAATGATCTAAAACCAGCTCCTGAAAGCCATTGGCATTCCCTCAAAGAAGACTTTTTTTGTAAGAATTTGCAATTTTCACACTATTCCATTGCTCCAAGTCTCATTGCAACGAACAGAAATGATGCCAATCTGACAACAGGGTTGTTTAAGTATTTAGCAGAATTTTTGATGACATTCAGCATCATAAACATTGTTTAATGCCAAATCTTTTCAACACTCTGCTATGTTGCTTCAGTAATCCTTCCAGATCACTTCATGTCCTAATTTATTAGAATATAAAGTGGCTAAAATGACATTACATGTTTCCTGAGAATGTCATCATGGCTTGATGAAGAAGGGAAGAACACTGGAAAGAGATTTAGACATCACAAAGATTTGTACTGCACTGAGAGAAAGTACATGTACTTCCTTTGCAGATTTTCCCTATCTTCTTCCTCATCCATCTTGATGATACATCACTATTTTTATTTAATTGTAATGACCATAAACCCTGTGTATATAGTACAGCAGTCCATTGATTGTTCATTTACATGGACATTTTTAAAAATTGGTTATTTACTGCAAAGGAAAGAGGTAGAAGAGACAGAAAGGGAGAGAAGACATATAAAAGGACATAAAGTGGGTTAGGCATATACATTAATAAAAGCTGACCATATGTTCTAACATACATTTACTTGTAAAATACACATTCATGTGTGATTAAAACATTAAGAACTTCTGATAATTAAACAACAAATGATGAATATTTATACTGCCAAACCTGGAATAGGAATCTCTCAGCTACAGTAGGTAGACCCAAGCATGTTGAAAATCAGTTAAGTTCCAAGCGACCAGAATATACTTTGGAAGCATATAAGCCAAAGTTTTTTCAAATACAAACTTAATACATTACAATACATCTAGCCAGAATGAACTGACCACTGAGCACACACCAACAACACATACTACAGGGAAGTATTACTGGTACTACATTACCAAGTGGCTAATTTGCAGACCCAGCCACAAGCGCAGGGCTTTGCATTTAGCAAGAATGACCGCATTTTATTGGATAGGGAATGATCACAACTTTATTGACTACAGCTTTATAGGTTTGGCTCACAGCATGGGTCTATACCAGAGCTTTCCAAACTTTTCATGTTGGTGACACACTTTTTAGACATGCATCATTTCACGACACAATAATTCAGTTTTACTAGCAAACCGGAGGTTAAACTGACCCCTTATAAGAGATCCGGGCACATACTTAAATTGTAATAACAAAATGTATGGGGACACAATATATCTCATGAAAACCTTTCATCTATATTTTTAAAAATATATGATTTATTCATAACATATAAAACACACTTCCAAGACTTGGGTGGGGGGCTTGTTCTCGGTCCAGTGAGGTGACACACCTACACTCTTCAGGCGACACACTAACATACCATGATACAATATTTGGAAAGCCATGGTCTACACCAAAATATTAGTCAACCCAGCTGCTGGCCAGTGGCAACCCATTCACTGGTAGATCTGTCTACCAGCTGATGGCAGCCCACTCACCTGTCTATAGTGACAGACAAAGGAACCCACCCAGGTAGAATCCATTCTGTGGCTTGCCTGCTACCAGGGAATGAAGCAGAATTATCTGCCTCTCAACCAGGTTTGCTCAGTATGTTTTCTATTGATTCAAAAACTGGTCTGGTGTTCAAAAATCTCCACCTCTCCTTCCTAAAAACACGATTGACTTTCATCTAGATAATTTTTCTTATTCTTTTAAGAAAACAATCTTAAAACAATGCATATCAAAAACTGAAGAAAGTACTACCAATGCAATTATGACTGTACATGTACTAAATATACCAACAATACTCAGTGAAATGGTAAAAATATATATGCATTGAGGGACACATTTAAACATCAAATAATTCCCTTTATATTTATTCAAATATGTTCTCTACTGAAATGCACTTGTGTGGCCAGGGGCAACAGCCTCCTAGCAAAGAAAACACAATAGCCTTCAACTGGAGAAAGAAAGGCCACAACTTTACTGGCTACAAGCATGGACAAGGTTGGCGTAAGCATGGGCATGGATCCAGGCATTGATCAACTTGCCTGTTAACCGATGAACCCAACTGTCCAGCCTGTAACTGGATGGCACGTAGCTGACCGCAGTCCTACTGCCACCAGGGGGTGCCCACTGCATGTCCACCTGAGCTGGGCAGCTCACCGCACCCCCTGACCCCAACGGGGACCCGACCATCCCCTAGCATGTGGCAAAGGTACCCGCTATCCCGGATCCACTGACCATGCGGCCGCCAAAGAGGCAGGCAGGCCGCCCTGTCTGCCTTCCACCAACCCTATCCCTGCCGCCAATAAAGCCAGGATACCAATGTTCTCTCCTGCTGCAATGAGGATGGGAGTGCCTGTCCACATTCACTGCCCAGCTGTCTCCTGTCTGCAGCGTGTGGGCTCGATGAGCCACAACTCAGGTTGGACGTAGCCTGCAAACACTCCAGATTTCCACCTCCCGATCCTCTTTATGACCGTGGGGAGGAGGCCACAGGTGGCCGCATCTGTGGCTGCTCCAATGTGGAAGGAGTGGCTCCCAAACTCCAAGGACGGGAGCCCAGCATGACGTAGAGCTGCCCCCAGAACTGCGACGAACTGAAACTTGGATAGCAAGGAGCAATCCTGGTGAATGAGCAGGGGGCTGGTGCTTCTTGAGGAACTTCCGTATCACCCGGACAAGGCAAAGGGCCTCCCTGTGTAGAGGGTGCAGGTGGATGAGGGCACCCTTGGCTTGCTGGTCAGACTTGGACCGCCTGACCTGTAATATCACCTTGTCTCCCAAGAAGGAGATGTCTTCCACCTGCAATGCCCTGTTGGACATGCCCCTGCTGGATCTGGCCACCAGCTCCCCAACACACAAGGCCCCAAAGAAGGCCACCACAAAGGCTGTCTTGAATAGTCTGGCCTTGAAACGCGAATGACAGATGGCTGGAAGTTGCTGGGTTATCCTCTTTAGCAGATAGAAGGCCAAAGGCCTCCTGCTGTCCTTCACCCGTGGCTGCATCTGCCTCCAACTCTTGACTGTCTTCCTAACGATGAAGCCTGTTGGCCTTGCTGAAGAAGGAGATCCCTGCCAACTGGACAGTCATGGAGTGTGGGGCCATGCCGCTATCCTTCAGATGAGCCAGGAAGTGCAGCACCTGCGTCTCTGGAATCATCATCAGCGTAGCCTGCCAAAGACCGGAAGCTCCGAAACCTGTGGAATGCCCCAAGGTAGGCCCTGCGCGTTGCTGGATCTATGGAATGCATGACTCCCTGGATTATGGAGTCTTCACAAGCTGCCACAGGTCCTCCGGGAACAGCTCTGACATGGGACCTGCTGCTGGCGCCAGCAATCGAAACCTGTCCTCCTGGAAGTGAGACAGAGAGTCTGTAATTCCATTATCTAAGCCTGGAACATAATGAGCTGAGAAGGATATGTTAGCAGCTGAACACTCTAGTATAAAGGGCCTGACCAGCCCCATGACCCGGCTGGACTTAGAAGACTGCCTGTTGATGACTGCCACCACCGCCTTGTTGTCGCACCAGAAACAAACTCTCTTGTTGCAAAAACAGTCTGTCCAAATGCAAACAGCAACCAGGATAGGGAAAAATTCCAAGAAGGTGAGATCTCTGAGTATCCCTTTCTGCCCCCAGTGGGACAGCCACCTTGCTGAGCACCAGTAGCCCTGAAAATAGACCCCAAAACCCAAGCTCCCTGCTGCATCAGACTGGACCTGAAGCACAGCACCCAGCTCCATAGCCTCTTGCCACCCCGATATGCCATTAAAGTTGTCTAAAAAACTGAGCCAAACCTTGAGGTCATCCTTGATGCCCCGCATGATGTGAATGTGGTGATGTGGAGCCTGGACCCCCGCCGTACTCCTGGCTAGGCGTGCGCAAAAGGCCCTACCCGGTGTCACCATCTTGCATGTGAAATTGAGGTGCCCCAACAAGGATTGCACCTCCTTGAGGGTGGCCTTCTTGCAACCTACCATCCTGTGTAACTGCTGCCGCAAGGCCTGGAGCTTGTCCTGGGGCAAACAGGATACTCCCTTAACGGTGTTGAGCAGAATACCGAGGTATTCTCCTGTGCCAAAGGGATGCCCAGTTCTGCCACTACTGCCTGACATGTACCCAACAGCCTGATGCAATCATCCCCGCAAGCCCTACCTATCATGAGGAAATTGTCAAGGTTGTGAGTGATGAAGGGGGACCTGGACCTTGAACAGACTACCCACTCAATGAATGTGCAAAAAGCCTCAAAGGCCACACAGCTGACGGAGCATACCATTGGCATGGCTTTGTCGTAATACCATGCAAATGCAAACTTGAATCCCAGTAAGCACTGGTCCTCCAGGTGAACTGGGAGGAGCCAGAAGGCTGACTGGATGTCACACTTTGCCAGAAGAGCCCTGCTTAGCATGCCCTGATTAGCCTAACCGCTTGATCAAAGGAAGCATACCGCACCGACAAGAACTCTGGCAGAATGGCATCGTTGACTGATGCCCCTTTAGGGTAGGACAAGTGGTGGATGAGTCGAAACTCGCCGGGCACCACTCCTAGGCGGGAGATCCTGATGTTGGGAAAAGGGGGTATGGGAAAGGGCCCAGCTACCCTCCCAGACCAGCACTCCCTCTCAATTTTGGCTGCGACCACATGAGGAAACTCCCGAGCCAACTTAAGGTTGCCGGCATCAAACACTAAGCGTGGACTGGATGCCGGGGTCCTGAAGCCATGGGAGAAGCCCTCTTGTAGGAACTTGGTAGCCTGCTGGTTGGGGTATGTGTCCAAAAGAGGAAGGAGTGCTGCGATACGCATTGGGGTGTGACCCATAGATCCCCTACTGCTCAGGGGGTCCAGAGCCATTGGCATTACCCCCATCCTGCTTACCCCTGGAAGGCAAGAGAGCACGGCCAGGCCGGGGACCCGGCTGGCCTCCCCCTGGCCGGGGGCAAGAGGACCTGGGATGTGGTCCAGGGCAGGATTCGCAGAGGTGGTCGTACCTGCAGCAAACCCTGATGCACTTCCCTTGATTGAATTCCCAACAGACCAGCTTTCTGTCACCCTTTTTCCCGGACCAACGAAAAAGCTTGAGGCTCTCAGCTCTGCCTTTGATGTGAGGACCTACAATGACCAACCAGAGTTTGTCATTAATGAGGTCCCATTGAGCATGATCATTCTGGGAGGCCCTCTTTCTGAAGGCAGCATCGTATTTGATAGCTGCTGAGTCACCCGCGAAAGCGCACGCTTTCAGGACATTTCCCAGGTGATTGGTGAGGTGCCAACCCCGGACAGGATATGCTGCCTGGACCACCCCCATGAAAACCATGTAGCCTGCCAGCCAATTATCAAAAGACCGCTCGACCAAGGTCGAGTTGTCCTCCCTACTGCGATGTCTTTGAGACTTGGGAGTGTGTCCCTCCTTGCCTCCAGCTTGAGGAGTGAGAAAACATCCACGAAATAACCATCAAGGATGCGCTCCTTGGTCTTTTTGCTCAAATGGATCCCCGGGGGATCCTCGTGGTCCCCAAAAGTGGCCTGAGCCGGCAACCCCTCCTGCTGCCCTGATCCCATCCATGCAGAACTGGGGCCAAGGGGGCCTGCCCCATCCCTTTGACGCCTGCAAATGGCCCATCCAGGAAGCCCAGGCACCAAGGCTACGACCTTCCAGTAATCCTTGGGATGTGCTGCTCCTCTTCCTGACTCACCCCCGGATGTCACGCTGTCAGCATCGCTCCTGCTGCACCTCCTGTGTCTTTTGCTCTTACCCTTACGGCTCCTACGCCTTCTGTGGCTCGCTGGGTTGACCTCTGAACTCAGAGCTGTTTGTGCTGCTGCTGGAAGAAGACCGCCTCCTCCTAACCCTGGGGCCACCCTCCTGCTGCTGGTGGGGAGGCCCAGATGCCGGCTCCACAAGAGCTACCTCTGCTTTAGACTCCAGTTGCTCTATTTTTTTGGCCAGTTTCTCCAGAGACTGAGTGATGACTTCCAGGACTGCATTGTCAGGAGACGAGGCTGGCTGGAGTGAAGGAACCCCCCCCAGCAGTGGGGGTTGCTTTGTGGCTGCCCAAGGACCCTGATTTGACCCAGGATTTCCAGGCACGGCCCACTTGGCCCCGGGTTCTGGGGAGGGAAGTGGTGTTTGCCATAGCAACTTTTTTGGGGGGCATGGCGCCAGTGGGAAAAAGGCAGCCCGGACCACGGAAGAATGAGGGCCGCAACTGTAAAGGTCAGAGACCTGGGCAGCAAGCCAGCCCAGAGAAGGGAGTGTGAGAGCCAGCAAAGTCCAGCCGGGAGGAGACAAGCAAGCACTTTACACAAGGGAGTTCATTTACCAGAGTGTCAAGCGAAAGCCATAGTCAGAGTTCCAAAAGCCAAGGGTCAAGAAATCAATTCAAGGTAGCAGGAACCAGGTGCTGGGAGCAAGGAACAGGCAAGAGGAGGGCTTAAAAGAAGTTTGCCACAAGCAAAGGAAAGCTTCCAGGCAGGCAGTTATATAGCCCAAGACACAGGTGTGGCTAGTCACTGCTTCTTGAACTTAATCAAGGAAGCCTCCCTTTGCTCAGCTCTCTTGAGTCTCCGCCTTGTTTGTGGGCTGATTGGCACAGGCTCCACACCATCTTCAGAATCGGATCCCTGTTGCCCTAAAGGAGCAGGCAGAGGAACATCCGAGCCTGCTTGGACCATGGCAGCAGGGGGAGCTCTTGAGCTGCAGGACTCATCTCCATCCAGAGCCACAGGGACCAACAGCTGCTGCTTGTCATCTCCACCCTGAGCAACAGGGACCAACAGCTGCCGCTCATCATCAACAGCTCTGACAGGGGCTTCAGTTATCACAGCGGCTGGGCAAGACAGAGGACAATATGAGGGGAGACCAGAGGCGAGAGACCGTGGGTGAGGCGCCTGGCCAGACCAGCGAGGGCCAAGGCCCTGCAGCCCAGATCCAGAAAGGTAGCCCAGGAATGCCACTGGGTGATTTCAATGAAAACAGATCTGGCACAGCCTACCATGTGGCGTGCCTTGCCCTCTGACTCCTGGCTGCAGCCCCCACTGCCACCCCTCCGCTGCCAACACTGCTGCCGCCTACTCCCTCCTCAGTCAACGTCATTGCCACTGGTTCTGCGTTGTTCCTGCTGCCACTGCCACCGCCGCTGCCGCCAAACACCAACTGCTGAAAGCACAGAGACCCACCAGGTAAGTACCCAGTGAGTGGACCTGAGTGAAGCCAAGGTGCCCTCACACAGGTCCGTTCTCCTGGCCTCGTGCTTCATCTGGACCTACCACTCCTGGCCCTCCATGCCTTGCGGATATCGCCCTAGTCGACCCTGTCATCGGGAACGTCTTGACCGTGGCTAGGAAAGAATCGACATGCTGCAACTACCACTGCAAGTGGAGCAGTTTTGTCACCTTTGCGGAAGAGTGACGGGAGTCTGTGTAGCCTGTGAACCTGCCGACGGTGCTCCACTTCCTTCTACACCTTCAGGAACAGGGCTTAGCCTTCTCTTCCCTGAAGGTTTACCTCACCGCTATCGTGGCTTACCAACCTCCATGATCGCCATCAGTGGCCTTCTTCTGGGACGGTACTGTGAAGCAGTTTTTGAAGGGCCTCCAGCACCTCTATCCATCGGTATTGCTACCGCTACCACCGTGGTCACTCTCTCTGGTGCTGTCACAGCTGACGAGACTGCCCTTCGAACCCTTGGTGACCGCAGACGACAGGCTGCTCTCCATGAAAACTGCCTTCTTGATAGCTATCACCTCTGCCAGACGGGCGGGAGAGTTGACAGCCCTCCGGACTGACGAACCTTACCTGGTGTTTCACAGAGACAAGGTAGTCCTTCGGCCTGACATCTCTTTCCTGCCGAAAGTGGTGTCTAACTTCCATCTCGGCCAGGATATCATCTTGCCGACCTTCTGCCCAAATCCAACAACACCTTTGGAGCGGTCCCTCCACTCCCTGGATGTTCATCGGGCCCTGGCCTTCTATACGGACAGGACTGCCTCTTTTCGACAGACCCTGCACCTCTTTGTGTGTTACGGCAGGTGTCGAAGAGGCCATAAAGTATCCACCCAGCGTTTCTCAAAATGGGTGGCCTAGACTATCACGCTGGCGTACGAGCTCGCAAGGAAGCCTCCGCCAGCATTCCTCCGGGCTCATTTCACCAGAGTCGTTGCGACATCTGCAGCCCTCCTGTGAGGAGTCGACCTGCAGGAACTCTGCCATGTGGCGACCTGGTCCCAGCCATCGACCTTTGTGTGCCACTACAGGCTCAACTGCCTGTCCCGTCGAGATGCTTGTTTTGGACGTGCTGTGCTGGCTTCTGTACTCTAGGACCTGACCCACCGTCCTACTGGTAAGCTACACAGTCTCCTAATGTATGAGGCACAGAGACCACGAAGAAGAAGAACAGGTTGCTTATCTGTAACTGTAGTTCTTCGAGTGGTCATCTGTGCCCTCATACATGCCTGCCCATCATTCCCCTCTTTTTCAGGTCCCTTTTCTCGGCGGACCACAGAA
This sequence comes from Ctenosaura bakeri, assembly GCA_948474755.1. Classification (NCBI taxonomy): domain Eukaryota; kingdom Metazoa; phylum Chordata; class Lepidosauria; order Squamata; family Iguanidae; genus Ctenosaura; species Ctenosaura bakeri. The sequence continues at coordinate 277,101 of CAOLHI010000771.1, forward strand.
CTGAGGAGTGACCATTGCTCGGCGGGCTGAGCATGCGCAGTACCGGCATGGGGGAGGGGTTCCCGCCAAGCTACTAAGCTCTAGAATTTTCCGTAGGCTACCGCGCAGGCGTGAAAGCTCCTAATGTATGAGGGTACAGATGACCACTCGAAGAACTACAGTTACAGGTAAGCAACCTGTTCTTACTAGCTCGAGTGATGGGGATGCTAATATTGACAGTGAAGTTGGTTCCTTGGGGAAGATTTCATTCCAGGGCCCTACAGAGGCTTTTAGTTCCTCACCAGCGAAACATCGGCATGAAGAAGCATTATTTGATTCTGTTGCCCCTCTATTTAAGGAGGGAATGGGACTGGTGGAGACGATGCCAATTTAAACAAGGGTGTACCTCTGTTAGTGACAAACTACATAAAAGTGACAACAGATGCAAGCCTAACAGGTTGGGGAGCTCATTGTTGAGGGCTGTCAGCTCAGGGTATCTGGACAGGAGTGGACAGAAATTGCAGTATAAATTTCTTGGAACTGAAGGCAGTTTGTTTGGCGCTGTTGGAGTTTGCACAGGTGGTGAAGGATCAGACAATATGACAGCAAGAACATACATTGTCAATCAGGGAGGGCTTCACTCAAAACTTCTAGTGAAGGAGGCAGACAAATTGTTCTGTTGGGCGGAAAAGAATTCGAAATCAATAACGGTGGTGTATTTGAGAGGGAAGTTGAACATCAGGGCAGATTATCTGAGTCAACACAGTATACACCCGGGGGAATGGACACTGAATTATGCAGTGTTTTTGAAAGTGAACAGAAAGTTTGGTCCTTTTCAGATAGACTTGTTCACCTCAGTAAGAAACTCGAGATTAAAAAGATTTTTTTCTATAGATGGAAGCAGGCGTGCAGAGGCAACAGATGCATTGTCAGTTCCATGGCCAAAGGGTCGACATTATGTGTTTCCACCAATACAGATTATTCAAAAGGTGCTTCTGAAAGTACAGCAGAAACAGATGGAGGTGGTTCTGATAGCAGCACATTGGCCAGGGAGGCCATGGTTTTCTCTGCTAAAGCAGTTGTCAGTGGGGGGGGGCATGGAGATTGCCGGTTCAGAAGGATCTGCTGAGTCAAGTTCCAGTTTACCATCCAAATCCTCAGTGGCTGAATTTGATGGCCTGGTGTTAGAATTGCAAGAGTATTCTTGGGGAGTTGTGAACACGATATTGTATTCGAGAAGAAAATCGACACAAAATATTTACAATATGACTTGGAAGTCATTTGAGAAATGGTGTGTGTTGAGACAGTTAAGCCTGTTGGACATTAAAATGAAGCATGTTTTGGACTTTTTGTATGATGGGTTGCAGAAAGGCTTAAGGCCTAACACGTTAAAGAGACAAGTATCCACACTGGCAGTTTATTTGCAGGTGGGAGGTGTACCTTTTGTTGGATAAAAAAAGGAATGACATTTGCTCCAGTTAAAATACATTTGATGAACATGTGAAACACCTGGGGAATGACTAAGCAAGTGATGACATATTTCCTAGGGGACATGCGGTAAGGGCTGAGTCATGATACTGCAATCATGGCAAGGGGTTGCAGCATGCTAATGGTCCTGACTGATAACCTGCAAGCAAGTATGCATAAAAGGGGAAGTGTGAATACTTTCTCTCTCTCTACTGGAACCTCTGCATGCTTGAATCTCTGCCTGGATGTATCTCTACCTGTGTATCTGCTATTGATCTGCAAAGACAATCTTATACTAACCAGGATACCTGTCCGGAAAACAGACCACTTCGAGTGTATATACCTGAGCCTGAAGGCAAGGGATAGTCTAGGGATTCTGTTAGTGTACTGACCACGCCGCTTCCTATCAGACTCCCTGGCCGAGCTGACAGAGCTGGTGTCGGAGTTGGTGTTGGAATCGCCCAGACTTTTGGTTCTGGGCGATTTCAATGTCCCATTTGAGACCAGTTTAACAGGTGCAGCTTGGGAGTTCGTGGCATCCATGACAAACATGGGCCTATCCCAATTAGCCTCTGGGCCAACACATTGTGCAGGTCATACCCTCGATGCGGTCTTTAGTACGGAACAGGCACAGCCGTGGGTGGAGATAATAAATGCTACCACCTTGTCATGGACGGATCATTTCCTGGTCAGCGTTAGACTTACGGCTGCTATCCGCCCCTGCAGGGGTGGTGGATCTATTAGAATGGTCCGTCCTCGAAGGTTAATGGAACCTATTGGATTCTGGAAAGCCCTGGGGGGTCTTACGGTTGGTATCGCCGGTGATCCTGTGGAAGCCCTAATTAATACTTGGAATTGTGATCCGACGACGGCTATCGACACGATTGCTCCCAAGCATCCTTTCCAGCCTGCTTCAAATCGTAATCCTTGGTATACAGTAGAACTCAGGAATATGAAGCAGGTCAGACAATGACTAGAGTGCAACTGGCGGAAATCTGGACTCTTATCTGACAGGACATGCTATAGAGAATTCCTTTATTCCTAGGGAGTGGCAATAGATGCAGTGAAGACGACTTTCCTCTCTGCACGTATTGCATCTGCGACTTCTTGTCCAGCAGAGCTGTTCAGGGTGGTAAGGGATCTGACTCAGTTACCCACTCCCCTGAACTCGCTGTTAGAACCTAGTGTAGCTTGCTGTGATGCTTTGAATAATCATTTTGCAGATAAAATCTCTCAGATAAGAGCTGACTTGGATGCCGGTGCTATAGCAGAGGTTACAAATGGAGTGTCCGGTGACTCCGTGAACAGGATTATACTGGATCAGTTTCAGTCAGTGAGTACCGAGGACGTAGACAAGCTCCTTGGAAAGAAAAACAACTTGCCCTCTTGATCCCTGCCCTTCATGGCTGGTTGTCCAGGGAGGAGTTGCAATTAAGACCCATTTAAGATATATTATTAATGCATCCTTCAGGGAGGGCAATTTTCCAGCTTGTTTAAAAGAAGCGATTATATGGCTGCTTCTAAAAAAGCCCTCCCTAGATCCCCTGGATATGAATAATTATAGACCATCTCCCATCTTCCATTTTTAAGCAAGGTGATCGAGAGGGCTGTTGGTCTTCAGCTCCAAGCTGTCTTGGATGAAACAGATTATCTAGATCCATTTCAAACTGGCTTCAGGGCAGGATATGGAGTCGAGACTGCCATGGTTGCTTTAGTGGATGATCTTCGCCTAAGTATCGACAGGGGAAGTGTGACCCTGCTGGTACTCTTGGACCTCTCAGCGGCTTTCGATACCATAGACCATGGTATCCTTCTGGAACGCCTGAGAGGGCTGGGGATCGGGGGCACTGCACTTAAGTGGTTCCGGTCCTATCTCTCAGGTAGATACCAGATGGTGATGCTTGGGGACAGCTGCTCCTCGAAAAAGGAGCTCAAATCTGGTGTCCCTCAGGGTGCCATCCTGTCCCCAACGCTATTTAACATCTACATGAAACCGCTGGGAGAGATCATCAGGAGGCATGGAGCAAGGTGCTATCAGTATGCTGATGACACCCAGATATATCTCTCCATGCCTCGGATAATAGCATCAACTAAGGGTGGCATCTCGCCTCTAAACGAATGCCTTGAAGCAGTAATGGACTGGATGAGGAAAAACAGACTGAAGCTAAATCCAGATAAGATGGAGGTACTCGCTGTTAAGGGCCCTAGCCCAGGTATGGAGGTTTGTCAACCTGTTCTAGACGGAGTTACACTTCCCCTGAAAGACTGTGTTCGCAGCTTGGGGGTGCTCCTGGACTCGCCACTTCATACGACAGCTCAAATAGATGCGGCGGCCAGGAGTGCCTGCTATCAGCTCCGGCTGATACGCCAGCTGCGCCCCTTCTTGGAGCTGGAACACCTAAAAACAGTGGTGCATGCGCTGGTAACTTCACGGCTTGACTTCTGCAATGCGCTCTACATAGGGCTACCCATGTGCTTAGTCTGGAAACTTCAATTAGTTCAGACTATGGCAGCCAGGCTGGTCACCAGTAGACCTAAAACTGACCACATAACACCAATTCTGAAGTCTTTACATTGGCTGCCTATTAGTTTCCAGGCACAGTACAAGGTGTTGGTTCTTACCTTTAAAGCCCTTTATGGCTTGGGATCAGCCTACCTGCGGGATAGCCTTCTCCCATATAATCCGCCCCGCACACTAAGGTCCTCTGGGAGGGATTTACTGCAGCCTGTCAGAACTAGGTTGGCTGCAGTTACCCAGAGGACCTTCTCTTCTATCGCTCCCAAGTTATGGAATGGCCTGCCGGAGGAGTCCTGGCATATTACCAGTCTTGATTGCTTTAAAAAAGCTGTCAAGACTGTTCTCTTCCAACAGGCCTTCCCAGACTAGTACTCCACCGCCTCCTACCAACTGTCCTGCTGTTCTTTAATAGTTAGTTGATTGTAGTTAATGTGTTTTAGGGGGTTGGTTTTAGATGGGTTGGTGGGTGGGGAGGATTGGTTATGTTTTAATGCTTTTAATGTATTTAATGTATTGTTGTAGTACCGCCTTGATCCATGGGGAGAGGCGGGATATAAATAATAATAATAATAATAATAATAATAATAATAATAATAATAATAATAATAATATCGTGTATATAGTTGTACATATTGCAACTGAGAAGATTAAAGCCTCCAGGTATTTTGGATGACAAACTCTGTGTCTGTGAGTAACTAACCAGTGGGTAGAGTGGTCAGAGCACTAATGTCTTTTTGCTGTAGTTGTACTCTGCTGCACACGCTTTTTGCTGTTATGAACTCTGCTATCTATGATTGCCTCTGAGGCACTGTGTCCAGAGAGCATGAGCTTTGGAGATAATTTTGTGTTGGTACTGTAAATTATCTCCCGACACCTTTGTTATCTCATCTGCATGTTAAAAGGTTTCTGTGGGGAACAACTATCTCTTCATTTCCAACGAGACACAGATTTCCAAGTTGGGATCTGAATTTGGTCCTAGATGGTTTAACAAAACCACCTTTTGAACCCTTCAGGGATGCTTCTCTAGTATCATGATCTTTAAAACAGTATTCCTGGTGGTATTAACACCTGTGAGGCGTATGTCTGAATTGGCAGCCTTATCCATAAATCCAAACTTGTGTGAGTTTGAGGAGGATAGACTGACTTTGATCCTGGAGCCAACTTTTCTGCCTAAATGTGCTTGGAATAAGGGAGCATCATTTACTTGCCTAATTTCTGTCCCCAGCCTAAGCATGCTGAGGAAAAAAGGTGGTATACATTGGATGTCAAAAGAGCAGTGAGACTGTATATATAAAAAGGACTGCTCAAGTAAGACTCAGAGAGGCTTTGTTTGTCTCTTACAATCCAAAAACTTTGAGGCAAAGAGCATCTAAGAGGGTAATTGGGAGATGGATCAAAATGTGTATTTTTCAATGTTATGATTCTGCTGGCATGTCTAGACCTGTGAATGTTTGGCCACATTCGACTAGATCGGGGGGGGGGGGCAAGTACTTCTTATTCAGTAACGTCATCATTACAAGATATTTGTACAGCAGGTGGATGGGCAGAGCCATCAACTTTCATTAAGCAATACAAGACTGGTAAGTTTAAGTCAGCACAGGCAGCATTTGGGAGAACTGTGCTGCAGTCGGTGATGAAAAAGTAAAGAGTGCCTGCCCAGGGTGTGGCTTGGGTAATTCCCAATCATTGTAGATTTCTCCTCCGTGCCATCCTGAGAATGAGAGATTGGACTTACCGTGAAGATTCATTCTGGGATGGCAGGAGGAGGAATCCACACCTACTTGTGAAAAAGAAAAGAAAAAGAGATTTTTGGGGATTATTGGTATTTAGGAAGAAAGGTGTGGTGAAGAAGTTAATGGCCTAGGTTACGCACGGCTAGATAAGAAACCGTCAGAGAAGGTATGCTTAATGGTAGTAACTGAAAGAATTTTAAATCCTGCCTTTTCTGGTTGGCACGTGGGGATAAACCCAATCATTGTGGATTTCTCCTCTGTGCCATCCTGAGAATGAATCTTCACAGTAAGTCCAATCTCTCATTATTGACTATGCTGACTATATCTTAGGTAAGTTGCAGTCCAAAATATCTGGAGGGCTGCAGATGCCCATCTTCATGCAATGCAAAAAAAGCAGGAACCTCAGGTTGCAGTTGTCCTCTCCTTTGCTGCATTGACACAACTACTGCCTAGTTTATTTTGAACAAGTCAGCCTTATAACTATGATTTGAAATGGACTTTCACTGAAATCAGTCACAGTTAACATCATCTACAGGTTGTGAATCCAAATGACTGGACCAACTGTGGTTAAATTAAAGTACAAACACATCTTGTGGGGGTGGGGGGCAGAGAAGTATGGAAATCGAAGGCTCACTGTATTTCATTGTGCTTAATGTTATCAGTTTATTGTAATAAGCAATCTACCTCTGACAAAGAACTGTGCAGCTTTTACTCACCCAACATACACATAAACATGAATAAACTTGCCCATCTCTTACCAAGAATGTGTTAATTATTTGTTACTTCATATGAGCACGATTTAACATACAAAACAGTCATTTTGATGTCTATAAATGCACCATCAGGTCTGAATGCCTTGACTACCTGTGCTATGTTGGGAGCGTTATTCTCAGAGAAACTGAAACCACCAGGTTTATAAATGTTTGTTGGAAAAAAACTAAATTGATGTTAATGAAATTACAGCTGAGTATTAAAAACAGTTCTGTGCAAATTAACCAATGGATAAGTGCTCTAGCTTCAATGTTCAAAATCTTTTTAGACCAAAACTAAGCCCCCCCCCCAAAAAAAATCATCCAGGTGTACTGGACGCTGCTGAACCTTTTTATAAAGAAACTGTCGACTTCCACTAAATGTTGGTAGTATAATAACAAGGAAATGTTTTCTTCTGGCATATGATACCGGCACGTTCTGTAGTTGCGTCTTTTGGTTGGAGGCATTACAATGTATTATTTTGTATTAGAAAAATCTTAGACATTTGAACATGCAGGTGTTCTACATTACATTATATCCTGCTTTTCTACCAACATGGGAACCCAAGGTAACTCATGGGGTAAATTGTAAACAAAGTACAGTTACAACAATGACAACATTTTTGTAAAAAAAAAAAAACATGAATCAACTGTCCTGTTAAAACTGAAGGTCAGGTTCTGCATGCCTTTATGCTGCAAAAGACCAACTATCCAAAACTGTAAAGATAAAACATTCACCATCAGTTTTCAAAGGTCATTAGTTCTTGTTGTTTAGCTAAACCTGAACATGTATTTTATCACTGCCAAATTCAATAAAATCTTTCAATTTTGTATGTGTTTTTGTAGAAAAACAGAAATTGCCTCCACATTTTGAAATCTCATTATTTTTAGAATTATATGTATTCGCTCCCTTGACTGAGTTAAAAGCTGTTGTATTGATTGCAATGGTTGGGAGCCATCTGATAAATTATTAATTTAGCTTCATTTGGCAGGTATGAGTTTTCAGTTGATCTCTTGAAAGAGTGTGCATATTCTGTCATGGAGCTACTATCTTCATTTTAAAGGTACGACTGAATGAATGAATATTTTATGTAAATGAATATCAACTAAGGGAAAATGGTAATCTCAAACTAAAATGGCTTACTTGCAGAATAACAGATACAAGGAAAGTGCATCTTTCATTTGATTGCTCTTATAATTCCCTATCTGAGATAATAATTTGAATAGTGACAGAGCTGTTGTTTTTATGTCATACACATGTGAAGTGTTGATCAAATCATAAGATAAATCTAACTCAGTGATAGCAGCATGAAAACCTCAGCTATTGCACTGACATTGGATTATACCTTTGCTCAAATAGTTGGGGAAGAAGCTTGAAAATGCTTGTACAGCTAGTTGTGCAATTGCTTTGCATACCTATTTGGACAATAAAAACTGCACTGGGTACTGTCCTTGCATTGACTGCAAAAATGCGTAGTCTAATCACAAGTGCACTGTATCTTACTATAGTGCAATGACATAATTGGATATAGGCCTTAGAATTTAGGGCTGAGCAGAGATCTAGTCCCACTCTCTGTTATATGAGAGATTTACAGTGCAAGGTGCAACCACAGCATCTCTGACAGGTATCTGGCAGCCTCTGCTTAAATTGTCCTAGCTAAGGAACAGTAACACAAGTGCTAAGATCCACAGGGGAGGGCTTTCTCTCAGTGCCATCACCTTCCCAGGCATGGCTGGTGAGGACTCAGCAGAGAGTTTTTTCTGTGGCTGCTCCTAGACTGTGGAACTCTCTCCCACAGAAGATCTGTTTGGCCTCCTCTCAGCTTTCTTTCCACCAGCAGGTAAAAACATTTTTATTTAGGCAGGCTTTGGGATCTTGAATTTTAATTATGGATCTGTAGAATCATAGAGCTGGAAGAGATTACAGGGGCCATCAAGTCCAACTGCTTGCCATGCAGGAATACACAAAGCATTCCTGACATATGACCATCCAGTTTCTGTTTAAAAACCTTCAAAGTAGGAGACTCCACCACAGTTTGTGGCAGTGTATTCCACTGTAGAACTTGCACTGACTTCAAAAAAAGGATAAATGAACTAAATGATGGAGAGAAAGGAATCCTTATCAAGTTTGCAGATGATACAAACTTGAGAGATAGCTAGCTAACACATTGAAAGTGAGAAATAGCTAGCTAACACATTGGAAGTTCAGAACAAAACTCAAAAGGACTAGGAAACTGGGCAAAAATTAATAAAATGAAATTCAATAGATACCAATGCAGAATTCTAGATGTAGGCCACAAACACCAAACACGCAGGTATAGGATGGGGATACATGGCTCAGCAGTACTACATGTGCAAAGGACCTTGGGACTGTTGTCGGTCATAAATTGAATATGAGCCAGAAGTGTGATGCTGCAGCAAAGAATGCAAGTGCTTTTTTGGCCTGCACTAATAAAAGCATATTTTCCAAGTTGAAGAAAGTAATAGTCTCAGTATATTCTGCACTAGTAAGGACTCATCTGAAGTACTACGTTCAGTTTTGGAGCCCCTGTTTTAAGAAGAATATAGACAAGTTGAAGCATGTTAAGAGAAGAGAATGAAGTTGGTAAGAAATATGGAGAATAAAACATATAAGGAAAAGTTGAAAGAGCTGGACATGTTCAGCTTGCTGAATTGAAGACTGAGGGGTGACATGATTGCACTCTTTAAATATAGTAAGGGCTGTCACAGAGAGTAAGATCCAGGTTTGTTTTCTGCTGCCACAGAGAACGGTATTAGGTCTAATTGTTTTAAGTTACAGGACAGTAGATTTTAGTTGAACATTAGAAGAAATTTCTTGATGGGAAGAGAAGTTCAGCAGTGGAATCGATTGCGTAGAGAGGTGGTGTGGTCTCCTTTTCTGGATATCTTTGAAAAGAGGCTGGACAGCTTACCTAGCGGGTATACTTTAGATGAAGATCCTGCACTAAGAATGAAGTTTGACTTAATGACTCATGACACCCCCTTCCAACTGTATGATTCTATGAATTATTTTATATCAGTATCTTGGTCCAATCTCTTATGTGGATATACAGAGCATAACTACAGAGTGTAAACCAGTACAGGCTAAAGTTATCCCTCTTTCAGTGTTTTCATATTTTTCTCATCTAGATATAACCTGTTAATTCACATTTGCAGAACGTTCTGTGGTTGTGTTGCTCAGTTTTTAGAACTGTCCAAAATGTACTTTCCACTTTATAAAACAGTACACTGGAGGGTAAATTTATAACGAGCCCTGAGTTTCTGTTTTATTTTATTTATTTCATCATGTCAAACTCTGGGCAAAGAAAGCTTGTTTTGCACATTTTTCTGTTATCAGATATTTTGGAGTTTTAACTTGGGCCCTTTTCGCACGCAGTTTTTTTTACGCGAGAGCCCCTTGAGCGTTGTGTAAATGGGAGCGTTGGTCCGTATGATGCACTCCCACTCACGCGACGCTCACGAGCCTCAAGCGGGATGATCGCGCATCTTATTATTTTCGGTTTAAGCCAAAAATACTGCAAGGTCACGCAATGCTCGCGGGGCCCTCGCACACTTACCTGCGTGCGGTGCGCCAAACAAGCCGTCCTGGTTGCGCTTCCCCCCCCCAGCACAGCCTACAGCTCCCAGGCTGCGCTGCGAAAGGAAGGGGTGGGGCGCGAGTGCGACGGTTGCACTACCAGGAAGCGACCTGCGGGACGAAGGAGCGGGGAAGCGGCAGCGTTCTGGATGAGGCTTCTTGCGTGAGACAACCCCCCAGCCGCGCAAACAGGTAACGTGCAAAAAGGGCCTTGGATTTTAAAATTGAGGTTATTTCTTCTATAAATCAAATATAATTCTGAAATCCTCTGCTAGGATCCTCTACTCGCATCTCAATAACGTTATTTAAGTACTGAACCACAAAAAGTTCTTATCTTTTAATAGAAAATTGGAGATTATATAACGTAATCTTGCCACGTGAGCGTCTATGGTGCTTTGGCTACTTTACAGAGCATTCCCATACATGTCTACTGAAAAGTAAGTCTTGTGGATTAAATTTAGTTATTAAAAATTCAGTTATTATTTAGCTACCAGTGCTACCAGTGAGGTCAGAGAAAACTGTCTATAATAATACAATAAACAGGGACTTGCTTCCTATTTTTACATGTGTTTTCTATGCAATATTATTAGACTTGATAGCCCTTGTGGTCTCTTCTAGGTCTATGAATCTATGAAACACATGGCTTAATCCTTTAAAAAAAAAAAGAAATGTATTCAGAAATAAATTAGTTTATATTCACTGAATATTACTTCCAGGTAAGGCAGTGGAGGGCGATATAATATAGAGAATGTAGGGTTGCTTTGCTAAATTACTAAGCAGATTGATACTATTAGTATTATTAGTTTGCTGAAGTAGTTAGTAAGAGCTTTGCTGTAATAGTCTATATGGAAACTGTAAAGATGGGTTCATGGGAAGAATCATGGGAAGGACATGTAGAAAAGGAAAAAGCCAAGAATTAGTTGGAAAACTATTGAGTGTAATTGCCAAACAGCCACCTGGAAAAGTTAATAAGTGATAGATAGTATTATAACTAGGAACATCAAAAGATCCTTATGAAATGGAGCTAAACTGATACGGCTAAAGAGAGGAAGCCAATATGTCAGTGTGATCTGGGAATATGTTACAAAAGAAGATGTAAGCCAAAATTGATGTGGTAACCTACTAGTGTTTTGACCAATCAGGTTGGATTTTAAAGAACCAATCAAATGATGGATCCTAAACTTGTAACCAATCAAATAATGCTAGCAAAAGTGTATTGAAAGAATTGTATACCCTTTGTCTGGGTTCCGGATTCACTTTATGGCTCAGGATTTCTACTGTGCAGTAAGTTAATAAAAGCTTCTGTTGGAAGACACTCAACTGGTGTTCAGTCTTTTGGGTGTGCCAGGCAGGAATCTAGGAGAGCTTTTGCCTGCTTAGGTGTGGCACAGGTAACCATGCACAGAATTGCAGGCTTAGTATTAAACCAGACTTATTTGTCTATCAACATTTAATCTGAACATACAGGTCTATCTGCAGGGTAAAACCACCAAGCTAAGTGCAGCTCATTGGCAGCACCACAAATATTTAGGAAATCGACTTGTTCTTTTTGTTTGTTGATTGTGTGAAACATTTGGGAGGCCACATTGTGTAGTATGAAAACTGTGTTTTGCTTGATTAATGAACATGCTTTGCAAGTCTGCATTAAGAAACTATGTAATCCCAGACTGATCTTTTCTGAACCAGCAATTGATTTTGACATTTAGAATGATTAGAAGAAATGTGCTGTTACTGAGTTTTAATATATGACAAGCACTAAAATAAAATTTAAATTTGATTAACTGATTGATTACTAATGAGTAATAGAGTTTCTAAAAGTGTCATAAAATCACAGACAATAATGCTCATCTAAACTGGTTAAAGCTCTGCTCAAAATCTCCAAGCTAATTAAATGCCAATGCTAAAATGTAAGCCATCTTAGATCCATTGATTCCAGGGAAAGTAAATTCCATAAATTCTTACTTTCAAAAGTTCAAATGACTCAGCTGTATTTTTTAATTTTTTTTAAAAAATAAATTTTTACTTTTTAAACTGTAAGAATAGTAATACTTTTCTGATTTTGAGGAAATGTTTTAGAAAAATTGCCAGAATTAAAGAATTGATGTGTAGCATTCTGACACAAGCTAGCAATTCTTTTAGGAAACCTTTCAACATTCTGTTTTTTGTTTGTTTGTTTGCTTGCTTGCTTGCTTTAAGCCTTTGGAGCACAGTGGTCTTTAGGGCAATGGAAAACCGTAGTTAAATCACATTATGGTAGGGCTAACAACCATTTAAAACATTTGCTGCAGCAGTCATTATTATCTATGTGGTAGAAATTTCAGTCCTACCCTCTTCAAAGTAGGTATTTTCGATATTTGCATAATCTTAATTAAAATGTTTTACTAATGATGAAAGGTGCCATTATTTAAATACTAAGCCTGCAATTCTGTGCATGGTTACCTGTGCCACATCTAAGCAGGCAAAAGCCCTCTGTATGTGTATATATATATACTACAATATATGATATTGATATAATACAATACATGACCATGATAGCAAGACCTGATACATACACAAAAATGGAATTAATTAATACCAAAAAAGAGGATTGGCTGTTAAAATTGAATGATTAGTTGAAATTATCTCCTTTGATCAGAGAAAAATTATTGGTGACATTTTTGAAAGACTGAGAACCCTTGACTGCCTTTTTTGCAGGAAAAAAGAGAATAATATAATTGCAGGTTTTGTTAATTAGTAGGTTTGAATTACTGGAAGAAGTGTATAAAATATATATTAGTTGAAGAAGTAAGATTTAATATATTAAGACTTATAACCACTGTACAGAAAGTCAGAAGTCATTATAATTTTTTTTAACTGACCCCTTTTTCTTTGATCCTTCATTTTTTTTCTTTTTCTATTTATTCTCTTTTCTGTATTCTGTATGTTTTTTTAAATGTAGTTGGAAACTTTTAGTAAAAATATTTTTTTCAAAAATCAGTTGTAAAACCATTGTTGTTTTTAAGGGAGAAAGATGAAGCAAAGCCTAAGTAATTTGCTTGATGTTGTGTCCAAACTGGGATGCTCACAAAGACATTATAATTATTTTTAAGGAAATCTATCAGCAAAATTATATTTATAGAGTTTCAGTGGGATCCGCTTAATCTTGAACATGTAAAATCTTATATAGGCATTGATAATGAGTTAAATTAGTCCTTGAAATCAGTGGCACTAAAGAATTATGACTGACTTAGCCAGGATTCACCCCAGTGTTACCAGATTTCTGACTCTCTGGTGCTTCCAAAATGGCAACTTTAGCAAGTGTTCATGTTCTTTTTATTGCTACATCTATATTAGTACTAATAATTAGACCGTATCCTTTAGCGTAATGCTGTATAAATGCCCCTGTGGAACATTGCAGTGAGGACCAGGAACCTCTGGGTTTTGAACCTAATTCAGCCTATGGAAGATCCCCATCAGGCCTTCAGAGGCTTCTAACTAAACCTCACACCTGCTGGAGCTTACCCAGAAGAAAAATACCAACCGTTCTTTCCAGTCAATCATTGGGTGTAACAGAGATGCTCCTCCGAGTTTAGAGCATAAAGTCAGCTCATGGCAGTATCTTCTATTATCTTCAACCTGTAGTGAGGAGCGTTCCACTTGGGAGGGCAAGTAGCATGCAGAATAAACCTGCTGTCATCTCTCATCATCGGTTGGAAATACACCGGATATTTCCTTTATGTGCTCTTCCAGGCCAATAAGCAGTGCTCAAGGTCTGCTGAACATTTGTCCAGTGCTTTTTATAAATCACCTAACATCCAAGGACAGAGCTCAGCCAGTTCTTCTTTGTGGTCTCTGTGCCTCACACATTGGGATCTTTGCGCATGCGCGGTAGCATTCGGAAAGTTCCAGAGCTGAGCAGCTTGGCGGGAACCTCTCCCCCTCCCTGCTCGAACTGAGCATGCTCAACCCGCCAAGCTAGCGGTTCCTCCTGTTTTCTTTTGTCTGCCGGCGTGTTCACAGCGAACAGAAGGTTCTTCTGCTTGAGCAGCTTCTTCTTCATGTTTTTTCTTTTCATCTTGGTTCTTTCCTCTTCGGACTTTTTTTGTGAGAACCCCTCTCTTCATTATGTCTTCGTTGTTTAAACTCTGCGCCTCATGTTGTCAAAAAGTTGCCCTTTCTGACCGGCACTCTGAGTGCCTCTTCTGCCTTGGAGAGGCCCATAACGTGTGGGCCTGCTCCGTCTGTAAGGAATTTACAGCACAAACCCTGCCAAATAGGTCTTCAAGGTTGAAGTCCCACTGTGGGGAGCAAGCCCTCTTTACTTCCATGGCTTCACATTCCTCCGCTGTTACGCGACCCGCAACCACACCCTTGTCGGCATCGACGGCTGTGATACCGACTTCAATGGTACCGGGCTCGGTACTGTCCTCAACATCTTTGCCTCTGGTTTCCTCTTTGCCTCGGATTCCCAACTTTTACAGGACGCCGATCGCCTCCTCGTCATCAGGGATACATACCTCTGCAGGCTCGCAGGTGGTCCCACCTTCTAAGCCCCTCATGGTGGCTCAATGGAACTGGCCTTCTTCGCATTCTTTGGACCCTTCAGTAAAGGAGATGAAGAAGAAGAAGGAGAAACACCGGTCATCTTCACTGGCTACTTGGTCATCTTGTCTCCCGACACCCCCGTCGACCCAGCCTACGATGGATATGGTCGAGGAAGCAGACGCCCTGAATATTTCTGCAGAGGCCAGCAACGCCCACCTTCCAGTGGTGCTACTACTGACAGCCTTGGAGGAGCCTCCGGCTCAACTGGATCCACCAGTGCTGGCCGCATTGGCCTTACCGCACGGTCAACCCGAACATGGGCTGGACCATCCGGAACCTTCCTGCCCTGCCTTGGATACTCCACAGGCTCTGTCTCAGCAGAGGGCAATTTCCCGTGACCATGTCCGTCACAGTGCGGCGCGCTCTCCGGGCCTTGCAGGCAGCCAACGATCCCCATGGCGGTGGGAGGCCGCCCCTGATCGTGGTGAGTTTTGGATGAGGCTCAACCCACTGGCCTTGGAGGAGCCTCCAGCTCAATCGGATCTGCCTCTGCTGGCCACATCGGCCTTGCTGCACGGTCAACCCGAACAGGGACTGGACTGTCCGGACTCTTCCTGCCCTGCCTTGGATATTCCATGGGCTCCACCTTGGCAGAGGGCAATTTCCTGTGACTGCGTCTGTCATAGTGCAGCACGCTCTCTGGGCCTTGCAGGCAGGCAGCGATCCCTGCGGCGGCAGAAGGCCGCCCCCGATCGTGGCAGGTCTCAGACAAGGCTCGACTCACCATTCTCGTCAGCCTTGTACATTGCTTGCTACGGCTATGAGCACGTATGGCGGGAGCAACTGGGATCGTACTACTCATGCTCCCCTGTGTATAGAGACTGGTATCATGCTGACATCCGTCACTGGTCACCGTACTGCTGTCAGTCCTGGTCTCCATCCTCGGTGTCCCGGTACTGCCTGATGTCTCCATACCGAAGGTCTCCACTCTGGTCGAGATCATGGTCTCCGTATTACCACCGTCAATCCAGGGACTACTTGCCGCGCCACCGGCTGGTACCACCGCCTCCTCGGGCTTCGGCAACTGTTTGTCGCTCGACTACTGAGGCCCATCTGTTGCTGCAACAGTCATCGATGGCTCCAATCTCAACCCAGTTGATTGTGCTCCCAATTCAGCCTGTTCTGCCGGTACTATCCTTGACAGCGCCGCCGCCAGTCACGCTACTGCCAGTACCATCTGCAGTACCGTCCTCTGCACCTGTTCCACCTCTGCAGGCTGCGGCATTGCCAGCTCTGCCTCATGATTCCTTCCAGTCCTACAAGTCGGACTCGGATTCTGGCGACTCCGTGCCTGAGTCGCACTCGTCTCCGCTGTTGGCCTTTGGGGAGCCGACCCCGGGCTTGGCACCCGATGATGTCAAGCAATCCTCGAACATCCTCCTACAAATGGCCAGTGCCCTTGGTCTCGATGTCTTGAAACTGACTCTGACAGTGCAGGACCTGGTTTTCCATTGCGTGGCTGCTCATCCACCATCGGCGCCACTGATACCGTTCCTCCCTGTTCTGCAGGAGGTATTGAAACATCCTTGGCTCCAGCCAGCCTCTCTGCAACCAATCCCTCATCGTCTGGAGCACCTTTACAGGACCCAAAAGAAAGATGTTGATTCTCTCTTTAACCATTCGGTGCCAAATTCCATAGTGGTCAAATCATCCCAGATGAAAGGTGGTAAGAGGGCTCATACCACTCCGCCTGAATGGGAAGGTAGCAGGTTAGATTTGTTTGGAAGATGTTTCTATTCTGCGTCTCCCTTGATCGCGAGGACCTCGAACACTCAGGCTTGCCTCGCTGCCTACCAGCGGCACATCTGGGACAGGTTCTATCCCTTGCTGGCCCATCTCCCAGATGCCCATAGGACAAGCGCCATTCAGTTCTACAATGAATTGGTGGTCTTCTCCAACCAGCAAATCCTGTTCTCCTGGCACGCGGCCGAGGGAGCAGCCTGGGTGATGCTCAGCGTGGTTGCCCTTTGGTGACTTGCTTGGCTGCGGTCCGTGGGGCTCCAAGAGAACAGCAGGAAGTGCATCGAAGATTTACCCTTCGATGGACAGGGCCTGTTCCATGCGACTACAGACCATGCCGTGGATCATCTCATCAAGGCACGTCTTACAGCCAAGAGGATAGAGATCCTTCAAACACCGCAGTCCTGTTGCAGTTTCGCTTCCTGCTCTTCTTGGCGTCAGTCAACCTCTTCTTAACTGTCCTGACTGCCATGCCAAAAACCAATTTGGTCCTTGCCTCCGTCTTTGACGCGCAGGACCTTGTCCAGGCAGCAACCGTCGTCGATGAATTCTCCCTCCACGGCGAAGTCATGGTTTTGACTCTGCCACAGGTCACCACCGCATCCACTCTTCTGCCTGCCTACCAGCTTGCCGACCGCTCAGGTCTGACCCGCCATCTCGGTGAACGGTGTCACATCACTACGGATCCTTGGGCTTTTTCCATTGTCCATCTTGGTTACACCATCGAATTTCAACGTATACCACCTCGAGGCGTCTCCCACTCCACCCCAGCCAATCAATCTTTGCTAAAGGAGATACAGTCCCTGCTGCAGAAAGTGGCCATGGGACGGGTTCTGTCCTCGGCCAGTACCATTGGCTTCTTTTTCCCGGTACTTCACAGTACCTAAGTTGGATGGTACCTTGCGACTGATCCTGGAAGCAGAAACTCTACGAGGACATTCATCGTACACTGCCTCTTTTCTCTGACCTTGGCCTCCAGGTGGACCCCAAGAAGTATCACCCCAAGCCACTCTGTGTTCTGGACTTTATCGGCGCCACTCCCGACTCTGTTGCTGCCAAGGCCTTCCTTCCTTCCTTCCAGTGAAACAGGCCCACATTCTGTGCCAGGCTGTTACCGCATTTCTCCATGCCCCGGTAGTCGCTGCGAGGAGAATCCAGCAACTTCTCGGCTATATGGCGGCAACAACGGTAGTCACCTACCTCTCTTGCCTTCATGCCCGCCCGCCGCATCATTGGTTCATCAGGGTCTCCGACCCTCTTCAAGACAACCAGGGCACGATCGAGAAGGCGACCTCTGCACCGGAGGTTGTTGAGCCGGTAGAGAAACGGTCACTGGCGGAGCGGATACTGTTGATGGTAACAAAGACAGTACCGGCAGGGTGAACGTTAGCTGTGCTACCGTGGTTGCAGAGGTCAGCAGCACGGTAGGAAGCGGATGCCAGATGGCCTGGGTGGAAGTCAGGACTGCAGTCGAGCTCTGTACCGGAAGAGCCTCTGAAACCGGGCGTGACATAGTTGCAGTCAGCCAAGGGGGAGGCGACACAGGCCAGTAGCATGGAGAACGGTCTCTCGATCTCTGGCGATAAGGGGACCTCAAGTGGGAACGTGAAGGCGAACGCTGGTACCGAGGATGGTGTCTGGAACCGGGTGATGGTGACCGGGACCGACAACAGTACGGAGACCAACAGTACACCTCTGCGTGGTACATGTCTCTATATGTGGGAGAGTAAGAGTGGTCGGATCCCGACTGCTCTCGTCACAGGTGTTCATGCCCGTATCGCACTATATACAAGGCAGAGGAAAAAGGCTAGTCGAGTTCAGGGCGAGATCTGCCCTGCTCAGGAAAGATCTCCTGCTGCCACGGGGATCGATGCCTTTCCCTTCGGCTCAGCGAGCGTGTCTTGCTCCTGCGGGCGCGGTCCCAGGAAGGCGTGCGATGACGGGATGGGGCCCGTGGTGTGACCAAGGAGGGTTCCGGGCGGTCCATCCCATATTTCGGGTGACCGAGCGGAATAGTCGGTGCCGAAAGGTCAGGTGGGCCTGAGGGCACAGAAAGCCCGTCGGCTGGGTCCTCTTCCAATACCGCCGATATATCAGGTGGGCCCACTTCCTCGATGACATCCTCCAGGGCCTGGGTTGGAGGAGGTGTCGGCAGGCAGGTCCTCTGTGGAGAGGCCAAAACGCGCTTCTTCTTCTTCTTCCTCTTCTTCTTCTCTTTCTCCTTGGGAGGGTCAAGAGAAGAAGGCCACTTGCGCTGTGCAGCAGTGAGAGGCTTCGATGCCTTAGCCACCTGTGAGCCTGCAGGGGCATCCCTGGTCACAGAAGTACCCAGCACCCGCTTCAGAATATGAGGGAGTGTCGAGATGGAGGCAACGAGGATGGTACCGAGCCTGGTACTGTCGGCGTTGGTATGGCAGCCGCTGATACCGACAAGGGTGTGGCTGATGGTCGCGCTGTTGTGGAGGAGCGTGAAGACACGGTAGAATGCTCCACCACCTGCTCCTTGACCCGCAAAGACTCTTCCCAGAAGTGGGCTTGAGTCTGGATGACCTGTTCCTCAGAGTTTGGGCAGTAAACTCTCAACAAACAGAACAGGCCTTCACGTTGTGGGTTTCCTCAAAGCAAAAAAGACGCTTGGCGTGGCCGTCCAAGAGAGCGACCTTACGACCACAAGAAATTCAGTTTTTGAAGAGGGTGGACACAGACGAAGAAGAAATCAGAAGACGAAAGTTAAGAAGAAAAACTCACAGAAGAAGTCCAAGAGAAGCGGGGGGGGGGTGTTCAAAAAAGTCCAAAATCCAAGAGAAAATGCCAAGAGACAATAGCCGCTAAGCAAGAACCTTCTGTTCTCTGAGGTGGACGAAAAAGAACTGAGGAGAGACCGTTGGCTTGGCGGGCTAAGCATGCTCAGTATGGGCATGGGGGAGGAGTTCCCGCCAAGCTGCTTAGCTCTAGAATCTTCCGAACTGTTACCCTTTAGGACTCCTTTAAAGGATTCCTAAAAGCTGTTTTGCTGGCTATTTGCCGTAATAAAATTTGATTTGATTTGATTAAAAGCTGTCAAAATCGTCTCTTGTGGGGAAAAATTAGCTCTTTGCAATGCTAAAGCAGTGCTCAGAGCTAATTTTTTCCCCCAAGAGACGATTCTGACAGCTTTTGGGAATCCTTTAAAGGAGTCCTAAGCAAGCAGGGTAACAGAACGCTACCGCGCACGCGCAAAATTCTGTGTGAGGCACAGAGACCACGAAGAAGAACATAATTTTACCTGAAGAGAAAAAACTGAATGATAAAGTTCATTCTTTGGAATATTCTTACTGAATGCTAATTTTATACACAAGCAACAAGACACACCAATAAGATTTGTGGGATTTCATAATAATGTGTATAGTCATGCCTGCTACAACCATGCTTCTTCTCAAATTAAAGAAATATAGCAAAGATGAAAGGAAAAACCTGTTGCATGTAACCCAGGAAGTTTGTTGTTTCCCAAATGACAACTAAACAAAGTTTAAATGATACTCATTCTGAAAAGAACCAAGCTTCTGGTAGGATGCAACACCACTGCGGAATGTCGCAAACCTACATATATTTATTTTTAAGTAAATTTCATAGATATCAGAGGTACTTTTTTCTGAATTAAAAGATGCTTGGTATGACTGTGTATCACAAAGAACATATCTCTAGTGATCCCGGCCTCAACCAGAAACAGTTATTACAGGCTGCCATGTAAATCCATCCATATAAGGTAATGAGATGGCTAATTGCACTCCAGAGACTCTGCCTGTGCTAGTTTGTGAATTACAAGCTGCACTATCAGGCTTGAAAATTCATACACTTCATAGTATCCTGAAGTAATGTTACATAAAATATCTCCAGGAGTTTCTCTAAAATATCACAAGAAAATCACCCAGTTTCTTCTATAGTCTACAAAGATAAGCCATAATTATAGAGATCTATGAAATTCATGCAGCATTTGCTTGCATTGATGTTCGTTACTGAAATGAAATAAAAGTCCGAATGGTACCAGTTTACAACCTTAAAATTTATTTTAAAATACAAATTTCCCCCAAAAGGGAACCGAAACAAGTCAATTCCCTCCAAAGTCTGAAGACTGCCAATCAATCCTAAATTTGCACAAAAATGTGTGATTTGTCAATGTCAAATCAGTAAAAACACCAATTTGAATAAAACCAAACAAACAAACAAACAAACAAAAAGAAAAGAAAAATTCTGAAGTGCATATTTAGATGGTAAATGCATTAGTTGATGGGTTGAGTCCAAAATCTTACATCTTGTTTTGGCCACCATTAGATAATATAGGTGTGCAGCTTCCAAAGAGTTGGTTGTGTTAGTCTGTTTTAGCATAAAAAGCTCATGCTAAAATAAATCAGTCCCAAAGGTGCTGCTAGGTCTTCCCCTGCCTCCTTTTCTCTCTCTCTCTTTTTTTCTTTTTTATACACCAAGTTCAGGGATTCTGTGATCTAGCATTTTGGATTTGTGAAGCATAACAGAGACAAGCACTTTAAATAACAGTATAGATTGCAATCTTTTTGATTCACAGCCAAAGCTCTTCATGGTAAGTAACTGCACATGACGGTATGATTGTTTCGAAAAAAAGATGATGCCTACTTTAGTCAAAAATTGATCATGTTTTTTTTCTTAAATTTTCCTTTCTCCCTCAGGAGACTTTATCCCTTTCACTGATAAATGCTTCTTACAGCCTAACAGTAATAAAACAAAATCATAAAATGTGTGTTTTAATTTTGTAAAATGAAAAAGATCAGCACAGAAAAAAAAGAGTATTTGGCTGCATTGTGTAAATCATCACAATTGTACAGCAGTCAGCATGCAGTCTGCTTTTACCTGATATAATTCCCAGTATGAACTGGGAAACTGGGAGGAAACAAACTCAAACACCACTGCTGTTTCAAAAGAAAGAAGAAAATAATACTTCCAACATTACTTCATGTAATCTTCCTCTTCAGTAGGAGGAAAAGGTAAAGATCCCTTAGTAGAGGAAAGCAAAGAAAGTATGACCAGTTAGCTAGAACTAGTACTGAGATCATGTAGATGACAAATACTAAAGGTTGAAAAACACACACACTTTCATCCTGGCTATTGCTCCGTTGAGGAAGAGGATTAATGTCTTCCTTTATGGCAGCATATACCCCCACATTTATATAATTTGAAATGAATGACTTTGAAGGCAATGAAGGAGGAAGAATGTACAACTTCACAGAGGACATTTGGAGAACATGGCTGAATATAAATAATTTGTTGGTCTTTGCTTTATCTCATCTTTCAGAAACTGGCTGACTTGCCTGAAACTGAGTAGAGAAAGTGAGTAGAGAAAGTGTGTATGTGTGTATGTATGTATGTACGTGTGTATGTAAGTGCACATGTGCGTGAAGAGATTATGCCTTACTAAAAAGTACATTCTATATCGTAAAACCAATAGTGTGGCAAGAGGTTTTATAGGCAAGAAGCAACTGCATCAAATAAATCTACTTCACTGTTATGTTCTTGCCTTCATGTTAAGGACATCACCTTTCACAAATGCTGAACTGGAAGAACTACATGGCACACAGTTCTGCAAACACCAGCACACCTGACTTCACTGCTGTCAAACTGGATTACATACTGCTCCCAGAGGTCCTCAGAGACAATGGCAAGCCTGTACACTTCTAGCACAAATCCTCTAAAATCCATTAAGGCATTGTCTCTGGGGATTCCAGAAGGTTTGCTAAAATGTTACAATTAAAAAGAGTTCTCTGTTTTACCATACTTATATCCCCATCCTGCGGGATAGCAGGATTGGTGGGGAATATCATTTTTATATAAATTGAATATATTTATGGCTGTGAAATACATGATCAAAGCAACGCTGATCTCAAACATGCCATGAGAGCTGTCACCAGGTCAGACTGACCTAAGATATGGCCAGGCCATAAAGTTCAAAGAGGAGTAAGCAGAAGAGCCCTGGCAGAGGGGTCCAAGCTAAGCTCTCCTTCGATCTCACATCCTTGCATTTCCAAAACAAGTCCGATAAGACAATCAGAGACCATCTCTCTTGATCTCAACCAGAGTCCTTTCCTACCCCCCTCTACCGGTCCAAACTTCAAGGGGTTATAAGGGGATTCCCATAGATTCTGTCAATCTGGAAACAATCTCCTATTCTGGAACTCTTTAGTCAGTCAGTCCTGAGAAAAAAATTTTAAGCTTTGCCAGAACACCCCTTCAAAGTGTGGAAAAGATTATTTAAACCCTTTTTGCCCCAGCATTCTGTAACATTTCAGATTGTCAGCCTTGCTGTTAGCCTGTGTTGCCCTCAGAGGCTCATTCGAGCCTCTGCTTTTCATTCTATTTTTTCAGGACCAGTAAATATCATCCTCCTCCATCCCTAAATTTCTCTGCATCCAACCTTTCACATATTATTTTCTGATAGCCTTGTATGGTTCTTGAGAGTGTCTCATTTCTTGTGTGTGTGTGTGCTTATGATTTCCAATAAAGCATTTGGTTTTTACACTGGAACGTCTCTTTGCATTAGCGCCAGTATACACAGGTCAAAAGATCCCTCTGTTACCCTCCTCTCACAGGCTTCCCGTCAGCTATACTCTTCCCCAAAATCCAGTAAGAAGCTTGCATTGTGGGTGGGTCTCCCCCATCTCTTACGGTAACACTGTGCATATCTAAGGAACCAGAGATTCTCTTTCAGTCAACATTAGAGTGGTGGTGGTTAGAGGTGCAATAGTGCTTTGGTTAATGCGGAATACTACCTTTATGTAAAAATCTAAGCCAGGTTTAAGGGTTCTTTTCTAAAAATTATCTTCAGATAACAGATTTACCATAGATTTATCAAGCTCTAAAACACAAGGAATAAGGTTTGTATGGATGACTGTGTTAAAAAGAGAAAGCTGTGCTATTTCTTGTGGGAAAATGTTTTAAGTGGTTCAGCCACAAACTTAACTATTGGAAAACAAAACAAAACAAAAAACAAAACTTGCACAGTCATCTGATCAAGCTTTCCACTCCCTGTTCATTCCATCCCAACTGCCAATGCCCTGGCCTCAAACAGAAGAAGAGGCAGATGCAGTTTCATCATGCCTAAATCCAGAATCAGATGAAAGGCTGTCCCTCCACGGCTTAAGAGGGAGAGAAGAAGAGGCACAGCTCCATCACTACGAAGTCCAAAAGCAGATGCAAAG
Organism: Ctenosaura bakeri; assembly: GCA_948474755.1. Taxonomy (NCBI): domain Eukaryota; kingdom Metazoa; phylum Chordata; class Lepidosauria; order Squamata; family Iguanidae; genus Ctenosaura; species Ctenosaura bakeri. Next base: position 300,674 of record CAOLHI010000771.1, read on the forward strand.
CCCTCCCTCCATTCCAACTGCCATTGCCCTGGCTTTGGAGGGAGAGAATGAAAAGCAGGCACAGCTGGTTCATGTCTAGGCCTAGAAGCAGGTGAAAGGCTCTTCCTCCGTCCTAATCTCCCCTGCATCCCCTTTTTGTTTTGTATCTTGTCTTAAATATACTGTAAGCCAGAAGGCTGGTAATGGTTTTGTTGTTCTTTTACTTGGAAAGCATCATGTATAGTAAGGTGCTATATAAATAAACAATTGAAGATGATGATGATGCTTCTGCAACTCTGAACACACTTTTGCACAATATATGGCCAAAATAAAACAATAACAATAAAAATTGTCTTTTCTGGCCTTCAGTTGTACATGCACACAGAAAATTAAAAAGTCATCACAACCGAAGGCATTTGTATAATAATATAATTCTGTTTTACTGCTCTCAAACACTTATTAATGACACATGTCTTCTGTAATAGATATCATTTAATTTTGAACACATTTATATAGATAAAATGATATAAGAGCATTTAAGTTAATAGCATAAATAAAAGAATCAGTTTGGAATATCTGGAAATATTTTGTTTGCAGCTACAGGAAATAAAGCATTGCACTGCAGTGTTTAGAAGGCTATTTAACTATTAATCTCTCTCTGCCACTGCAGTTATTTTTACTTGCTGTGTTCCTCTTCTTAGGCCATTTCCTCACTACACTGTTGTAGTGCTATTATTCCACTTTCAACATCCTATGGAATCCTGGGGTTTGTAGTTTACTGAGGCCAAAGAGTTTTCTGGCTGAGAATTCTAAATGTCCCTCCCTAAACTGCAAACCCCAGGGTTTTATAGGATGTTGAAAGTGGAATAATAGCAGTGTAGTACAGAAATGGCCTTAGGGAGTTAACCACTATCACTATTATTATAATGCTGTAATAGTTCTTTAGTCCTCTCATAGCTCAGGCTTACAAATGTTCAAATCATGATATAAATTTAATTCTAATTTCAAGTGAAAGAGACAAACTATGGCTGACATTCTTTTGGTTAGTTACAAAGCAAGTAGAGCCATTCAATCAATTACTGATGGTAATATAGGCAAATACCATTGATTTAATGGGTCTACTCAAGTCAGGATTAAAATTTAGGCCTACATTTACTGATCCGGCATCTACATAGCTTAGGCCATTTCTGCACTACGCTATTATAGTGTTATTATTCCACTTTCAACACCCTATGGAATCCTGGGATTTGCAGTTTAGGGAAGGGCATTTAGAATTCTCAGCCAGAGACCTCTTTGGCTTCAGCAAACTACAAATCCCAGAATTCCACAGGATGTTGAAAATGGAATAATAGCACTATAACAGTGCCGTGCAGAAAGGCCCTAAGACTCACAAATGTACACTCACTCATCTAAGAGTAAGTAGCAAAGAATTTGATGAGACTTACTTCAGAGTCAACATATATAAGACTGTAGGATAAAGGCACCTGAAGAATTAAGGGACGCTAGTCTACAACAAGCGATTAAACCTACCCACCACTAGTACTCTGATTTGTATTGCTGCTTGAACAAACACTCCTTCAAATATTTTTTGAAATGATACACAAAACACTCCTTTCAAAATTCCAGTCTCATGGGTTTAAATTGGGAACAAAATAATTTTGTAAACATAGTTATGTAACAAGCATCTATTTTCATTCCTTAACTGCAAGGCTTCAAACCCATGATCCCCAGAAATGTCACAATGGATGCTGAGGCAGCTTGTATTCTGCAGCTGCTTCTCTTGATGACTTTGTACTAGAGTCAATGCTTGCTGGCTGCATCTCATCATCTCCTGTGATTTCCAGTAGATGTGGAAGTGAATCTTCAGGCTCATGTCTTACAGCCAATTGCTAAACCATCTCTTTACTTGCTTCCTCACACTCAAGGGAGAGGAAAATGTTGCTCTTCCAGTGATAAGAGTACCAAGTTTCTAACTTGGTGTTCTTGCATAATAAATGACACGTGCTCTAACTCCACACGCTTTGTTCCTTACATTAACTGAGTGGGTTTACCAGGTTCATTTTCTGCTTATGATTGTTGATTACTGTGATACATCTGAATATTTTTGGTTTAGGTTACATTAAGAAACTACTTGAAGCAGAACATATATCGGGAACATAGTCTTGGGCACCTGAGCCAATAAAAGTGAATATTTACTCATTAGAGAATACTTTTCTTTTCTCTCTCTTTTTTAATAATTGCAGACTGCGGTAAGCCCACTGAAATCTTAGCTTGGATTACTGAGGAACTTGCATTGTTATTGGTTATTTTTTCATACATAGACCTTCGACTTTAATTCATGCTTCTGTAGCCCCAGCAGTTTACTGAACAAAATTTTCATTTAAAAATATTTTCTATACACAGTTGTTTAGAGAACCTGATAGAATGTAATAGTATCTAATAAAATTGTGGAAAACAGGAAGGAAAGAATGTGGGGCTTTTAGTTTTTCTCTTCTGCAAACCTCATGCTTTCCCATGGAACTCAGCCAATAGTACTAGAGCAGTTAGGTCAGGACTTCTTGGAATGTACTTCGTTTCTGGAAAAAGGAGGGAAGTCCCATAGACTGCAGAAATAAGTCTTTGAAAAAGTCTTTTTTACTGACAAATCTTGTCCTCATTAGGAATTAGTATGACTCCCATTCTCTATCTCTTATGATTAATATAATTATTTACAAATTTCTAATGATGGATCAGGGAACATGAAAGGTGTAGATAGTGTACCTCAAAAACAACAACACCACCACAAAGGGTTTTTGGGTTTCCTATGAAACAGAAGTAAAAATGTGCAGCACGTCCAGGGGCCACTTCTATGTCCTGAAGTGCTGCGGAGGCTGCACAGACTACCAAAAAATAGAACAAAGCCCCCAATGTGGCCAGAGGTTGTTTTCTGGTTCGGAAAAATAAGACTTTTTTTTCTGAAGTTTAGAAATACAGGGAAGCCTTGCAACCTATTTAAAAGGCAAATTATTGCACCTCAAGGGTTTGGAGATTCTGGACATGCTGATGGCAACAAAAAGGACCGAGAGGGAATCACACACAGACCTGAGGACGGCACTTTGCCCACCTAGGCTATAGAAGCACCACACTTTACTTAAACCAGCTGGCTTGCATACACTTCTCCATGTATGGGATAAGGGAAATGCTTATTCACTCTCTAAGAATGGTGAAACAGTTTGAGTTCCAGCTCAAGACATTTTGTCAATTTATACCCCAACTGTTGAACTAGACTCCTCAAAATGGCTTAAACCACTTCACAAAATACAACACATAGAGCAAGAGCCACACGCTCAGTAAGTAAATATCTGAATACCACTAGAGAACCCTACTAGAGAAGCATTTAGTACCTGATGTTCTTCCTATTCCTATGGTGACAGATAGCCCTGTGGAGGGAAGGGGACAATAAACAGGTGTAGATCTTGTTATTCAGTATGTCTGCGTTAAATGGCAAGACCAATCTGAAACCACTTTAACTGCTTCTGAGATTTGTAGTGAGAATGCTATGCTAGAGAGCTTACAGTTTAGGGGAAGGCTCTAGATCTCTCTGGCAGAGAATTCTACATTCCTCACCAACTACAAACCACAGAATTCCATAGGATAGAGGTGGGCAACCATAGAAAACTGGGGGTCCTCTAAACCTAGCCCAGGAAACTTCTCCACTGCACATCCTCCCACAAAAAAGGAAAAAAAAAAAGAAAAAAATATTTCAAATGACCCCTCCCCAAATTTAGGCCTAGAAGTGTGTGTGTGTGTGTACACGTATGTGTGTGTGTATATGTATATATGTACACACACACATAACCACTGAACACTCCCATTTTAAGCCCAGAGAAGGTCTTTTCTCACATAGAAAATGAGCATAAGTCATAGATTTATAGAATCACAGAGCTGGAAGAGACCACAAAGGCCATCAAGTCCAACCCTCTGCCATGCAGGAATACACAGTCAAAGCATTCCTGACAGATGACCATACAGAGACTCTACCACACTCCCAAGCAACATATTCCACTGGTGAACTGCTCTTACTGACTGGAAGTTCTTCCTAATGTTAAGATGAAATCTCTTTTCCTGAAGTTTGAAGCCACTGCTCTGTGTCCTATTCTCTGGAGCAGCAGAAAACAAGCTTTTGTCATCTTCCATATGACTTCCCTTCAAATATTTGAACATAGCTATCAGGTCATCTCTTAAACTTCTCTTCTCCAGGCTAAACATATCCAGCTCTCTAAGCTGTTATTCATGGGGCATGGTTTCCAGACCTTTACCATTTTGGTCACCCTCCTCTCTGGAAACCTTCCAGCTTGTCAATATCCTTCCTGAACTGTGGTGCCCAGAAATGGACACAGTATTCCATGTGAGATCTGAGCAAAGCAGAATAGTGTGGTATGATTACTTCCCTCCACCTAGAAACTATAATCCTATTGACGCAGCTTAAAATTGCACTGACTGACTCAAATTCAGTTTGTGGTCTACTAAGACTCTTAGATCCTTTCTCAAGTGTACTGTAGTCAAGCCAGGTATCACCCATCTTATATTTGTACAAATTATTTTCATGCTCAGGTGTAGTACTTTACATTTCTTCCTGTTGAAATTCTCCGTTTGAAATTTTCTAACCTGTTAAGGTCATTTTGAATTTTGACCCTGACCTCTGGGATGTTAGCTACACCTCCTAATTTGGTGTCATCTACAAATTTGATACGCATACCTTCTATTCACTCATCTAAATCATCGACAAAGATGTTGAATAGTACTGGGCCCAGGACAGAACCTGCGGCACCCTGCTAGTCACTTCTCCCCAGGATGAAGAGGAGCCATTGCTGAGCACCCTTTGGCTTCAGTTAATCAAAAATTACAAATCCACCTAATAGTATCACTGTCTAATGCAGATTTTACTAGCTTGTTTGCAAGAATATCATGAAGGACCTGAAGACAAGAAATGCTATATCTACAGCATTCCCTTCATCTGCCAAGGTAGTACCTCTAGTAACTCTATCAAAAAAACAAAAAAAGAAGTATGAGTAAGCTGGCATTACTTTTTTGAGAAATCTGTTTAATGATCTGTGTGACAACCCCTAGGGAGGGCGTAGCCAGCAGAGCCGCCCTAACAACAGAGGGGATTTAATTTGATTGTTCGCTGACTAAAGAACCCAGGTTAGCCAGAGGGAGGGGCTACGTGGGTGAGTCAGCAGAACAGAAAAATAACAGAAACAGACTTTGAAAAAGAGTTCCTTCTGTGAGTTTGAAAGGACAAAGAGTTCCGGGAGGGAGGGAGGGAGGGAGGGAGGGAGAGAGAGAGAGAATTGGAGAAGTGTTTGCCTGTTAAGAGCTGGAAGTGCTTTTCTGTTTGATAACATTTAATTGCCAAATATTTTTCCCTTGTTAGTTTGTCTAATAAAGATTTTATTCTATTTTTTTTTTTAAAGAGCAGCCTCCATACAGTGTTTCTTCAATTTGAGCTCAGTTACACATGCTACCACACTTGACACATTCAGTTGGGATAACTTGAAAACACTTTGCCTTATATCCACTAGGGTTAGCAGAAGGGGTTAGCAGAAGGGGGATAAGTGTGGAGAGGGAGCTGGGGGTGGTAAATATATAAAAGGGTGCTGCTTCTTCAGGAAGGGAGAATTTAAAGCAGGCCTGAGCTGGCACAGCTCTGGCTAGCCCAGATCTCCACATTTTGACAATCTGCTCTAGAATCTTTTCTGGTATTGATGTTAGGCTGACTGGGCAGTAATTGTTGGGTCCTCTTTTTGAGGATGGGGACAATATTTGCCTTCCTCCAGCCTGCTGGAAATTCTCCCAGTCTCCAGGAATCATCAAAGATTTTTGCCAGTGGTTCTGAGATTATTTCTGCCATTTCTTGGATGTAGTTTATCTGGCCCTGGAGACTTGTCTCCATTTAGAGTAGCCCAATATTCCTGTACTACCTCTTTACCTGTACTGTGCTGCATTTCCTCTGCCATATCATCTGTTCCATTTCCCCCAGGTAGAGGACTGTTTTCCTTTTGGGAGAAGACAGAAGCAAAAAAGGTATTCAGTAGTTCTAAATTTTCTCTGTCCCCTGTTAGCATGTAATCATCCTCTCCATGCAGAGACACTATCATTTCCTTGTTCTTCCTTTTGCTATGGACATAACCATTTTTTTAACCTCTCTAGCAAACCTGACCTTGTTCTGTGCTTTAGCTTTTCTGACTTTCTCCCGCCACTTGCTGGCTATTTATTTGAATTCCTCTTTGGTGATTTCCCCCCCTTTTCCCATTTCTTTTACATGTCCCTTTTAAATCTCAGCTATGTTGAGAGTTCTTTGGCCGTATATCCTGTATTCTTTAGACACCTTCGATTTTTCTTCCTCACTGGAATTGTTTGAACTCGTGCCTTCAATTTCTCATTTTTAAGAAACTCCTATCCATCATGAACTCCCTTTTCTTTTATCATTTTTGACCAGGGGATCACACTCAGTATATCCCTAAGTTTCCTGAAATCTGCCTTCTTAAAGTCTAGAATGCATGTCCGATTACACTTGCTTCCCCTTTCCAACATATAAGTAACTACAAGAGAACATGGTCACTTCCATCTAAGGATCTTGCCACTTCCTACCCATTAATGAGGACATCATTGCTGGTTAGGATCAAATTTAAAATAACTGTTCCCTTCTCCCATTACTACTATATCTCTTCTTTTTGAATGTTTGGTCAACTGTTCTAGGAAGGCACAATCCAAGTCCTCAGTCTGGTTTGAGGTTCTGAAGTAGACCTCCCCCCCCGGGTATTGCTGTTGTTTTTCTCCCTCTTAATTTTTACTTAGATGCCCTCAACCTGGTTTCCAGGATTTGAGTCATAAATCAGGTGGAAATGTCCTTGACACAGAGTGCTTCTCATCCTCCTTTCCTATTTGGTCTACTTCTCTGAAATAGGTTATACCCCTTTATTGCCACATTCCAATCATGACAGTCACCCCATCAGGTTTCAGTGATGCCCATTATATCATATTTGCTTTGCTATGCTATGAATTCAAGTTCATTCTGTTTCTTTCCTATGCTCTGTGCATTAGTGTAGAGCCATCTGACACCATGGGTCATTCTCCCTTGCTGCTTATATAAGTTTCTTTCTTCTTACTTTTGAGTTCTTGTACCATATGCCTTGTACCATTCTTGTACCATTCTCCCCATAACTTTTGGGCTATAATCTCCAGCATTTGGGGAACTCCTGCCCTCAAGATTACTACCTCCCTCTTTCGCATAACTCAGTTTAAACCTCTCCTGATTAGATGAGACTCTTAGCAAAAACATTTCTGCCAACTGCTGTGAGGTGCAGCCCATCACATGCCAGAAGTTCATTTTCATGAAACTGTGGAGCATGGTCCAAGAAGCCAAACCATTCCCAGTGGCACCATCTGCAGAACCAGTTGTTCACTTCCACTATTTTTCTTTCCCTTCCTGGGCTCTGTCCTTGAACTGGGAGAAGAGATGAAATGACAATCTGTACATTAATGTCCTTCAACTTCCTACCCAGAACAGCCATTTCCTGTTCACTTTCCTTTCAAAAACAGCCTCTCCTGGGCTAAACATTGGGCCAGTGGAGACCATACAATGAGCTAGAAATGTGTCCCATGCTCCCAGAGGACACTCTGGTAGAAAATATTTTTTAAAAATTGCAAAATTCTTCTTCAGGGAGGCCTGCAAGGGCTCAAAATGTGGTAGAAATGTCTTCTATACTCCCTACAGAGCATTTGGGGGGCATTTTGGAGCACTATTTATCAGCTCTTTTTTTCTTGGCAAAATTATTTTACCCTTGCGAGAGTAAAACTCTGTATAACTCTGTAACATCTTTGCCTGCAACCGCCATCTTCACTCTCTCCTTCCTTCTCATAGGGGACTTGGATAGCATACACAGGTATACCTCAGTTTGTGAAGTAGTTGTATCCCTGGGCACTACATCTTTAACAGAAAATCTGATACCAGAGGCAGAAAAGAACATGTGAAGAATTGGGATAGGATCCTGCACCTCAAAAATGAGAGCAGTAAACTTTTTATACAAAACTGACAATATGCATGTATGAAATTAAACAGGTCTTGTAAGCTTTACATAAGTTTGTAAAAAGGAGCTTCATTGTCAGAGGCTTTGTTAACAGAGAATACAGTTATAAATGCATATTCTGAAATGTATTTCTGAAATTTATTTTAGAGAAATACATAGGTACTGGGTACTGGATAAAGCACCCCTAATGAACTGCTTATCTAGTTTTTTAAAACCCAAGACATACTTTTGATTGTCCTCCAAATTATAAGATGCCTCACTGCTTAATCCTGAAATTGTTTTTTTCTCACTTCTTTTGCTTGATGAGGAGTTCAAGGAAACGTGAAAGCCAGTACTGTCTTTAGTACTCATTTGCCCTGTAAATTGTATCATCTATTTGTCTTCCTCACTGGTTCAGCCAACAAGGCTCTATCTCTTCTTTTAATTTACCTTTAAAAGAAATTCCAAATAAATTTAAGTATTAAAATCCTGACTTGGGATTTTTGAGCATCACTTAAAAGCCAAAGCAGAACCTGGACTATGCTGAAGTCTAGTGGTGGGGCCTTGAGGTTTAAAGATGTAAATTTTTCTCTTTTAAAATTTCACTTGCTGACATGTACATTCCTGCTGCAGATGGAATATCTGCAACTACTGTGTCTCTCATCAGGAAGGCTCATAAAGGTAATTTTAATGTTATTTATTTAGAGTTATGTCTGCATGTGTTTGTGCATACCTTTAAGTTGCTTATCCATTTGTGGAAATTCCATTAATTTCATAGGTATCAGGAGATAAATGATTCACAGCAAATTAAACTTGCAGTGATCAAGGACAAGACTGAACTAGAATCTAATGTGTTGTGTCAAGATCATTATAAATGCACAACAGATACAGCCTTTGTTTGAGCATAAATAACCAGATGTGATTAATAAATGTGATATACCTATAGTGATATGTTTGTATGCCAGAAATATTATGTGATTTTTCCAATATCCCACTGTCCGAGGAAACAAGGCAACTACATAGAAATGAAACTCTGAAATCTCAAGACCAACAGAAGTGTTTTAATGATGAAATACTTTTCTTCCCTTTTTTCCTATTTTAATAACAAAGACTGATTACCAGGGTAGTAGCCATTACCAGATGATACAGTAAACTAAATTCATTCACATCCTGCTTAATAAATTCTAACGTATTTCTTGCATAACATTTTTTGTAAATGAAACCATTCAGTTATAATCAATGCAGAAAGAAAAGCTCCCAATGTCTTTTGCAAAATACACTGAGTTAAAGTGTTCCTTCCCATTTGTTGTTACAAAATATGTCACACATTAATTTCCTACCATTTCTATTAAAAAGGGAAGACAATAACAAACAATACAAATTTGATTGTGAAAGAGCAGATAACAAAGAACAACAAAAAATGAAAGGAAACATTTTGCCTCTCATCATTCATTCTTTTCCTACTAATAATTTCTTAAACCTAAATAAAACCCAATATTCTTCCTCTTGCCAAAAATTGAAACCAAATTTTAAGAGAGAGAAAAATAATTCTTTGGCTGAGAAATATCTGCAATTTATCACAAGCTTTTCACAAGGGCAGGTGGTTGTCCCCCCGCCATGAATATAGAATAAAATAAGCCTCAACAAAGGTTGACAGAGCTGCCAATGTGCACTGATAGTTTAAATGTATAATTGCCAGGTATACAGTGTAACTATTATAATCGATAAAACAGTGTGAAAACATCATACAGTTTCAACTTGGAATCCTAGCATATCCTGGTAGACAAATTTCAGGATCAATGGATTTGTGCCTGTTGGTTTAGAATACAGAAACATTCTTTTCACAGACTATCTTATGCTGTTTATTTCAAAGTCACAACAGTCTATCTTGGTTTTGATGCAGTTGATTAATAATTCTGGGAAAACATCTAGGTATTCAAGTAACTGGTCTAAATCTGAAACAAGATGGATTCTAGCATATTTAAAAGCATGGTAATTACGATATTGGTCGTTATTCTATTACTTATATTGGTATACAGTCGGCCCTCCACATTTGCGGGTTTGACTTTCATGGATTTGATTGTGAATTTCTCCAACCCCTGCCCCCTGACATCAGAGCTGTCCGGCAGTGGAATATGCTGCCTTGGAGTGTGGTAGAGTCTCCTTCTTTGGAGGTTTTTAAGCAGAGGCTGGATGGCCACTGTTGGGAATGCTTTGATGGGTGTTCCTGCATAGCAGAGTGTTGGACTCAATGACCCTTGGGGTCTCTTCCAACTCTACGATTCTACGATCTCAGGTGCTTCTTTTCCAGGGGAACCTTCCCTCTCAGCAGCTCCAATCCGCCTGCACAGCCCTTTAAAAGCCCAGCTCTGGTCCTCCTCCTCCTCCTCCACCATCTGCTGCCTAGCCAGCTAAGGGTGACTCGCAGCCAGATTTCTCAGCACCACAAACCTTCTCCCAATGCTTCCCATTCACCCAAAGAAAGAGATGGGCAAGAGAGAGGAAGTATAGGGTCACTATGCCAACTTCCCCCTTCCATCTCCTTTCTCTGATCTGGTTTGGGCCTTGGATGCTTGCTCTCCCCACCATGACTTGGCCCCCTTCCCACAGAAACAGACACACACATATTGGTATTTGCGATTTCCCCACTTTTGTGAGGGTGCTGCGCTCTTATCCCTAGCGAATGTGGAGAGCCAACTGTAATTATCCCTGGGAACTTATCTCAGATGATTAATATTAATATAAGTAAGCTGAAAAAATATATTGTATAAGATTTAGAGAAATGAGTGGGCTTAAAGCTGAGTCTGTAGGATACCTGTTTATGTTACACATAGAGTTCCTCTACTTACACCTTGCAAGTATTTTCAAAAACTAAATGTACTGTTTAGCAGATTTGGGGTGGGGGCTCATCTCCTTCTAGAATTTCAATGAAAAGGATGCAAATTCCAATCAAAGAGGGAAGGGATGGCTTCTTACACACAATCAGGCATATTTGTTATCTTGTATTAATTTTTGGACATATTCACTGAAAATAAATAATTCACCATGGTTACACCTGGAGTCTTCATTTCTGGCACCTCTAAATGGATAGTACTTGGTTCTCATTTTTAAAAAAATAAAGGCAGCGTTTTGTGAACTATTTCAATGGTTAGAACTGTATGATGAATTTTGTCTCGTCTACTGCAATTTAACCACACTGTCATACCAAACTGATTTTATGGGGGAAAGCTGAAAATTGGTAAGGATCCGTTTTTATGGAAGAAATGTTACCTTAAACCAGACACTCAGTTTTCATGATGAGTTTTTGCCTTTTTCAATTTTGCAAGAACAATTTAAACTACCTCTACCAGGTAAATGGCAATACATACAACTACAACATTTATTACAATCCAGATTTGGCTCTCCAGCTTTAAGTGTATCTGAAGTTCCCCTAATGTTAGAGACATTTATTGAGGCCAACGAAGTACCCAAGCCAACAATTTAAGCACACATATATACATTTCTATCATGGATAAATAAAGATGAAGTGAAGTTTACAGCAAGAATGGAATTGTTGTTGTCAGAAACCTTCAAGTCGCTTTTGATTTATGGTGACACTACGGCCATTTCCGCACTACACTCTTCTAGCGTGATTATTCCACTTTCAACATCCTCTGGAATCCTGGAGTTTGCAGTTTCGGAGGGGACAGCTGGATTCCAGAGGATGTTGAAAGTGGAATTATCACACTATAAGAGTGTAGTGCGGAAATAGCCTAAGATGAACGTATCAGGGGGTTTTCTGGGGCTGAGAGTGTGTGATGTGCCCAAAGTCAGCCAGCAGATTTCCACGGCTGAATGGGAAATCGAACTCTGGTCTCCAGGATCACAGTCTAACACTCAAACCACTACATCACACTGGCTCTCAAGAATGGAATACAGAATTGGAAACCCAATTCTGACCAATCAATGACTATTGGTTTTAACATCTATCACTAGCATGGTTACAGATCTCTATGTCTTATATATCAGAAATTCCTCTTTTAGGCATATTGGTCACCACAATGTCTGTTCAAGAAAGGGCTTTCAAATTTTTGGAGATATAATACTGATAATGCTTTTTTTTTTTAATATTTTTATTAAACAACATCTATTAATTCACAATGCACCTTTGAATTATTAAATTTACAATATATAGCTACATTTTGGGAGGAAGTTCTCGCCAGTGTGGTATAGTGATTTAAGCATTTGATTCCCTGCTCGGTCATGGAAACTCATTGGGTGACCCTAGGTGCATCAGCCTCAAAAAATAAAAATAAAAAAAATAAAATAAAAAAACCCCCAAAAAACAACAACCAAAAAACCAAGAAACAAAACAAAAAAAACCCCTCTGAGATCCAATGGATAAAAGACCTACCAGTGCTTGCAACATTTGAAGGAATGATACAGAGGCGAAATTTACAAATGGACTTATATTTGGATATTTGGTCAACTTTTATAAAAACCTAAGATTAATGTAGTTCTTTTTACTCCTTTTGTCTTTTTTACTTTCCTGCTTTGTTATAGTGGAAGATTATTATATGCTGAGAACCTTTGCAGCTGAGAATCTTTTTGAACGTAAATAAAGAAAAGGAAACAATACAACACAATGTGTCATGCCATGTTCATTCATAAAAATGTTTACAGTGCTGTATTATTATGTAGCTAGAGGAAATCTGGTGCCCCCTTCTGTTAAAAAGAATCACATTTCTGTCTACTGGGGCATCTCCTTATTCAGAAATACTAGTAGCAAAAATATATAACTACAGTGCAGAAACACAACAAACTTGAATTCTAGTGCTTTGGTATGTTATGAAAAATTCACAAGGGCATTCTTTGTTAACGCTTGGCAATACAGCCTATTGTCTGAGAGAGAGTATTAAAAAAGTGTATTAATTATAAGTAATATGGAAATTCATTTCTAGAAAAATCTTTTCTATATTCGAGGGGCATGAAAACAATATAAGGACTAGCAAGTGAAATATATTTTAGAATGTGAAGCTCGGTGACATCTAGTAAGATGGAAGCTGAAAGGAATATGGATGAAAATATATACAGCCTGCTTAAAAAACTGTGCAATGTTCCAATGTGCATGATTTACTTGGAGAAAAATGGAAGTGGAAAGCTGCAGCAAATACAACCTGCACAGAAGCCAATCCTAAAACTAATTATAGAAATTTTTCATGCCAGACAGAGTAGAGCCAATCTGTGGAAGACTTAAGAAATGGAATTGGAAAGATGCACCTCTGTAACTGTAAATCTGCATTCTGGATCGAAAAAGAAGGGATCCCTAAATCACTATGACATTCTCTTTTTTTCTGGACAGAAACAATTTTTTTCATCTAGCTGGCTTGTGTTAAGTGATTACATAAAAAACTTTATTATCAGTTCAGATTTTCAGAGAAACTCTTATGTGAAGAAAACCCATGTTCAGGCAACATGTGTGAATGAGAAGACAGGGTAGTGCAGGGTGAGCAATTGGGAAAAGGGCTAGGGCCAATTTTTACCATTGTGACTCCCCTCATGGGCTGCGCCATCATACTACTTCTGGCTGGCACTCTAGAAAATTTTCTATCTTTGTTCAATTTGTTTTTCTTTGTTTTTTTTTTAAGCAGGGGATTTCAATTTACCTGAAAATTGACACAATTTTAAAAATGCGGAGAAATGGGAAATCCCAAGGAGGGCTTTGCAGGCCATAAAGGTCAGGCTGCAAGTTGCATGTAGCCTCATCCCTGGGATAATGGCAATTGGTGATCATGACTTCAAAGGCATACATAAGTGACTCTGAGCAAACAACAGTGATCTTTCAGTACACAGTGTTTCTTCGTGGAAGTGCATACTACAGGAAGGCTGTGATGTCTTATATCAGAATAAAAATTATCCTTAGACTAATGAACACAAACTGAAAAGCAAGTTTTTCCTTCTTGATTTTTATAAATAAGTGAATGAACTGCTACCATTTTTTATTTTTATTTTTTTATTATTTATTTGTATCCCGCCTCACCATATGGATTGAGGCAGCGAACAACTTACAAATAGCATGTATTTCGATACATTTTTCTATACTTGCCCCCAACAAGCTGGGTACTCATTTTACCGACCTGCGGAAGGATGGAAGGCTGAGTCAATCTTGGAGCCCGGCAGGATCGAACTCACAACCTTGTAGCTTGCAGTACTGACATTTAACCACTGCGCCACCAGGGCTCCTATCAGAACTTGATTGAATATTTTTACTCATGCTTTATACCAGTGGTTCTCAATCTTGGACTTTTCAGATGCTCTGCCAGAATGCATGATCATTGGCCATGCTGGCTGAGCTTTGGTCCAAATATCTGCTTTGTTGCTCAGGAAAAACACATTATTTAAAAATATGCATAAGAACTTTTTCCCTCTGATTTCTGATAAAAATGACTAGCGTTCTTCATAGCAAATGTGAAAACCTCGGGAGATTTTAATCTTCCGGCCAACAATCTCATTGAGACATGGACATCAAAGGTAACCTAGCTATGGACTGTCATGACGTCCAAATTTATAAACCATGGTTTTCACTCAACAAAGAAACCAGAATTAAAAAAAAACATGGCTCAAAGTTGGTTTGAAAGCCATGGTTCATGCTATCTAAGGCTTGATGCAATATCTGAAAAAATGTACCATGGTTATAGTCACTGCTCTGCCTTAGGAGGCTGCTGCATTACAGAAACAGAAGTGCTAAACATATGGAAAAGAAAAGCAAACAAACTCTAATGTGCCGCAATTTGGCTTTACGCTTAGAGGCCCAAAGGCCATTTTCAGAAATTATTGTTAACACCATACCACACACTCAAAATCCTCTTGTTAAAAGCAACAAGTTTCTTATGTAATACAATCTCAAAACATGTACCTGTTTTTGTAGCCACCTTTCTTGCCTCCTTTGCTTTCTCCTCAAACTGTTTAATCGTTTTCTTTTTCTCTTATTCAGCTTTTGATCAACAGTTCTCAAGGGCTGGAGAAGAGGTGTGATGTGCTCCTGCACAGAATTTTCTTCTGCAGTCCTCTCCATTTTTGAGGAAGACAATAGCTGCTGATCACTGGCAGAGCTCTCAGAGTAGTTTCTGGAAATTGCTAAATGAGGATTAAATCCAGTGTCTTCTTGTGTTAATACCCTGTAGGAAGTAATGGAAAAAGTATTTGGAAGTTCACAAGCATCTGATTTAAGTGGGAAGTGAAAATAATTACATGTTCTGCTGGACTTTAATTCTGAGCAACCCTTTGAGTTAGAAGGCTGAGTTTCGTGTTGCCTGGAGAAAGTGGATTTCTTGGTTGCTGAAGTTCCGTATAAAGCTGGCAGGAAGACAAGCCTCCCTCCAAAGTTTAAGTCTAGACTCTGTGATTTTCTATGAAAGGCTTTTCCAGGGTATCTGTCATTCACAGCCAGTGAAAATGAATGACTTGTTTTTGGATTAGACACTCTGAAGACTAGTTTTTTACTATTCATCTCAAAGTTGGTTGCTTTCACTTCTAGGCAAAGTGCCTCCATTAATCTTCCCATGCCATAGTTAGTTTTTGCCGTATATGAAAGTCTTTGATTTTCAGCTTCAAAAATTTCACTTTTCATACTTTGTTGCATTTCCTTGTTAAGATCACACTGAAGTGTACAAAGTGACGAGTGCTTCAATTGTGATATTGGTGATAAAACTGAAGAAATTATCTGGCAATCTGTTCGCCTCTTACAAAGATGAGCATTTGTAAATTGGCCACAGGAGCATTTCATGTTATTGACAAAGTTGAAGCCCCCCAGATGGGCCCCACAGAATGGGCAGTTCAATTTTCCAGTTGTCCATTGTGCCTATGGGTAATGAGGAGGAAAAAAACACCAATGTATTCTTTGTAATACAGGAGATAAGCAACTATTATATATGTGTATGTGTTATTTTACTACATAACAGGAAAGCATTGCAACATTTTCTGATTGAAACAGCACAATAACAGCTTTACTATAAACATTTCAAAAGGTACTCAGTGCTTTAAATCTCACTAGGATGAGATATGTTAATCCCCTAGAGTCATGTTGGTTGCAGGATCCAGACAGAAATAGACATACAAAAGTAGGCATTCTACAGCATTGCCACCTGCAAAATTGTAAATAATATCTCCACATTTCAGCTACTCACCATGAATAAGCCCCCCAACATACAAGAACAGAAAGCATTTGGGGCAAAAATTGTTAAAAAAAAAATCCAGATATTTTTCTTAGTAGTTTTTTGTCCCATCTATTTTTTGGCAAAAAAAAAAAGAAAGAAAAGAAAGAAAAGAAAGAAAAAAAAAGACAGAAAGATGGAACAGTTCTTCCCAGAAGAAATGTGTGGTGGTCCTAAGAATGTATCTGCTGGGGTCTTGCAAACCTGATTGGGAGGAATTTAAACTGAATTATGGGGGGGACAGGGACAGTATTCCCGAGAGCAGAGAAACACCAATTACTGGAGACAAAAGCTTCAATGGTACAGGGGAGATAATACAGGAACCCAACAGTGGGAGGGAAAAAACAACAAGGAAGCAGCTAGAGAGATGACCAGCTGGTCTATACACTAATGCACAGAGCATGGGTAACAAACAAAACAAACTTGGAATCAATACGGGAAGGCAAATATGGTTTAACAGTCTAATAATAGGAAATCCAGTTTTTCATTAATAGCAAGCCTGGTGCATTACATCTCATGAATGGAAGGTAGTCACTGAGGAGAATAACCTGTTCCAAGGAAACAGTGCTATCATACCCTACCACCACTCCAACGAGGTGTGCGATTTTCATAAATTGGACATGTTAATGACTGGACAACACGATCAAGTCACACTGACCAGAGATGTGTTTTGGGGTCAAGCTGACCTGAGATGTGTTCAGGATCATAAGTCCAGAGCAGAGTAGGCGGGAGAACCTTACACTAATGGGTTTGTGCTAATCCTTTCACCACTCCAGGCTCTTTGCATGTTCAAACACAATGAAGGATGAACTGCCCATACGAAGCAATCAGAGGCCATCCCTCCATCTTACCCTACAGAGATCTTCCTATACCTTAAAGAGATTGTCATGATTCCCATCAATGTTTTGTCACTCTGGAGTTAAAACAATCAGCCCATTCTGGACCCCTTTGGCACTCCCATGGGAAAGCCATTACAACTTTGTTAATGCACCCCTTCAGGGTGTGAAATAGGGTATAAAAACTCTAGCTTTGATCTCAGCCATTTGTAGTATGTAGTGCATAGTTTCCCAGACTTCCATTCCTCCATTCTCCCCTCAGATGCTGTCTGAGTCCCTCTGTTAATGACCCCTTCTTCAGGACTGGTTACTATCAACTAGTTACTATCAACTTTTCCACCCAATCTCTCTCCATCCAATCTTTCTTGCCTCACTTGCCTTAAGACTGACTGATTTATCATGTATTTCTCAATTCAAATGAAGTAACAAGTTGGACTTACTGTGAAGTTTCATTCTGGGATGACACGAGGAGGAATCCACATCAATTGGATTGTTCCCTGGTGTGCCAACGAGAACTGGTAGGTGTCCACATTCCAAATCAGCTAATTCCGTTAGGACTCCACTCTCCCTCTGTCAGTCTCCTTCTCTAGCCAAGCCAAACTGCAAACTCCATTAACTCTGTCCATGTCTCAAGGTCAAAAATCACAGCAGACCAACTGTACACACAACCACTGTCCATACTATATCTTCATTTTCTTTCTTAATTTTTTTTTAATTTCCCAGGGTGGGTGTGGATTCATCTTCCTGCCATCCCAGAATGAAACTTCACAGTCAGTCCAACTTCTCATTCTTGGGATGGCACAGAGGAGCAATCCACAACAATTGGGAAATACCCAAGCCTTATTCTGGGCGGAATCTCATTTACTCTTCATAACTGACTGAAGTACCTTTCTCCCGAAAGCAGCCTGCTCTGACCGAAACTTATCCATCTTATAATGCCTGACAAAGGTCAACGGTTCCAATCATCTTGCTGCATCACAAACATCTTGCAGTGAAGAAGTCACAGTATAAACTGTACTTGTGACACAGACCTTGGAGAATGAGGATACACATTACATGGTCTTGCTTTACCTGCAATATCATAGCATTGAAAAATACAATTCTTGATCCACTTGCCAATCACTGCTTTGGAAGCTTTCTGACCCACAGAATTAGGATTATATGAGACGAACAGTGCCTCCGTTCTCCTAATTCTTGGCATTCTCTTAATATAAAGACACACAGCTCTCATCACATCCAAAGTATGATATCTCTTTTCCTCCACATCCTTTGGCTTAGGAAAGAAACTTGGCAAATAAATAATACCTGGTGCCACCTTCTTCCAAGCACGTTTAGGAAGAAAAGTTGGCTCCAAAGTCAATACCAATCTGTCTTTCTCCAACCTACACAAGCTTGCATTTACAGACAAAGCAGACAATTCTGAGACCTTTCTTGCTGAAGTTATGGCTACTAAGAATGCAGTTTTGAGGGTCATCAATCTCAATGAAGCATCCCTTATTGGTTCGTTAAAGAATCCAATTTCAAATTCAAATCCCCATTCGGCAATCTATGTTTTGTTGGGAAATAAGTCAGCACTGCACCCCTCAAGAATCTCTTTATATGAGGATGTGCTGACAGAGGCACTCCATCAAACTTCAGCACTACCAACAATGCTGATACTTGTGGTTTTAGTGTGTTTGGTCTCAGATCTCTCTGTAAATCACCCTGCAGAAACTACAGTACCGGTACATGCTTCATCTGGATGTCAGACATCCTCAACTTATTTGAATTGCACCACTTTCCAAAAGCCTTCCATGTCATATTATATATGTTTTGCATCGACTGACGCCTAGATGCCATGATAGTGTCCACCACTGCTGGCGAATAATCCTGAAACTCTAGGGCTTTCCTTTCAAATCCTAGGCCATCAAACTCAACCACTGAGGGTTCGGATGATATACCGGACTCTGACTTAAAAGATCCCTTTGAAGTGGCAACTTCCAAGGATTTCCTACAGATAGCTGTTTCAGTAGGGAGAACCAAGACCACTTTGGCCAAAAAGGTGCTATCAACACTACTCTCGCCTTTTCCTTTTGTATTTTCACTAACGCTCTCTGCAATATCTGCAAAGGAGGAAAGGCATATAGCTGATCTTCTGGCCACGGTACTGGCATCTGCTGCTTCTGCACGCCTACTTCCATTGATCGAAAAGAATCTTTTTAGTCGGGTATTTTTGGCTGAGGCAAATAAGTCTATTAGAAAAGGCCCGAATCGTTTGTGCAAACTCTGAAACACTCGATAATTAAGTGCCCACTCTCCTGGTGCAATCTGTTTTGACTGAGATAATCTGCTCTGACACTTAACTTCCCTTTTAGATGCACTGCTGTTGCTGTTAAGGATTGCAGATTTTTCTCCGCCCAACAAAAGAGCTTGTTTGACTCTTCTATCAGAGCTTTTGATCGAAGGCCTCCTTGGTTCACCACATAAGCTCTTGCTGTCATGTTGTCTGTCCAAATTTGAAAATGATGGCCTTTCACTATATTCACAAACTTGAGAAGAGCTAGCCAAATTGCTTTCAGCTCCAAAAAATTTATATTCTGTCTCAGATTCAAACCTGACCAAAGACCTTGAACTGACATCTCTTGACACATGGCTCCCCAACCTGTCAAGCTTGAATCTGTTGTAATCTTTATATACTGATTTACTTCCAAAGGAACTCCTTTGTTCAAATTCGAGTCCCTTATCCACCAATCCCAGTCTGTTTTCAATTGGGTTGGTAGCTTCATTAAATAATGTTTTTTCTTGCCTATGTTCCACTGATGAGGAATCAGCAGTCTCTGTAATCATGTGGAATGCAATCTGGCCCATGGCACCAAATGAATTGTTGACACTAAAGTTCCCATCACTTGAGCCAACATCATCATATCCACAAAAGAACTTTTCAGTAACTTCTGCATTACATTTTTCACCTTTGTAATTCTCTCTTCTGAGAGATAAATTCTTCTCTTATTGTTCTTGCTCCCAGATGAGTCAGAACCCTTATGGGAGTTAAATGACTCTTTTCTAGATTCACCAGAAACCCATACATCTGTAATGCATTTATGGTCATCCGAACATTCATTTCCAACTTACGCTGAGAGTCTGCCTTTATCAACAAATCATCCAAATAGGGGTAAATATGCACCCCTTTGTCTCAGATAGGCTACCAGAGGAACCAACACCTTCGTGAATACCCTCAGAGCCAAAGCCCAACCGACTTGCAGTGCCTTGAACTCATAATGCCTGCCCATGAACTGAAATCTGAGTTATTTCTTGTCTGTATTACTCATAGAGACATGCAGATAGGCTTCTTTCAGGTCTACTGAAGCCATCTAGTCTCCCTTGGTCAAATTTTCTTTTATGTTTTGGAATGTCTCCATCCTGAACCTGAGATATTTCAGAAAACTGTTGAGATATTTCAGGTTTAGGACAGGATGATAAGTCCCACTGTTTTTCAGGACAGTAAAGATATGTTGAGTAGACCCCAAAGAAATATTGATCTTGAGGAACCTCCTCCATTGCACCGATGTGTACTAGATGTTCTATCTCTCTCACAACTATTTCCCTTTTCTCCAGCACACTTGCTACTGGCGAGGAGACATACCTGCATTTTGGCATCCTGTCAAACAATATCTTGTAACCTTGAGTTACTACCTGTAAAACCCACTGGTCTGATGTAATCTGGTTCCACAGGATACTGAACTGCAGCAGTCCTCCTCCCACACAATTTTGTTGTTTGTCAGAACCGGGTTCTACTCTTCTGCTGAGTAAATCCCTTACCTTTCTCACCAACCTGTCCTTTTTCACCTTCCATACTGGCCTTTTGGCCTATACCATTGCTGTCAACTGTATCTTGAATCCTGCTGTCTACTGTTTCCTCTACCCCGAAAGGAATAATACAAGTTTTGAAATGATCTCCTTCCAGTTTTCTTTTTCTGCAAAGGAGGCATTACCTGCTTCTTTTCTCTACTCTCAACTAGCACTTTTTCCAATGCTTGATCACCAAACAGCAACTCTCCTTTAAAAGGAACAAAAGCAAAATTATCCCCAGATTTCTGGTCAGCATCCCAATGATGCAACCACAATGACCTTCTAGCAACAGTTACAGCATTTATATTTCTTGCCTTAAATGCCACAGAATCATAAATGGCATCTGCCACATACTGTAAGACTTTCTTAACTCTGGATAAAGCTTTCAAAGAAGACTGAGAATGTATATCCTCATCTTTTTTTTAAAATTTATTTATGAATCTTTGCTTACTGCCTGGAGTATATCCTCATCTTCTATTACCTCTTGAATCCACATCACAGCAGCCCAAGCAAACATAGAAGTTGCTATAGAAGCCCTAATAACTAGAGCTGAATTCTCATGTGCTTTCCTTAAAGCCGAATCAGCTCTTTTTTCATCCATATCCTTTAACATAGTATCACCTTCTCGGGAAACCAGACCCCCCCCCCAAATAAGCGCAGCTATCGGCTCATCCACTAGCAGGAATTTTAATACTTCCATATCCTTTTTTTCAAAGGAATATAATTTGTTAGTATGACCTAAAAACCTACGAGTATTCAAAGAAGCCTCCCATTCTACATGAATCAACTCCTTAAACGTATCAGGCATTGGCATATCAAATCCATGCATCTCTTTTTTAATTACACAAGCTATCTTAGCCTCCTTTTGTTTTGATTCCACTGATTTCTATCCTCATCTATTTCCAAACCTAATGTATGTAATATCCATTTCAATACATTTTTAAAGTTTTCTGCTTGAAACAATCTTCCACTACCTAACTCCTCCGCTTCCTCGACTCCCAAGGAGCTGCCAACATCAGAATCATCTACCTGCTCTTGCATCTCTTCCTCATTCCATTCATCATTAAACTTTTCCTCTACCTCAATACCAGATCTTTTCCTTTTCAGAGGAATTTCTATATCTACGTTGTGTTCATCAACCAGTTCACCTCGCAGAGACTCCATTCTCCTTTTCTTTTGTACTGACTCTATTTGCTTTTTCTCTCTTTCCTTACTTGCTTCCATACTCACAGTTCTTTCCAAGTTTTGGTTTACTCTCTTATGCAACACATTTGATTTTAATGATGTTTGCAAGTTTAAATTATGCATATCCATTACTGACTGAGAATTCATCAAATTATATAATCTTCTATCAATCATAGAATCAAGTTCATTAGATGTATTAAATTGATTTCGTGAAGGTAAAATCACTGCATTTAATTCATTGGAAATAGTTTGTCATAATTCATTAGAAATAGTCTGTCCAATCATGTACTGCAAATCACTTATATTAGTTCAGAATATGGCAGCCAGGATGGTCACTGGAAGACCTAAAACTGACCATATAACACCAATTCTAAAGTCTCTCCATTGGCTGCCTATTAGTTTCCGGGCACAGTACAAGGTGTTGGTTATTACCTTTAAAGCCCTACATGGCTTGGGGCCACCCTACCTGCGGGATCGCCTTCTCCCATACAATCCGCCCCGCACACTAAGGTCCTCTGGGAGGAATTTACTGCAGCCAATCAGAACTAGGCTGGCTGTGGTTACCAAGAGGACCTTCTCTTCTATCACTCCTAAGTTACGGAATGGCCTAACGGAGGAGACCCGGCACATTACCAGTCTTGACTGCTTTAAAAGAGCAGTCAAGATTGATCTCTTCTGACAGGCCTTCCAAGACTAGCACTTCCATCGCCTCCCATCAATTGTCTTGCTGTTCTTTCAATAGTTGATTGATTGTTGTGTGTTTTAAAGGGTTGGTTTTAGGTGGATTGGTGGGTGGGGAGGATTGGGTATGTTTTTAAATGTTTTTTACTGTATTAATGTATTTAATGTTGTTTGCCGCCTCGATCCATGTGGAGAGGCGGGATAGAAATAAATCTTCTTCTTCTTCTTCTCCTCCTTCAACAAATTCAACATAAAATTAACCTCAGAAGGAATTTGTCCAGTCAAGCCGCCTTGTCTTAGCACTGGCTGCTTTTCCTCCATTCCTTCCACATACTGCTTCTCAATTGGATTATTAGGCATTCTAACGGCTTCTCTCTCACCCCCACTCCTGACAACAAATAGGTCTGGGGCTGCGTCCATAACTGAGGAACACCTTAAACACGACTCTCTCCGTTTCGCTACGTGAGCTGCTTCCTGCTGACCACGGAGATCTGGCTGCTTGAGTAACAATGCTCACTGGCGCACTTCCTGGGCATTCCAACTTGTCCCCGCCCTTCAACTCAGGGCAACTAGATGGACTAACTGCGCCTGCTCCAGAGACGGCTTTGCGCTCTCCAACAGCCCCACCCATCTCCGTGGAATCTCTAAAATCAACATGGCGGCTCGAAGTGGGTTTTGTTGATTTTACTGTTGTCTTAACTTTAACTTTCTTTGGAAGTGGATCCTGACCCCATTTATGATCAGTATCTACTTTCCTCTTTTTAACTGTTTTCTCCTAAATGTTTATTTCCCACAGCTCTTACCTCCTCCATGTCGCTTTCACTGGAGGAAAGGAATACTTTTCTTATATCAGTTGCTTTACGTTCCCCAGAGACTCACGCACTCATGATCATTTGAGAGGCATTATCATTTCCATTATTATTAGATTCCAACTCACAGCCTCGCTGTGTGGCGGGCATCTGGGGGGAGACATTTTCAATATCACCCCTTTTCTCTTCCTCAGAGCCTCATTGTGTGTGCGGCATCTGGGATTCCGTTTCCAATGACATCTTCCAAGTCTATTCGATCTTCAAAACCTGCTGACAGTTCTCCTTAACCACACACTGACAGAGAGAAGTGAAAACCTGTCTGGTTTGCTTGGCAGGAAAATTAAAACTGATGGAGGGAGAGTGGACTCCTAACGGAATTAACTGATTTGGAATGTGGACTCCTGCCAGTTCTGGTTGGCACGTGGGGAACAACGCAATTGTTGTGGATTGCTCCTCTGTGCCATCCCAAGAATACTTTGTTTAACTTTAAACTGGAGTCCTCTCTACAGTTAGTAGTATACATAGGTGAAAAGATCATGCCATTACCTTCCTCTCACAGGCCCCCTTTGAGCTACAATCCCCCAAATTCTAACGAGGTACTGGCACTGTGGGTGGACCCCAACGTTCCCAGCCTGTTAGGGTAATAAAAGACCAAACACGAAAAGAGAAAGAATGGCCTCACTTATCAAGGATGTTTATATCTCTGAGAAGATCAATCACTAAGAGCATGGAAAACAGGTTGAGAGCCTTTGGGTAAAAATTAAAGGGGAGAGAAACAACAGTGGCATTATGGTGGGGGTCTATTATATACCCTCAAGTCAGATCGAACACTTAGGCCCTTTCCGCAGCGCACCTTTGCATGTTGCTGGGGTGTGGGGATTGCATGAGCAGCCTCTAGCAAGAGACTCTCGTGTCCCCGTTCCTTCAGCAATGCAGCTACTGCCTGCTTGCGCGAGAGCCCCGCCTCTTCCTTCCGCAGTGCAGCCTGGGAGTTTCCCAGGCTGTGCTGGGGGAGGAAGCGTGAAGCGTAACTGGTGCAGCTCCGCACGCATGGCAAGTGCGCGCGGGGCCCCAGAGCGATGTGTGATCGTGCACCATTTTCACCTCACAGCCGAAAATGAAAAAGTGCACGGTCAGCGCCTGCCAGCCCCTGGAGCATCGCGTGACTGTGAGTGCGCCGTGTGGGCCGCTCCTCACATTCACGCGACACTCAAGGGGTCCTTTCGCATGACAAATGCTGTGCAAAAAGGGCCTTAGATTCGCTTGGATTTGCTTTCCTAGATGAAACAACCAAAAATTCAAAAGGACAGATATAATAGTAATGGGAGACTTTCACCATCCTGATAGTTGCGAAAAGTCAAATTTTATCAAGAATGTAAAGTCCAATAAATTCCTCACTTGTCTTCAATACAATTTCATTGTCCAGAAGGCAGACAACAAAACAAGGGAATCTATTATTTTGGATCTGATCCTAACCAACACAAATGAATTGATCTGTGGAACAAATGTAATGCGATCCTTGGGTGGAAACGACCACATTCTCCTGGAATTTATATACAGCAGAAAAGGGAAACTAAACACAGTCAGACATGTACTCTAGACTTTAACAAAGGTAATTTCTATAAGCTTAGGGAAATACTGAATGTTATCTGATGGTAAGAAATGCTTAAAGGGGAAAGCATCATGTATGGTGATTTTTTAAAGGCTAGAAACTGAAGGCACAAATTCAAACAATTCCATTGAGGAAGTGGGAGGTGTCTAAGGAACCAGAATGGATGTATCAAGAACTTTCAGATGAACTAAGGTTTAAAAGAAACATATATAAGAACTAGACAAAGGGAGAAATCACCAAACAAGAATACAAATTAAGAGTAGGTTATATAAGGAAAAAGTAAGAAAAACCAAACCTCAGAATGAGCTCAGGTTTGCTAGGGGTTAGAATAACAGAAAGTTGTTTGGGGCTATGTTTGGTGAAAGAATAAGAACAAAAGAATGGTAGGGCAACTGCATGGAGAAGATGGTGACATGGTAACAGGAACAGAGAGAAAACAGAACTTCTCAAGAGAAGGTGTTCTTTCCCTCAGTCTTCTCTCAAATGGAAAATGGTGCTATACCTGGTTAAAATAGAGTATATGATGCAATAAGAAGACTTCAGCCCAGAATAGGTAAAGGAATAGTATAAGAATAACTAGATACTCTAACTGAATTCAGATCTCCAGAGTCAGATGAACTGCATCCAACAACATTAACCTGTATATGTAATCTCACAGTCCTGTCAACAATCTTTGAGAATTCTTTCTTTCATTCTTTTGTATCTCATCTTTCTCCATTTGAGGTGGACTACATTCATTTACAACAAACTACAACTAAAAAACTATTAATCTAAAAGTTAGAAAAACCACCATTCTGTTAAAAAATGTTAAAACATGGTAAGATGTAAACCATAATAAAATACAGACAAAACACCCCATATTAAAAGCTTCACTTGCTGCAACAAGTTAAAAACCAAAGGTATGCCTAAATCAAAAAACACCTCTGCTTTCTTGTAGAGAGACAGGAGGAAAGGCTTGAACTGAAACTCATGTGGAAGGCAGTTCCACAATTTAGGAACAGCTGCTAAGGGTCATCTCCCATGTCTTCAACAACCATCCCTCCCATGGTGATGAGACCTTAAAACTCAGATCTTAAAACTCAGACAGTTTCATATAGGGAGATATGATCTTCAGATTGTCTGCAAGGCCACAGAAGGCTTTAAAGGTCATAACCAGCACACTGAGTTCTCCCCCAAAATGGCTTGGCAATCAATGGAACTGTTTCAGTAAGGGAGTTATATGCTCCCTACAACTAGTCCCAGTTAGCAGCCTGGATCAACATTTTGGTTCCACTGGAGTTTACAAGCAATTTCCAGAGGCAAATCCAGAGAGTGTCACAAGAGGAAAATAATCAAGGCATGTGTTGCTGTAGACAAATCTTCCATATTAAGGAAAAAATACAGCCAGTTTTAGTTGTGCAAACAAATCATGCTGGTCACACCCAACCCCAACTCTTGATAATCTCTACCACAGGTTTCTTGCAGATGTTTCCCCACATCCCACCCTAGAGAGGCAGCTCAGAATGATATCAGTGTTTTGGAATCAAAAGCCACACTCACCAAGGCATCCAAAGCTCTCTAGCCAGACCTGAAGTCATATTAAAATGGATTTAGAAAATCTATTTCATCCAGGAATTCCTAGAGCTGGTAAGTAACTACATGCTCTAGAATCTTACCCAAGGTTTTCTCCCATTTTGGAGAACAGAAGAGGTCCCAGCAACCTGGAGGAGGCTGAATGTTGTCTCCATCTTAAAAGGGGGGAAGAAGAGGACCAAGCAACTATTGACTAGTTGGTTTGGCATCAATGGCAGGAAAATGCTGCTGCAGCAAGTGGTTTTCCGTTTCACTTTTGTTTGAAGACATGAATATTTTTCTTAGTACTGACTCTGTTGACACTTCTAAGGCACCTATCTGTGAGGCTAGCTAGCCTTTCAAGCCTGGTTTAGGCATTATTTCACCCTCTTTAATGATTGAGCTTGATGTATTGAGGGGAGAATCAATGTCTATAATGTTCTCTACTGTTTGTTTCTGTTTCTCAGAAGACAAGCGGCGTTTCTCCTTCTCCAGATCTACATTGCCATGTTTTCTCTTTTCCTTATATGTGTCTACTAATAATAAATCCATATTTATCACTAAATCAACAAACTAGAATAGTGAAAAGGTAGAAAAAAAGTAAAAGGGAAGAGAATGTTAACACTAGACCAGTTGGCAAAGCAGGAGACGTAAAACTGAGGGGAAGGGAGAGTCAACGATCTTAAGGATTTAGAATTTTAGACTCTTGTCTGACTAGTTTGGTGTGAGGAGATAACCCAGTGGTGATTGTGGATTGCTCCTTCAGCCTAGCTTAGAAAGCAGATTATTAAACAGCCTGTCTGCAAAGTGTTAGAAAAGAATACTGTGATTACTAAGAGCCTAGAACGAGTTTTTCAAAAACAATTTATGCCAGACTAATTTAGCTGCCTTGAATCTCATCTCAGGAGAAAGGCAGGATATAAATTCAACAAATAACTAAAAATAAGATAACCTTATCTCTCTCTCTTTTAAAAAAAAGTTACAAGCTTGATAGATCATGGGATTGTAGCAGATGTATTATATCTTTACTCAGTAGGGCTTCTGACAACATTCTGCCATGATATTCTTACAGACAGACTGGTAAAATGCAAGTTTGACAGTGCTATTGTCAGGAATATGTAACTGGTTGATGTATTCACCAATGGTTCTTCTTCAAACTGGAGAGGAGCAACTAGCAGGGTACCTCAGTATTTTGTGCTGGGCTCAGTGTTGGTAAATATATTCATAAATGATTTGGATGGTAGAATAAAGGACATGCATATCAAATTTACAGAAGACACCAACTTAGGAGGGGTAGCTAATAGCACATTGGTATGCAAGATTCAAAATGACCTTAACAGATTGAAAATCTCAGCAAAAGCTAAGAAAATGAATTCCAATAGGGATAAAAGTAAGGTACTACATTTAGGCAGGAAAAAGGAAATGCACAAATATAGGATGGATGACACCTCACTTGACAAAAAATATGTGAAAAAGATTTGAAGTTAAATATGTTGTTAAATATGAACTTCTATGAAAATAGAAGTTAAATATGAGTCAACAGTGTGATGCAGTGGATAAAAAAGCCAATGCAATTCTAGGCTACATCAACAAGTCTGTCCCCTGTTTTAACAGTGCTAACAACTTTTTAACTTCTGAAGTTATAATGGGGGTCCAGGGAAGGAGAACTGGCACACCACTATCAGAATTAATAGTATGGGCAGGCTACCTGAATAGAGTGCTCCAGCCTATGAGTCAGCAGAAGCGAGGTAAGATATTCTGGGGATACCCATCTGAAGACTTAGAAGCTTGTTGATGAACTGCCTCCTATGTACGTATACTGAAATCTTGGAACTACTTTTTACTTTTTTTACATTTATTTTCCACTATATTCTGTATTTGTTCCCTTATGACTGATCTACGATTATAATAAAAGTGATCAATTGATTGACACACCAGAAACATCGTGCCAAAATTGGAGGTGGTAATGTTATCACTCTAATCTGCTTTGATCGGACCTCACGTGGACCACCAGTTCTGGGCACCAGTGTTCAAAAATGATACTGACAAACTGAAGTGTGTTCAGACGATAGCAACTAAGCTAGTAAAAGGTCTGGAAACCAAGAAGTATGGGGAACGATCTGAATAGACTTAGCTTGAAGAAGAGAAGATTGAGAGATTATATGTGAAAGGTTGTCATGTAGAAGATAGATTGAGCTTGTTTTCTGCTGCTCCAAAGACTAGAACATGAACTAATGCATTTTGAATTACAAGAAATGTGAAGAAAAACTTTTTGACTGTTCTAAGAGCTGTTTGACAGTGGCACAGATTGCCTTGAAGGGTAGTGGAATCTCCTTATTTAGAAGTTTTTAAGCAGTGAATTGATGGTCGTCCTTCAGGAGTTCTTCAGGAGTGTATCTTGCACGGTGGTGGTATTGGATTAGATGGCTCTTTTAGTCCCTTCCAACCATTTAAGTCTGTGATTCTAGGTCAGGGCACAAATCCTGTTTCCCTTCATTCATTTCAAACCACATATCCTACAGGGCCAGGTACACTCTAGAAGCAGCATAAAATTAATGTCTGTTTTATTTCCAAAACACAGTCACATAAATCTGTTTGGGAATATCAACAACTTTGCTTTTAATTAAAAATATTGCCCTAAACAACCTACCTTTTCTATTATACAAATCACCCAGTCTGGAAGAGCTTCTGTGTTCATATGCCACACATTACAGTTGTCCTGAGAGGTAGCTGAAGAGTGAGGTTGCTGTTCAATTAAAATCCAAATATGTTAATTGTATTCTGACATATTTTAATTGTAACTTTTCCCTTTTTATAATGAACTCAGTGAAAGGAAGGAAAACCAAACAAGAAAAGTATATTTAATTTATAAATTGTTTATACCATGGTACAACTTCTAAATATTCTTTGCTTTACTAAACACGCTCTAATGAAAATTTGATGCCAGCACTTGCACTCTCAAACTATTATACTAAGCCTGAATTCAAGCAGAACAAGAAAATTTTACAATGTCGCTAAGTCATATACAAAAATGTAACAAGAAGTTCTCAAACAGTATTTATAGATTTGTGTGAAACAAGTAAATTTTAAGATGTTGAACAGGCACATCTGTGTCACCATCAAGGTCAATACATAAACATATATTGCTCAATACAGAATCCAAAAACTTTTCAATTGTTAACTAGTTTAAAACTGGTAGATGTTGTTCCTCAAGTTGTCACATGAAAAATAATACAAAGAAAACAAATGATGTAAGAAACCTATAAAAATAAAAGAATGTCTATATGTACATGAATGTTCCTTCACTGCAGGTCCACCTGCTGAAACCGAAACACCTAAAACTTGCCATAGATACTAAAATGCACCTCAGGGTTATTTTATTTTAGCAATAGGTTAATTTTAATTAAAATCTGACTATGACCTGTAAAACTACAATAAGTCACTAAGTAGCAGACACAAGCTCCTCAGAAGATGGCTCCTCAAGAGTAGGGCTTCCTCAAGAACAGTTTTTTGTTCAAAAACAAAACAAAACACACCTTCTGGTCTTACTGTTGGAATATTATTGTTCTGTGTCAGCCAGCTGCCTGAGGAAACTTGCCTGTTCCTAAGTATGCACATACATGTATATCTGACTACTGCACAATAGGTGAGCTGCATCTCACTGGTCTAATTTCACCTCTGAAATAAGAATAAAATAAAGGTATACCCCAGAAACTACTGTTCTGCACTTTTCCTGTGTTCCACAAAGATGAAAATCCAAGTCGCACATAATGTAACTCAACATCCTGCCTCAGGTACTGTCTATTATCCTGTTTCTCATGCCCTCTTAATCTTCACACTCTCTTTGATAGGTAACAAATGACAGAGATATGCAATGAATCTCCACTCTGACAGGCATGTTAGTGACAAAATGAATAAACCCCCTTTTAATTAACACATAAAATCAATATGGATACCATGGATAGTGTGGATTGCTTTCCATGGATGCATACAATCCTATGTACAAAGTTTCACTTACACATTAAAGAAACTTACAGAACAATCCTGTATTCTGAATATTGGATTGTGGCCTTGCTTTCACATTTATTTTTAATTTGAAAATGTAATTTAGGGGGTTCAATTATGAGATGTCAGATATCCATTATTCATCCTTCCAGGCAGGAAGTTTTTGATAATCAATGGGATAAATTCTTCTAATCCAACTCGAAAAGTAGAAAGAAGCACAGTCAGCCCTCCACATTTGTGGGTTTTACTTTTGTGGATTTGATTATTCACAGGTTATTTGCTGTCACCTCTGCTGCCTTCCTATGACATTTTTAATAGGGACTACAAGCCCTGTGAGATTGAGAAACTGTGAACGAGGCTTGTAGGTCCCTATTAAAAATGGTGTGGGGCATCAGTGGAATAAGCCCCACCAGCCAGCCACTTCTGCCTTGTGAAGGTATCCTGATGCCTCAAAGGAACCCATGGTAAGTTGAATATGGTGATTATACTTTTTTGTGAGTTAAATCTGGTTTTTGAGGGCCCAGAGTTATTCACGGTTTTTCCACTTTCACAGGGGTCCCTAACCCTAGTGAATGTGGAAGGATGACTGTATAGACATAAAAAGCTTTGATAGTTAATTCTGATATTCTGTTGTGATATTTAAAAATAACCAAATGACTTTTAAAGTGCAGTGTTCTTGCCTCCTGCTTTTAGGATGCATGCCTTTCAGATGACTGAAAGGAAACAGAGGGCCTACTGACTATTTGTAGTCTGCATTTAAATGCAGCCAAAATCATTTTAAAAAAACACTTTCTGATTCTGTGTGAAGAAACGCCTTCTTGAATTGTGCACTATAGTAAAAGCCCTTCCCTCTATGGATACTGAAAATTCTATTCAGCTGCCTCATCAGCCTTTGAAGAATGCAGCAGATACTACCACTGAGAACAACAAGACACTTTCAAGTTTGTCTACTATGAGGGTTGGAAGGTTGTTTTTTTAAAAAACAAGCAAGATTATAAAAACTCTTTGTGTAAGCATCTACTTAATCCATTTGGTTCCCAAGTTATGGACTGAGTCCTGGGGTTCTTGTCACCCTTGGCATCCAGGACTGCTCATCATTGAATCTTACTGAAATAACTTTTCTTACCAAATTAATTATGTTTTCTAAGATTTACCAGCTCACTGAACCAGAACTTTTGGCAGAGAACCACATTAGCCTTCTCGCCCAAGGAACATGGTTCTCCCTGCTTGAGTTCATACTTCTGTCAAGCCTCTCTTTGTGGGTTCCTAATCAGATAAAGAATAGATAGGGGAATCTTCCTACTCTGAGTAATTAAAGGGAAAAATTGGGGAGACAGGCCACCAAATACCACAGGAGGAACTAGGATCCACAAGTGCAGATTATCTTGCTTCACATGATAGCTCAGAGTCAGACCAGGAGAAGCAATCACTCAGTCCATAACAAATATGGTAGCTGAAGTGACAGATTAAGGTCTCTCCCTGCAACAGCCACAGAGAGACTGTCTACAGCCAAGTACTCCTCAGGAAAAGGCCTTTAAGAGGGCTTGCCTGTCTGCAGCCAGAACTCAGTGGAAACTGACACCTCAGCCCAAAAGACCTTGAGCTGTGCTGCATCACTGCTAGAAGAAAAACCATCTCTAGCTCTGTAACTTGTGTGTGCCTTTTTCTGACCTGGTTTCACTTGAATCCCTATTTTACATCCAAACTGCTTTCAACACTGTTTTTTGTCTGAAGCCTTTGGAATTCAGGCACTGATATATTACCAGTTCTCAACCTCAGTCTGCTCTTGACATATCCCTATCTCACCATTACAGACTTTTTGGTATTGAGCTGGTCATTCTTAGACCATTTGTTTGTTTTCATCTGGCTTCCAAATGCTGAGTGCCCAGTAATACACTGATAGAGATGAATTGCACAAACAGTCAAGCCCTCTCAGAAGTCATTCCCCTGAAGCAAAGGTTCACATACTTCCCTAGCTTCCTGACATTGTCACAGGAATTTTTCTGCACTCCAGCTTCATCTTCTGGAAAGATCCAATGGGATCCCAGAAAAGATATTTGAAACCTTCTCCTGCCTTCTGTATCTCCTTTCCCTTCATGTTGTAGTCTCTGTCTCTTTTGCCTGATTTTCTACTGTGCGAGTCTTGAAAGGAATTCTATTCTTAAACCAGCTTTCTGGTTTGAAGGCAACCTACTCAGGGCCACTGTTCCTTTTACCCCAAAAAGGACTATAACCAGATTTCCCTTTCTTCAGTTCTTGTTCCATCTTCAGTCCTGTCTCACAGGGGCTGGGAAAAACTTTGTCAGGAACAAAACGTAATTGGGAATCATTGCGGCCTAAGAGCCTCAAATAGAAGAAGTTTCAGAGCCACAAAGAGAAGATAAGAGTATGAGATACTGTACAATGTATTAGAAATTAATGTGGGAGGGCTGAATTTTGCTGCCCCAAGTCTTCTACCTATCTTATTTTGCCACAGTGATCTCTTATAATAATAATAATAATAAAATTTATTTCTATCCCGCCTAATACCGCCAGGCGGCATTACAAAAATATACAAATACTTTAAAACATTAAAATGTACCCCATCCTCCCCACCCACCAACCCTTCTATCCCCCTAAAACATATTAGTTATTAAAACAAATTAAAAACAAAATTAACACAAAAAGACAAATGATGAGAGGCGGTGGAACACTAATCTGGGAAGGCCTGTCGGAAGAGAACTGTCTTGACTGCTTTTTTAAAGCAGTCAAGACTGGTAATGTGCCGGGTCTCCTCCGGCAGGCCATTCCATAACTTAGGAGCGACAGAAGAAAAGGTCCTCTGGGTAACTGCAGCCAACCTAGTTCTGATCGGCTGCAGTAAATTCCTCCCAGAGGACCTTAGTGTGCGGGGCGGATTATATGGGAGAAGGCGATCCCGCAGGTAGGCTGGCCCCAAGCCATGAAGGGCTTTAAAGGTAAAAACCAACACCTTGTACTGTGCCCGGAAACTAATAGGCAGCCAGTGTAAAGACTTCAGAATAGGTGTTATATGGTCAGTTTTAGATCTTCCGGTGACCAACCTGGCTGCCATATTCTGAATTAATTGAAGTTTCTGGACTAAGCACATGGGTAGCCCTATGTAGAGCGCATTACAAAAGTCAAGCCATGAAGTTACCAGCGTTATCACAATTAGTCTCTGTTCAACAAGCCTTTCCTGTATCCTTCTCTTTCCCACAGTGTCTCCACAAATCCCTTTCATCTCCTGCTTAGAATCCATGATTTGCTTAGCCCTGTTATTTGTGGGTCTCCTAGAAACTGAAACTCAGACCATCTGGGACTGGACTAGTCTCACATCATCTTAGTCCAACTTTTTAGACTGTACTGTCTATTTTCTAAACTATTAGATCCTTCTAGAAACTATTTTTCTCAAATTAAGCCTTATGAGTAAGAAAATCCTTACCTATTTGAATATTTGCTTAAATGCACAGTTTACTTGTCATATGTGCACTAAATAACTCCTTATTAGAATTCATAGAATTTTGTATGAGTGATACTATTCCTGTCTGTTTGTTTTCCCCCGTTTCTCTGTGAATTAGAATGTTGAGTTACTAAGATTAATTTGCTGAGACATTTTCCACCAAAGTTTAAAAATC
This sequence comes from Ctenosaura bakeri, assembly GCA_948474755.1. Classification (NCBI taxonomy): domain Eukaryota; kingdom Metazoa; phylum Chordata; class Lepidosauria; order Squamata; family Iguanidae; genus Ctenosaura; species Ctenosaura bakeri. The sequence goes on from CAOLHI010000771.1 coordinate 335,038, forward strand.
ACTTACACACACACACACACACGTATGTAACTCAAAATGTGCAAACATTTATACACGTATCTAGAGAAGACACTCTTTAACACAGAGAAGACTGAAAATTAATGTTTTTTTCCCTGGCAATTATTTTTTTTCTTCTGGCAGACACAGCATTTCACTGTAGATAAAGAAACAGCATGGTTCACTTTCTCTTTACTCTTTTCTCTGGATGAGCATCATACAAGATGTTAGCAGCGAGCTGGTAGAAACTAGTGCCTGATAATTAACTGATGCTACAAAATGGCAAGGGTTGCACAAATGCATTTTTTAAATCCATGATTCAAGCTCTGTATGTTAAAAATATCACTGATTTTCTGACATTAAATTAACAAAATATGAAGGAACCTTAAACTGAGTTAGATCATCAGTACATCTAGCCTAGTCACACTAGTTTCAGTATAGGCTTGAGGCAGAAGTTCTCTATGTGAGAGCCTTTAACAGGTTGAAAATGAGGGGCCAGACAGGCAGATGGCTTGACAAATGTACTAAAGCCACACGGATATGAAAGAATTCTGAGTTATTTCAACAGCACTTAGTTAAATTAGTGGTGATTAAAACTGAGCCTAAATCGAAGTGACAGAGAGACTGATGTACTTAAAAAACAACAGCATTCCAACAAGACGATCCTATAAATGACAACTCAGAAGCAAGTTTATTGATTTCAAAGGGACCTACTTCCAAATATGTATATACAGGATTGCTGCCTAAATTTGTTAATTCACACTTATTTCACATTGAGATTTCAGTATGCTTTTGTCTCTGAATTACTAATAGTGATTCTATATTTGCTGGTGTATAAGATGCACTGTTGTACAAGATGCATCCCATTTATACACCAGAAAGTACTATTTGCCAGTATACAAGACACAACAGTGGATAAGAATGCACCTCATTTTCAAGCAGTATTTTTTGAGAAAAAAGGTGAGTTTTATATGCCAGCAAATACAGTAGTTATAATCATAAAAATCACAGGTGCAAATCATAGGTGCTTAAACTATTATATCCTTTGTGCAATGGGCTATAAAATCTTCATTTCATAAAATCTCTGTTAGAATTTGATTGTGACTTCATTCCAAAATAATTTTAAATTGTCAATCATAAGCTGCTTTTATACACATTCTCTTCTTTCGTTGAACTATCTGGGCAGAAAAAAAATGTTAACAGGTATTGACAAAGACACACAAATTTAGCACCACTGGGGCCCTTTCCACACCTTATTGTCTTCCGGCGCTGGGGTACGGGGATAATGCAAGCAGCCTCAGGCAAAGTCTCTCGCGTCCCGGGTCCTTCGGCTCCGCATGAGCTGCCTGCTTGCACGAGAGCCCCACTTCTTCCTTCCACAGTGCAGCCTGGGAGTTTCCCAGGCTGCGCTGGGGCAGGAAGTGCGACCAGCGCAGCTCTGGAGGCTCCGCACGCCAGGTAAGTGCGCGTGGGGCATGATCGCACACCATTCTCAGCTTCAAGCCGAAAATGAAAAGGTGCGCAATCGGCGCCTGCCAGCCCCTGGAGCATTGTGTGATTGTGAATGTATTGTGTGGATTGCTCCTTACAATCGCACGACGCTTCCGGCTCTCTTTTGCATGGAAAATGCTGTGTGAAAAGGGCCTGGCTCTTGTCATAGTTCCTGCGGTAATAGTGTATCTTTCTCTGCTTTCTGTACATGTTCCACAGGCTAGACTATTTAGACAGATATACTGTACTCCCTTTTCTTCCTACAGTTCTATCATTAATAAATTTGTAGCAATGAATCACATTGCAAATCAAGTTCAACAGCCTGAGTCACAGAGATAAATAAAATTTAAATATGTTCTACCTAACATAACAAAACATTAATAATCCCAATTTTTTTTCAGTGTACCTATCTGATTTCTACAATATTGGTTTACGTGGTTCAATTTAAAAAAAATCATAAAAACTCTGTTTGATGAAATATGAGTTATTCAATGTCCATTATAGTGATAGTAGAGTTTTTAGACTGTGCAATTTTAAACATTGTGAATTCAGTACTTCTATGTTATCTATAAATTTTAAAGCAATGGCATAGAGGGTCTCACCTCCCCCCACTTTTTTTTACACTTACTTGAAATAAATCTGTTGTCTGTTCCTTCGTGAGGCAATCAAAATTAGCTATATATTTTCGACACTTCCAGCAACGAAGCATGGCAACCTGTCCTTGACTATTCATTTTAACTCTGGTTCCTTGAACTGTGTATCTGTCAGAAACAAACAAAAACAGCATACTTTATTTCCTTCCTGTATTATACTTTTTTTGTCTCTTCTACCACTGAGACAGAAAGGAACCCTGAGGTCTGTTTTAACTTACCTCAAATGCAGATGATATTCATTTTAATAGAGAAACACAACGTATCCTACCTAGAACAGACTGACTGAATCAGCTGAACATGTTGTTGTCATCAACAAGTCTTATTCATTTCCATGGATCTACATTAGTTTGAATCTAAACCTCGCTTTAGAATTAAACTTGGATTAGCAAAATCCTTGTGTGTGGTTCTTGTGTGGATTCTAAGAGCAAGATAAAAATGCAGTCAGTACTTTATATAAAATGTACTCATTGGTAAAAAAAAAATAGTTGTATAAATAGTGGTAAAAAAAGTTAAGAATAATTCTATAAAAAATAATTCTATAACTCAAAGATACTCTTCCTGGATATAGTATAGATTGTAGATGTAAATGTTCTGGACAGAACATCCCTCCCAGTCAGACTTAGTCCTTAATCTTTCCTCAGATGTCCAAGAAGAAATTTTTACATACTTTCCTCATGCACAAGGCTATTTTTTTCCTGTACTTGTGAACAGAGTTGCCACTATATGTATTAGGCATATATTATTTTAGTAGACAAGTCATTTAGGTAAACATACATCACGCCAACACAATGTATGGCGTTGGAATTGTTGAGTTCTGTTGAGACTAAAGAAAGGAGGTGAAGCAATTCTATTTTTTTTCCCTACCTGTGTTAGCCCCTACACCCCCTGAAAAGTTTGTCTGGAGGTAATGGAGGTTCTCAGATAACGTAGGAGGTCATGTGAGGAGTGGACAAAGTAAAAATTGCTCCATTCCTTCAGGGAGAAATCTTTGCAAGAAAAGGGGAGTATCTCCATCAATCCATAACTGTACATGGTCAGAAAACAAAAAGGCAGGCTGTAATCCCCTTAGCTAAATCTACATGCACCACACATACCAAAGTGAATGGGAAATTTGGTACTATCTGTACTATCAAATTTGTGTTTATTTTCTACCTTAATTCAGGGGTCATGCTTCTAAAATTTTTTAGAAATTTCAAACTCTGATCTTTTCTTTCCTTAAAAGGCTTTAACCAGAAAGTAAACAGAATGTAATAATCATACAGTCTCTTGGAACTGGGCACAGCTTGCTTTTTCTTAATTCAATTGTTTACTTATTTTTTTATTTAACCAGATGGTACTCAAGGTGGCTAACAATAATAAAAATACAATAATATAAATAATCCTAAGCGACTTTTAATAAGCAGTATAAATAGCAAGAACAGAAAGTAACATAATATTTCAATTAAGTCACAGAAAAGACAGATCAAGCACCTTTTCTTCAAGTCTGAGAAGGGTGAGCCAGGCTGCAAGCTGAGCAAAGGAAGGAATAAATTATTTGACAAATAAATGACATATCACATAGTCAAGCACTCAAACCGGCAGGAACAGTTGCCATCCTGTGTCCAACTGGGAGGCTGTTACCTTTCAAAATATAGGGCAGAAAAGATCAGGAAAGTGAAGAGGGAAGATGAGGATCATATATGAACATAATATTAGGTATTTAACTCTGTAAAAAAAAATATTTCAATGAAAAATGTACAAGACAGCAAATTATGATGTCCAGCAACATTACATATCTATTTAAAAAGCTAATGTGGAAAGCTAAAATGAACAAATTAACATTGTTAAAAAGCAATTGCTAAAAGACTAACAAAGGATCCATTTCAGAATTAATTTTGCAAACTTGCTCCAATTAGTACTATTTAACTATTCCACAGTTGTGATTGCAGAAACGTGCACACCTACTCCTTATTTTGATTTTGTATGAGTTCACTCTTATTCTTAAGCCTTGGCCTTCTTCCAATGATTACCTCAATCTTTGGAAATACACACCCCATTCTGAGAGAATTTTGGTGAGCTCCATCAGGTATATACAGTGCATATAAATACCCAATCCATTGATTCACAGGGAGATGAGAAATTGTTGTTATTTAGATTGCAAGTGGGATGCTGACTGTGAGCTCAGAGCAAATTTAAATGCAAAGACTACTGACAGTTTATGCAATGTTATTAACACTGCAGTGTGCATATATGTGAAACTCTAGAGTAGAGGAGATAAAACATTGTTCCTAATTTTTCACCAGGCCCTGAAGCCTTAGAGAAGAGCTTTCCAAACTTTTCATGTTGGTGACACACTTTCTGGACATGCATCATTTTGTGACACAGTAATTCAGTTTTACTAGCAAACCAGAGGTTAAACTAATCCCTTATGAGAGATCCAGACACATACATACATTGTAATAACAAAATGTATGGGAACACAACATATCTTATGAAAATCTTTCATATATTTTTAAAAATAAATGATTTATAATAACATACATTTCCAAGATTGTAGGTGACACACCTACACACTTCAGGTGACACATTAACGTGTTGCAGCACACAGTTTGGAAAGCCCTGCCTTAAGAGAGTTTCCAGAATAAAGATTCCTTGAAAAAAGGTAGTTTCCTAGGTCTTAGCCTGTATCTTTAGTCAGGACCAAGAAACCATAACAAATCAGTTCCAAGAGACCTTTGTGCTAGAAGTTTCTTACTGAGGTTTTCACGTCCATTGTAAGCCTGACAAATATCTCACTCATTGTCATCCCTGCTACAGTGGAACATAGATTTTAGGCAGAGGTTGGGCTTATTTATTTAGTTGCAATTCAAAGGAACTTTGGTTTGGATTCTAAAGAATCACCATTTCCAAACACACCTCCAATTTTGGAAATGAGTACCATCACTACCACAAAGTTGAAGTGGTGATATAATATATAACAGCATTATAAACTGTCTGTTATGCGTTCAAAGGAGGCTTTAGTACTTTGTTCACATAAGCAGTCTTCTAGAACTACTAGAATGATCCCTAGTGGAGAGTAAATCTGTTCCTTTGGAAGAACTCCTGTTTTCTCTTGCAACAACTTGTTCCCTCTATTACCACTGAGCACTTTGGGTCAAAGTTTGCCTATGGTATTAAATTGGATATTTTAAAACCAGCTTGCCAACTCATTCAGCAAGTTGATTTTCCCAATTTAGAACAGGTACATTTTGTTCTTTAATTCCTAGGACTGTGACAGCCCATGGACTAAAAGAGACAATCTACAATAAAAGCATCAGAAACAGTGCATAATTTATAAAGACAGGTGCTGGCCTCAAGCCTTCCAGGAAACCACCCTAACCACCGTACATTGTATGTGCCAGTGGTTATTTAGTATTAGGGTGAACAATTTTCCTGTATTCTGTTCATTATTTCTTAGCTTTTATTTCCTGTATTCCACTGGTGGATTCCAGATGTAGTAGGAGAATGTCTAGATTTAATTCTCAAATTAGAGCATGGAAAGCTTGCTGCCACTTTCCAGGCTTTCAATCCATTTGCATCTTTCTCCTATCTACATTACCAAAGCACAAAATCATATGAATAAAACAATGTGGAAAAGCTTTTTGATGAAATCATACATTAATCAGGGTTTCTCTTTGTAGTGTTTCACTGATGCTATCAACTCCTGAGCCTGCATAAACACTGCATAAAAAGAGTAATGATAGACTAAAACATACAAAGAAGGAACTGGATTTCAAGTAAAACTACAAACCCAATGTTTGCCATGAAATTCAGAAATTAAACAATGAATTAATGTTTGATTTCCTTGATCATGTAATTCAAAATTTCAACATTCAGGAAAAATTCCATATGAACAGTTTGCAAGAAACTATATATTTTTTAAAAGAACCATCTTGACATGCTCAGAGACATTTTGACATTGCAGTCATAGCTACAGATCTGGCTGGTGCTAGAAATAGCCAAGAATAGTCTGAAGCAACAGAAATGAAGGCAATTACCATGAATAGTCATTCTGAATAACAGGAGGAGCAATCTACACACATTTTGTTCTTTTCCAAATGTGAGGATTGCTACCCTTGATATTTGGAGAATGTCATTTGGATATTTTAAAACCCCCAAGAACTACAGGAACAAATACTGCAACTACCCAATACAATTTGTTCAGTCTGGAAGAGTTTTGTAATGCAAACATGGGGGATTGGATGAGATCATGGATGCCTGTAGTATAGCAGGCATGCAGAACCTGTAGACTGTGGATGCCTACAGGGGTGATCAAATATAGTTCTCATGGGCCATAGCAGATGAGAAGTTCAATAGACATATGCATTTGATATCTATGGTTTATCTTTGATGTCAATGGCAGCCTCCTCCTTGAAATGAACAGCAGCATTGGAAGAGGCATGTAATTTTAATCAAGACCATGCTACAATGGGAGGTTTAACCCTTTCTAGGCCATGCTATCCTAAGCTTGATCCCCTCATCCCACAGGTGTTACTTCTAAAGTAAAAGCACGATACTGTAAATGCAGGTATGTATTTAATGGACCATATAATTTGGTCCCAAGTTCCCCTCAAGAATAACCCTCCATGATAATTCTTAATTTTGGTGTAATTTTTATACCAAATACCTTAAGTAATCACAAGGATAATTTTGCTAGTACCATGAGCATGACAATGAAAAGTATATGAAATTCAGGCTGCCAAACAAATACACTCATAGTCCAACACTAGTGAAAAAAAGGCTCTGATAAGTCTAGTGTTAGACCAGTGTAGGACTACAGCCTTGGCAGGTCTTTTAGGATCAGGCTGCAGAAATTCTTCCTTAAGGAACTTTTACAACTGGTCTACAGGAACTCTCTCATTTTTGTTTTTATGTACCTTCAAGTTGACCCCAATGTAAAGTAACCCTAAAATGGCCAACATTCAAATCACAGTGGACATGCTAGGAAATTGGCATCTGAACCTTTGTTCAGTTATGGAAACCCACCAGGGGACCTTGTACAAGTCATGCTCTTTCAGCCTGAGAGAAAGGAAATGACAAACCTCCTCCGAATAAATCTTGCAGAGAAAACCAGATAGTAAGATCATCCTAAATGAGAGTTAAATTGAAGGCACGTAACAACAACACAAGAACTTTCCAGAATAAATCCCAATTAACAGCATAGGCGGAACCCAAAAGGTGATGATGGTATGACTGGGACTATTATTAGGCAGCGAGAGAAAACTGCCTCTTATAAATGCTTCTGAGTTTCACAAAATAGCAAATTGATATGTAGCTATGTTGCTATTTTCTGCTAAACAGGAAGATGTTTATGGGACATTTTTCTGTCTTGGTTTACAATAACTTAACTGCCTGTGGGTACTGTCCATTTTGTTGGAGAGGGAGTGCTTGCTGTTTCCCATTAGGTCTGGGTAGGCCTCTTCAGATAAGTCACTCCTTGTCACTTGGTGGACCATTCTATAGTTATTTGAAGGAATCCCATTTCTTACACACAAACTGTAATCAAACATGCATGCAAATATAAGTCTATAATACTTAAACGTGTTTACTCAAAAGTTAACTCCATCAAAATTAATAATGCAGTTCAAAGAAAGTATGTCAAGGATAAGAACACGAACGAATGGCATTTCTTTCAGAAGCCTAACATGTGGGTCAAGCAGGCCTGCCCTTAAGGACTAGAAGGCATGGCTTTTCCTATACTGTAGATTGAATGAGATGCTAAAAATCCAGTGTTGTGGGGTTGTGGGCATTTTGAGAAAAGATGAAGTCAAGTTGCAGGAGCAGGTGTCTAAAGCTAACTGCCAATACAAATAATGATACGACTAAGGCCATTTCCGCACCACACTGTTATAGTGCTATTATGCCACTTTCAACCTCCTATGGAATCCTGGGGTTTGCAGTTTGAGGCCCTTCGCTAAACTGCAAACCCCAGGATTCCACAGGAGCTTGAAAGTGGAATAATAACGCTGTAACAGTCTAGTGCGGAAACGGCCTAACACAGATTCAGGACTGTGGATGGATGCCAAAATAAAAAAAAATATTACTGTTTTTAAAAAATCAAGTATGCATTTTCATAAAGACAGAGGCCATTTCCGCACTAGCCTGTTATAGCGCGATGATTCCACTTTCAACCTCCTCTGGAATCCTGGGGTTTGCAGTTTCGGGAGGGGCCAGCCAGCCCCTCCCGAAACTGCAAACCCCAGGATTCCAGAGGAGGTTGAAAGTGGAATCATCGCGCTATAAGAGTGTAGTGCGGAAATGGCCACAAAATAGTCAACCCTACATGTCATGAATTCTGACAGACCCTTACTTGAATTCTGAAAACCTATCAACTCTAAGAACAACACCCCCCCTTATACATTGCTTTTTCTGTGCCCCCCAACCACCCAAAACGTGTCTGTGTATACTTATAGATTTAGCCCTTCATTCCTCCACTGTTTTAAAAGGGGGGAATTGTTTAGAGGAGCGGGGCAGCCCCTTTGAACCAGGCTGGCGCGAAACTTCCCTCAGAGAAGGCGAAGGAAAACCTGCCCCCTCCTTCCCCGCAGCCCCATCTACGCTCCTCGTCCTATTCGAGCGAGAGGCAGCGACATTCACGAGGGACGCCGCCGCCTTCCTCTCACGCTCCCCGCGCCCAGACAACTCGGCTAACTCTCCCGGTCAAGATAGAGAAGGCGCCGGCGTCCCGACTAGGCCGCCGCCGCCGCCGCCTTCTCCTCAGTGTGAAAACAGGCAGGCCCGCCGGGCGGCGTTCGCTGACAGGACTCCGGCGCCCGTTTACCTGCCACGCGGCCTGTCCTCACGCGCGGTCGCTGAGGGAGGCGCTCTGAGGGAGCGCGGCGAGGAGAGCGGCGGAGGTCGGCGGAGCTCCTGCGTCGAATTTGCCGGCCTCTGGGAAGCAGGACGAGAGAGAGAGAGAGAGAGATGGAGCGTGTGGCAGGAGCGGCAGCAAACGGGAAGAGACTGGAGACAAACGGCAGCGAAAAGCGCTCGGTTATGGGCTAAGCAGACGGCCAGAAGGGGGGCCGGTCTTCATTACCCACCGCCTTTCACCGCTACTCTTTCCCCCAAGTCGCCGGGGGCAAATAGGAGGCGCCATGTTGTTCTCTTGCTGTGTGGATTAGCGCAGAATTGGGGTTGGGGAGTGCTATTGCCTCCCCCGCCCCCCGTTGTGAAGTTTATATAGAGACTGGAGAATTCCACGCCTTTACCATTTAGGGATTTTTTTTTTCTCCTGAAAACAAAGATGCACGCATGTCATCTCATCTGATTTCTCCTTTGGAGGCCATTTCCCCCTCCTCCTCCTCACACCTATGCGTGGTGGCAGCCGGTGGGCCTTTGGGTGCACTTGGGTCTGCCTTCACTTTTTAATACTGACATTTAATGTAGAAGTGACAGAAGTACTCTTGGTCAGTTGAAAGGCGGGTCAGGGAGTTCAGTTTTTGTTAGATGTGATTACACTCCCTTGGAGGACACAAATGTGCAGTTTGGGGGTACTCCTAGGCCATTTCCGCACTAGACTGTTATAGTGCTATTATTCCACTTTCAATGTCCTATGAAATCCTGGGCTTGCAGTTTAGGGAGGGGCCTCAAAGCCCCCCCCAAACTGCAAACCCCAGGATCCCATAGATATTGAAAGTGGAATAATAGCACTATAACAGTCTAGTGTGGAAATGGCCCTAGACTCAGCTCGAACCTGGAGGCTCAGGTTTCAGTGGTGGCCAAGAGTGTTTTTGCACCATTAAAGCTCGTGTGTCAACTGCACCTGTTCCTTGTGATACTGGATCTGGCCATTGTGACACATGCCTTAAGTGACATCCATTTCGACTAGTGCAACTTGCTTGACAAGAGGCTGTGGTTGAAAAGTGTTCAGAAACTTCAGCTGGAGTGTTCACTGGGACAGGTTGTAAAGAGGCATAGTAATCCCCAGTCACAACAGTTCCACTGGCTGCCAGTTGGTTTCTGAGGCCAACTCAAAGAGTTAGTCATGATCTATAAAGCCCATTGTGCCACAGGCCCAAGCTGTCTGGCAGACTATGGCCATTTCTGCACTACACTGTTGTAGTGCTACTATTCCACTTTCAACATCCCATGGAATCCTGGGACTTGCAGTTTAGGGAGGAGCCTTTAGACTTCTCAGCCAGAGAGCTCTTTGGCCTCAGTAAACTACAAACCCCAGAATTCCACAGGGTGTTGAAAGTGGAATAAGAGCACTATAACAGTGTAGTGCGGAAAGGCCCTATATCTCCCTGTGTGAACCTGCCCAGGCCCTGAGGCCATCAAGAGAGACCCTTCTCTAAGGCCATTTCCACACTAGATTGTTTATAGCGCAATTATTCCACTTTCAACACCCTATGCAATCCTGGTGTTTGTAGTTTAGGGAGGGGCCTTGGAGCCTTTTTATAAAATCATTTTATGCCTTTATTTTCAAGTCTTGCAATATACAAAATATACTTTTATTAAACACACATGCTACTTGGTAGGTTATAGAACAGCCTTCTGAACCTTTTTACCCTGGAGGAACCCTTGAAATACTTTTCAGGTCTCAATACATCCCCGCATAACATTATTACATCTACAGTTTTAAAATATGTATGTATGTATGTATGTGTGTGTGAATAATGGTCTCTTGTGGAATCCCTGGACCCCTTTTGAGACCCCTAGGATTCCAGAGAATGCTGGTTGAGAAACCTTGCTATATACTGCCCCAAGTAGTGTGGGTGTTTCATACAGTATAAACTGCTGTACCATATCATTGCATGGGAACTTTCTTCTGATCCTGTAAGAAGTAGAGTGGAATAGAAATTTTTTTTAGCAAAAGCTCATCCTGTGTTCTTGGGTATAGCCAGGATATTTATTATCCTTTTATCTCACTTTTCCTTTTTCTCTGTCAAAGCAGCCCATACAGCAATTAATATGCAACACACAAAGCTGCATTGACAGGCACTGAATGACAAATAAAAGTAAGGCACAGACCCTACCTCCAGACTTATAAACTGAAAGCAAAGATGCAAATGAGACTAAAGGCCAATGGAAAGGGCAGAGGAGATCCCTGGATTTGGCAATGAGATTATTTAAAAACAAAAACAAAATTTGCCGTGAAATTGTACTGACCTAACATTACTGTTCTGGAGATGAAGGGGACTCAGTATTCTTGCAGTCTTTGATAGTTGCACCAAGTCTGTGTCTTTTTGCTCGTGTCTTCACTGTACTAGTATCTTGCATATTTTGAATATATGTATTTGCCATTTTGCTTTATATTATATTGTGTTGTTTAGGTTTTTTTGTATTCTCTCTGGGTAATTTGTTTTACAATTGCATTGCATAGTTTTATATTTGTATTTCTCTTTCCCCCCGTGTGTATGTGTACATGTGTGCGTTTTAGATTGTATGCTTTTGGCAGAACTGGCTGGTTTTTGTTCGTTTACTTGTAAAATGCTGTGTGCATTGGTGGTGCCATATTTTGAAAAAAAACAACAAACAATAGGGCATCTGACTTTGGAGACGGAATCCCCTCTGACAAAAATGGAAGTTCACTGCTTCTCCTTGCTTCTCTTACTTTTTCTTACTTCTCTGCTGCTCCTTATTTCTCTTTGCCTTGGCATACTTCTGGGCTGAAAAGATTTTATATTCTCCCAGTGACACTTTGTCTTCATTCCTGTGAGAGAGAACACAGTTAGCAAGTCATGCTGTTACCCATGACATGACCACGAAACAGTAGCTAAAATGTGCTTGTGGCATGACAATGGAAAAGACCTGAGCTGGAAGTGGCTATATTGTAAGGAAACATTTATCGCTCAACCTTGATGCATAACTTCTTCCAAAGCTTTTTGTAATATCCATGACTCAGATCATTTGCAACCTATTTCATGGAGAGGAATATTCTTTCTGTCAGGAAAGAGTAAAACAAGCTTCCTGCCACTTCCTCACTGGCTGATAAATGGGGCTAGCAGGTTACCCACCTCTGCTCCACACCATTAGCTTGTGTGAACAGAGAAATTTTAATAGTGTCAGGACAAGGGTTGTGTTGCTCTGGACATGGGAGCCGGGGGAAGTCTTATTTGCATGCAGTTCTTGAAAATTATCCTCTGACTTTTTGTACCTGTCGTCATCATCCTCATCCTCATCAGAGGTATATAGTTCTGGATAATAGATGTCTTATTTTTAGCTTGCTGTTAAACTACAGTCAGGCATTGTCAATTATTCTTCAGTCGTGTATTGTCAATTATTTGATGAAATGATTAATGCCACTGCGTAGGTGGCAGCTTTTATTTTTATTGCACAATTACATTATCTAATGGCAAAAGCTGGAATGAGACCTTCTTGTCTTCTGTTCCATATAAGAATCCATGTGTACCTAATTTAGATGAACTTCCACACACACTCCTCCATTCAACTACTCTACTGAGGGAGGAACTTTCAGCTAAATATAATTTTGCATTTGATTACTGTTACTCCTTATACTTTTGCGGATTTCAATTCAATTTATTTCATCTTAAAAGTCAATCAGCTTTGGTTTTTAGAGGATAATACAACGCAAGACTCTGTTGTATGTGATGTGATAAATTAATAAGTCAGATTCTTGAGCATTTTTGAAAATGTTTGACTGGCTCTTTGACTAGTTTCTTAGAACTAATTTGAATATTTCAAATTTGGAATACTCATAGGGATACATTATTGTACATGGGGGACTACATCTCCTGTTTTTATCTATAAAAAGTGTTTTATAAAATATATCCAAAATATGAAACTGTCTGTATTACAGCAGAGACACATATTATGGCAATGTTCTGGGAGACAAATTTGCATCATTTTTGCCTTCTCAATGCACATAAATCACTAAATTATTCTTTCCCTTCACAAAAGCTGTTACTTTTGTTTCAAAAAATGTGGGATCATCAAGGGTCCTTTGTGAGACTAGGGTGATTATTGCTGTTAGAAGGATGAAGCACTAATTGCTATTTCTTGTGGCTTTACAACCCCCAATAAGGCACATTGCAGGTGCTGAGAAAAATAAAGGAAGCGCTTTGGATTTCAGCCTGTTGGATGTGCCTACCATACCCTAAAGCTGGGAAAGCTTGTTTTGATGTTCAGTATAATAAAATACCCTTCAGGAACAACATCTGACTTCATTAATTTCAGGATGTTTAAATGAAACATCAAAATGAATAGGAGACTCAATTCATTGCATGAAATTTGAGTTGGAGATAGTGTGAATGGGGAAAAAAAGAACGATCCTAATTTTTAAGTTCTGGGAACCATTCCTAGCCTAAGGGAGCATCCAGTCTTAGAAAGTGACATTAGCAAAGTACCAGTTAAAAAAAACTGTAGGAATGGGAGAAGTCTTCTCCTCTGTTTACTCTCCTGGGCCATGATAGACGTGGCAAAAGGGCAGCAGTTAGTAGTGTGGGGGGCTTAGGAAGGCCTTGTACGAAGTACATGTGTTGGTGTTGTGTGCCTTCACATTGTTTCCAGTATTTAGCCATCCTATCATAAGGTTTTCTTGGTCAGATTTGTTCTGAGGAGGTTTGCCATTGCCCTCATGTAAGGCTGAAAGAGTGTGACTTGCCCAAGGTCTTTCACTGGTTTTTCCCAGCTGAGTGGGTATTTGAACTCTGGCCTCCCAGAGTCCTTGTCCAACACTCAAAACCACTATACCATACTGGCTTACAATGTACAGACCTGGAGAGAAACCAGAAAGCAAACGCCCTGTATACGTTGTTTTTGTGTGCCTTCAAATCATTTCTGACTTATGGTGACCCTAAGGCAAACCTGTAATGGGATTGTCACATGGAAATCTGGGCCAGCCAAGGTTGTGACAGATCAGGCCTGCTTTTTGTTCTCCCTCCCTAAAGAAGCAGCGAAACTATTACTGGTTGTTCCTGGCAGCATTTGTTCGAAGGTGGGGCGTTGCCTTCCTCTGAGACTGAGAGAGCCTGACTTGCCCAAGGCTATCCAGTGGGTTTCCAAAGCTCACAGGGATTCAAACCATGGTCTCCCAGTGTACTAGTCCAACACCCAAAGCACTGCATCACACCAGCTCTCACTATGCTGGTTCTGGTAGTAAAGGTCACTACCAGCACTATAAATAGTTGTCACTCTTCTGGTAGAAACTTGGAATTAAGTTAAAGATAGCAAGTTCCCTGAGAGGAATTGTTTTATAGGGGAGCAGCTCCCACACTTACTTTACATGCAGCTTTCATTTTCATTCTGAATATAGCTGTTAGAGCCTTCTTCTTCTTACATCTTTTTATTCATTTGTACATTTTGTACAACCGATGAGACTGGTGCCCCTATCAAAAATTGTCATCATTTTTTTTTTTTTGCACAGCAGATTTTCAAGAAAGCAATCTGCTGCATGCTTTCTCAGGCTATACAACCTCATGAAACACTGGTTCTGTAGTTACTGGATTATCAGAATTAGCTCTGAGTTCACAAAAGTTTGACTTGCCAGACAATTTTTCAAATCTAGTTTCTCCCACCTCACACAGATTATTTCTGGCTACAATGTAAACTACAGTGCAAATATTATTTGTCTCCTTATGATTGGAAGATAATAATTCCAGATCACTTATTTAGGAGCAAATCTAATTTGTCAGGTAAGTAATACTATTGCAGCAATTAATTTTCTTTGCCCTACAAAAAACAGTTTGCCTTTAACCGAGCTATACAAAATCATACCCCCCCCTTACACTTCCATGAGCAATCAAGCTAGTGTTCTGCTCGATTTTCTATAAAGGAAGTATTTATTCTGGTCAGAGTGAGTCAGATGCATGGGATGTGTGCTGTGAAAAAAAGAAAGTGAAAACTGCGAACAACAATGTGCTAAAATATAAATGCGATGTAACTGCATTAGTTTTTTCTCCCTTTTATAAACAGCTAAAATAATAAATATTGGAGGAATTACAGTCAGATGCATGGATGTGTGCTGTGAAAAAAGAAAAGTAAAAACCACAAACTACAACATGCTAAAACATAAGGGCAATGTAACTGCATTAGTTTTTTTTCTTTTATAAACAGCTAAAATAATAAGTATTGAAGAAATTACAGGTTTGGCAAATATGTTACATCTAGCAGATGGCCCCTGACTTTTAAATTTGTGTCTGTACATTTGGATATTAGTTTGTTGTAGGTTTTTAATGAAGTTTTGAGTGGTGCCTTGATTATAGTCTCTCTTTATTGCGTATTTTATGGCAGCAGCAGGGATGACAAGGGGAGGGTAGAGTTGCCAGAATGAAAGTGGGAGATAGCGGCTATTACTTTAATGCGTAGAAGAGGGAATTTCAGCAGGTTTGGCTTGTTACCTGGTTGCATGAGAAGCAACACCTGCTGAAATTCCTTCTTCTTTTTGTGTAGTTTCAAGTAGTTTCCAACTTATGGCCACCCTAAGGTGAACCTATGACTGAATTTTCTGGGGCTAAGAGTGTGTGATTCGCCCAAAATCACCCACTTTCCATGGCTGAGCGAGGAACTGAACTCTGGTCTCCAGGATCATTCTCCAAAGCCCAAGCAACTACACCATGCTAGCGCCCTCTTTCACACAACCATTAAAGAGTTAGGAACTATTTCCAGTTTTCCCTCTGGCAATCCTATCAGAGGGGAGCTGGTATAAATACCTGAAGCCTTGTGGCCTGGAGTGGGCCCAGGACCTGTGTTGTCTATGTTTTTAGCTTTGGGGCAAAAGGAGCCCCAGATCCCACATTTTTGATCTGGTGAGAGTAGGAGAAGTGTGTGCCAGCCACATGCACAACAGTCCAACCCAAACATTTGCTAGACAGGAAAATAGCCTCAAATTACCTGCCAAACTTTTGGTGGTTTGTCTGTTGTGAGCACAGCTGGTGCCCACTTTTCCTGCTCTTAGCTTGACAGGAGCAGGTGGCTGAAGTGACTAGCATGTGAAGCAGGCCTATATAAAGCCACCCTCAAGTCTTCTGAAAGGAGGCCTCTGGTGAGAGCCTGGAACCTACATGAGAGGTCTTCCTCTCCCAATACAGGCTTTATATGTACCAGATGGCCTTGAGCTAGTCTGGCAACTGAGAGGGTTGTGTGGGAAAACATGAGCCCCCATCATCAAAATAAATATAAGTATATATATAAATATTAAAAATTCACCAAGGACAAAAGCTGCAGTTAGCAGCCTTGAAGTAGAGTGGGCAACTGCCACAGCGGAAGCCAATTTTTGCTGCTGTTGATCTCCAGAGGGCCACACTTGCATCCCAAATCAAAAGTGCCATGATTTCATTTTGGGTTTCATCTTGGATCAATTTTTAACATTTTTTTCAGCATCGTTTTTGAGGAATGAAGGTAAAAGACAGTGAGGAAACCAGAACTGCCACATTTTGCAGTGATTTTGAGGTTTAAAAAATGCCCAGGAAGGGGAGGAGGTGGATTTCCTGGGAAGGTCCAAGAACTACAACAGAATTTGGGGGTCAAGGTTGACAAAGCAGAATTTCAGCAGATACGGTTTGTCATGCAATAAGGTAACAAACCACACCTGCTGAAATCCCCTTGTCTGCGCAACCAGGAGCCCTCTCCAATTTTCAATCTGTGCATCTCAGGGTCTGTACTTTCCCCTCCCCTATTTCACAGTTTCCCAGAATTTGGTGATTTGATGATTACGAGTCTTCTAATAGCTTGTGTATGTTGTGCTTTTTGCCCTTATTGTTGCATTTTTAAATAGTTCTATGTTGTTTTAAATTCACGGTTGTTGTGTGCCTTCAAATTATTTCTAACTTATGGAGACACTAAGGTAAATCTGAGAGTGTGTGACACACCCAGGGTCACCCAGTGCATTTCCATGACTGAGCAGGGAATTGAATCCTGGTTTCCAGGTTCAAAGCCCAGTGCTCAAACTACTGCACTACACTGACTCTTGGTTTTAAATTAGTGTTTGTTGATGTGTAGTTTAATTTTTATTTTAAAAAAGCTTTAATATGACCAGGTTTTTAGCACTATCTTGTTTTAATCTTGTTGCAAGTTACCTTGGGTCCCATGTCAGGAGAAAGGCAGTATATGAAATAAAGAATAAAATAAAATTAAATAAGAGAAAATTCATCTGGGCCAAGGTGAATGTGAGTTTTGGTGGGCAAGAAGAGTGGGTAAACTCTTCTTAAGAATGGGCTAAAGATGAAATGAATCTAAAAGGTTCTCCAGCAGCATCACAAAGGTAGCTGACATGATGCAATAAGCATTTGCAGCAAAAATAAAATAATGTGGAGACCAAAAGCCTTATTTTGTGAGCGAAATGAATTGTGGCAGGGAGAGGAAGATTTCCATCTTGGAGCACAGAGATGAACAATGTGCAGGCATCCTGCTGTTGCTAGACTGCACCTCCTACGTGCCATAATACAACATGATTTAATGCAAGAGCAATACAAGTGTAGCCCTGGAGCTGTATGCACTCCTAGGGCTGTTTTTGTGGTCTTCAACCATTCTATTTTTCCTCCCTCCCATGAATTTTATTTCTTGGAATTCCCCAGGAGCATCAATTCATCTTTTAAATAGGTTGCAGGGCCATCTTGCACTGTTTTAATTAGGGATGGGCCGACTGAATCAGTGAATCCTTGCAAAGATTTGAGATTCAGGGAGCTGAATCCGGGTGCCAAAATAAGCAAACGGAATCTTTCTAATCCGGCACCTGCACCGACACGGGCGCTCTGGACAAGGCCTGTAGGGGTGTGCAGGCCCAGCAATGGCTGACTCCCTGCATGTCCTGGGGCCTCTGCCAGCGCAGGCGCTCCGGACGAGGCCCGCAGAGGCTTGCAGACCCAGTGATGTCTGGCTCCGTGCATGTCCCGCAGCCTCTGCCGGCACAAGCGCTGAGCGAGCGGACCACAATGGAATGAGCCTGCAGGAGCTTGCAAGGCTAGCTGTCACCGCATCCCTGCATTCTCCGTGGCTTGAGGGAGTGGAGCGCCCCAGATCAGGCCAGCTCTCCCAACGTCCTTGCGCACACCAGGGCCTGAGCTCACCTATGTTTTTAAAAATTGGCGCGAAACTCTAAAGCCGCACACACATGCCGGAGTCTGCCTGTGCTTGCTCCTGCTGCCTGTCCCTTTAGCTGCCTCCCTCTGCAAGGTAATAATCTCTATACTTTTGATTTGAGACTTACATACTTCATGTAGAGATGAACATGTCAATTGCATTTGTATCTTCTCAATAAGAAGTATGGGTATGTTTTCCCGGACTGAAAACTATTTTTTAATTTGTTTTTCATTAAACAAAGATGTCAAATTCTGCTTCAAAAACATTTTTCAGTAGGAGTGCTTTCTTTTCCTTGCTTTTTAAAACCTTTTTAAAAAATGGATTTGAAAGATTCGAGATTCATGAGATTCGTGGATTCCCAGAACCTTCCAAGGATTCGGATCCGGATTCATATTCAGAAAATTCTAGATTTGTCCCATCCTTAGTTTTAATATATAGTTTTGAGAACACCTGTGTTTCAAAACTAGAAGCAGATGTCCAACCATTCCTGGAGGATCCTCCCCACCACCATTTATTAGCATTTTCCTGGTCCCTGACTTAGCATGATGACATGAACCTTAGTGTGCCTTTATATTCCTCCTTTCTTTTCTTCACTTCCTATGGAGTTGCTCTGAGGGTACCAGGAGCTTTCTCTTTTGATTATGGCTTATTTAGAAAATAACTTTGTGAGGAATACAGCCAGCATTATTGAAACGGTCCAGAAGTCAAAAAGCCAGTAAAGTCAGTCAGAATGAAACAAATCTGGTGGAAGAATGTGATGAAGAATAGTCAAGAGAAGCTCTTGCCAGAGATCACAGGAAGGCCAAGGTATCAGGGCTGGAAGAGATGTCTTCCGTGAATGGCGTCTGACATTGTTTCCAGCAACAAACCTGAGTTCTACTCTTCCTTTTTATGCAGGCTGATGACACAGCAGGAACAACTGGGACTACTCTGAATTCACTGCAGCTGTTTGCCTCTGTGCTGGCTTTTCCTCAAGTAGTCATAGAGGAAGCTTGCTGTGCCCGCTCCCAGTTTATGGCAGCTAGTACCTATTGACACAGGGGTGGTAGGAATGGAAAGGGAACACACAAAACATGCCTATTGTAATGAAATAGGGACATGACCAGAACTTTATCAGTTACAGCTCAGTAACAAGAACTGCTGGTGGCCTTCTTGTAAGCTAATGATCTTTCCAGCCTATCTGCTGAGGAGTGTAAGAAAGTGGTAAGTTGATGAAAATCCCAGTGGAGTGGGTTGTTCTAACAGCTGGGAATGATGCTGGCACATTAGCTCGCAAACCAGAGAAGGACATTGCAGATTGGTGAATGTTTGTAACACAGTGTGAAGCTGCACAGATGCTGGGCCTGGTTACTGTGGAGCCCAAAACAATGCTTTTCTCCACTTCCACTCTCTGCAAAGTGCAAACAAGGGCTCCCAGTAAATATAGTCTTGAGTTTAATGTGTTGTCTGTCTGAACTCTAAGGTGGGGTGAGTCATAATATGGCTAATGGAAACTGGATGGCTTTGTATCCTATAGTTTGAACTTGTTTCCACCAACCATAATTAAGGCTCAATTAGAGTTTGTTAGGTCTGAATGACACAAGAAACTGGTTAACTGGTAACCAGCCATGGCAGTGTCTATTTTTCAGCTCCTCCTTGCCAACATACCAAGAAGAGGAAGAGAACAGCAATATGGAAACCTCAAGTCTATTCTCTCCTAAGCTCATTCTCTCAGATCTAACCCAAGGATGGGCATGTTTGGACCTTGGAAGGCCAATCTGGTCTCCTTCTGAGGCATCATGGACTTCATTTCTATCAGTCTGGGTTTCTGGAAGTGACATTCTGGAAACCAGAATTCATTTTTGGAAGATTGGTGGGGGTATCTTTTATTATGTTACTATGTGACGTGGGGGGGGGCAGCATTACAACACTGAATCATGCCCCTGGAGGGATTTTCAACCCCAAATTGTGTTTTTCATTTTTTAAAAAAATTCAAGGCTTTGGAAGGGTTAATGGGGGTCACACCTGCACGAGAATTATAGGGGACTCTCCAAGAGCTGTATGTGGCTCCTTGGCTGTGTATTTCCCACCCTTGTTCTCTACTATGTTTTAGCTAGCATTGTATTCAGATCAGTCTCCCCTTTTCTTTTTTGACATTTTGCACAATTTAAGTCTAACTAAGAACACACCTTTTCTTTAAGCAGTGTGCATGAGCATTTGGTACAGCTTCTGCTTGTGTTTATAGTGTATACCTGATAGACCACAGAAGTCTGAAAACAAAAGGATGAATAAAGTAGAGAAGCTAATCATGGAAACAATCCCAGTCCTGATTGTTTTTATTGTCCCATTACATATCACTATAAATTGCATATTGCGGTGCTAGAAAATGAACATCAGAGAGAAGAGTTTGAGAATATGAGCAGGAACTGCCAGTGATTCTTAAACAATGCTTGAGATCTTACCCTTTCTGCTGAATCAGAATAATAGAAGTAATGCTTTTGTAGATGCAGAATGCCCATGGAAATTAATTTATGATAATTATTTGTAATTTCTATATCATTGTACTTTGCATTTGTTAAAATCATTTTATTATTTCAGTAATAGTACAGAACATCACTGCAATGTTAGAAAATGCATTTATATTCCATATGGATTGCTGTTATCATTCTCTATCATGCCAGATGAAACTTGGAATGTACCACACATAGGGAGTAATGGCTGAGAGCACCACCTCTCTAAGGTACCATGTTGTGAGTTCAAATTTAAGGCTGGTGGAGATATTAGCACTAGACAAGATTTCTGAAGACCATGGTTGTAAAATAAGCATGCTTTGAAAATATCCTATCTCCTTTTACTAGTCCTCAGCTAAGAGAGAGAATTTAATACTGACTTTTGATTGGGATAGTTTTAGATAAATATTTGTCCCAACCTATAGAATAGATCTCTTTTGTGGCATTTTTTAAAACACCCTTTGCAACGGAATGCCACATTCTTTGTAAGGAAGTGTCAGGAAAAAAAAGGAGGACTATGTCCTTACTGCCAAGGCAACAGAAACAAAGTTCTGTTCTCTAATCCAGTGGGCAATATTGACTAGTAAAAGCAAAATATAAATAAGGATTCATGTCTGAATGCTCATCCAATGAAAAAGAATGAAGTAAAACTGTATAGGGAGGGATCATAGCTGAGTATATTCCTTACATGTAAAGGTCCAAGGCTCAGTCCCTGACACCTCTTGCTAAAGGAATCTGATAGGAAATGATGGAAAGTATCTCTGATTTAGGAGCTGCTGTCAATTAAAGTAGAAAATATTGGCTGAGATGGCTAAATTGGGCTGAATTCTATTTTAAGTCTCAACTAGAGTAACATTATTGAATGGAATTTGCATAAGTGCTGATATGCTAAACACTTGTTGATTCAATGTGTTTACTGTAGTTGGGACTAACAATTGGATTTAGCTCTCTGTCTGATCTGATCTGATCTAAGGCAGCTTCAGCACATATTTTTGAACATCTGGTTGCACATGTCCACTGGAATTGAATCGCTTTAAAGGAGAGGTGAATTTAGACATTTGTCTGAATGTACAGCCATATTCCACTCTAACTAATGATTTGTAATCACAAGTAATTAAAGTTGGATTGTGACAAAAGTATTCCTGCTACACCTGGACATACCAAACCATGGTCTGGGCAGTGGGGACCCTTTCCTTACCTTATTAAGAATCTTAATGGGAGTGCTTTGTTTGCCCTGGGGACTGTCATCATGTCAAATGTGATGTCATATACTGGCGTGAAATCATTGTGTTCACTCTATGACCCTTGATTAACTGGTATCGCACAATGAAAAAAGAAATAAATATTAAAAATAGTGCTGAGTAACAGGAGAAGCAACAGCATATCTGAATTACCGACTGCTGCAAAATACATGGGAAACAATTACACTTGGGATTTGGTGAATTATTAAACAGCTTTCCCACAAAAGCTAAGTTTTCATGCTGAAATGGGAACCTCACTCTGGTGCAGCCACAGAGAAGTACTCCTGAGTCATCATGACTCCTTTGGAAGAGATGAGTTTAACTCCTTCCTACCACTAGAGGGAGTGGTTAGAAAAGAACAATATAAATATTGTCAATGGAGGGATCAAAGGGGTTTGTTTCCAAGAAGCTGCACAAAAAATGTAGGAGTACCTTAGAGGCACATAAGGAAAAGCCTGCTGCTTACTGTGCTCCAAGGACGTTGATATTGCAAGACTCTTTCTCAGTTTTAAAACACAAGAAAAGCAAATGAAATGACTTAAGGCATGATGCAAGACATAAAAATCTTGACATAAAATCATGACGTTAATACCTAAATTATTTAACAAAGTGATTCGCCAAACTGTATGTGTTACATGATTATCTCACTTCTATAACACAGCATGAAAGTATGTTGCATAGAAGCAGATGGTATGACACAATTTTACTTATGTATTCAAAACAGCCATTAACTGAGATCACAGCTTTTGGATTCAAGATGTGCATTGAACTCAGTAGGTGAAACTTAACACACCACAGTAGCATTTTTACTTCATTCTCAAATAAGAGCAAATATGTATCATTCGAAACACTTTTTAAAATGGTTTGTATAGTGGAGGGAAGGGCTAAACTTGCTCTCAAGTATGCAGGCAAAGAATTGATGTCTGATCATAGCAGCTTCATGCAATTCTTTCTAAGAACTGGGAAAACCCTAACATCTGAGCTAGAAGGTGGAAGATGTAGTGGTTCGAGTGCTGGATAGGACTCTTGAAGATTAGGGTTCAAATCTCTGCTTAGCCTGATTGGTGACATCAGGCAACCTACCATCTCTCAGCCTCAGAGAAAGGCAAGGGCAAACCACCTTTGAACAAATGTTGCCCAGAAAATCCTGTGAGGTTTCCCACAGTGTTCCTATAAGTCAAAAATGACTTGAAGGCACACAACAAAAACAGCATATAACATCTTAAATGTCTCTCTCTATATCTGTATATTTATTGATATTTCTGATTGACCAGCAATGTTGTAGCAAGTCATTTCAGCTCTTGCCAATATACTATGTATGCATACTGATTCTCTCTTTCTCTCTAATCTATATTAGCCTTTCTTAAACTGCCTTAGAAGAATCTTCTAAATAATTTTCAGATTGGTTTTGTTTTATGGCATTCCCATGAATTTCATAGGGTTTTCTTTGGCAAGAAGTACTCAGAGGTGGCTTCCCTAGTTCCTTCCTCTGAAAGATATCCCACAGCAACTGGTATTCATTGGTAGTCTCTTATCCAAATACTAACCAGGGTTGACCCTGCCTAACTTCTAAGATCAGACAGGATCTGGTGCTTTTAGGGTATTTAGTCACTCATTTTGAATACTATTTTCTATTAAAATATGCATTTCTTTGTTTACTATTTCCTAATGCATTAATCTGTGTACATGTTTTTTGAGCAGCAAACTCCATGCAAAACCTAGAGAGGTGCAAATATAAAAGGATAACTAAGGCCCTTTCCACACGTGGGGTGTGAATTGGGCAGAAATGGGACTCACCGGATTTTTCCTGCGTCTGGGCGAGTCCGTCACGAAGAGCAGCAGGGCGAGTCCGTCGCCCCGCAGTTCTCTGGTGTCCAAAATGGCGGCATCCGGTTGGTGGAGGCTCTCCACCAACTGGGGAAGCTCACCAGCCAAAAGCCCGTCCCTGGAAGATCTGCAGGCACGCACTTGCGCATGCCTGCAAACCTGCTTTGGAGCGCGGGGACAGAGCTACATGGAGTTGCATGCTCCATGCTTTTTAAAAACCTCTAAAAAGAGGTTTTTAAAAAGCACGCTGCGCGACCAGTCGCGCAGAACCAGACTGGGGGGTGGAACTACAAAAAGTAGTCCGCCCCAGTCCACTGTACGGTGTAGAAGACCTCCGTCGGAAGTCGCTCTACACCATTTTAAATGCCTGGTGCAGAAATGGCCCATATTTTCAGTTTGGTCATTTGGAAAATGTGAATTCGTAAGTTAACATTAAAATGTGAACAAAGTGGGGTTCTCCCCCAATCCAGTGAAAGTTTTACCAAAGCTGGGTAGAAAAAGGTACCCTTCTGGCTGATGACTTCCATGTTATTGAAGTAGTAGACTGCTCACCAATTTTTAATCTGAACCTGAAAGGAACAGCCTAAGGAACTGAATCACATTCCTCCAATAGGTTCAGCACCTTGGATAGCTCCTTTCAGGCTTGCTTAGAGACTGGATTCATCACACTATTGATATGGAAGCCACAATACAGCACTAGCAAGGTAGTATTAGAATTAGCTAGAGTTTTCCCACACTGAAATATGGGTGCGAGGCGTTGATAGCATGCAAAATGGGTTTCTTGGTGCTTCTGTTGGATGGAGCTCTCTAATTTTAATTGGTTCCAACATACTCATTGAAACTGACAATACATCAGACACGCAGATTTTCCTTGCTGCTGCTGTGTGCCTTCAAGTCCTTTCTGACTTATGGCAGCCCTAAAATCACAGATTTTTCTGGGCTGAAAGTGTGTGATGTGCTGACTGGGGAATCTGGTGCCGGCTCAAGTTTAGGATTTTCACTGGACAACTTGATTAGAGGGACTTAGGAGACCACTTACAATTACCTTTGGTGAGAACACAGGAGAAGACCTTCTCAGTGGCTGCTTCCAGGTTCTGGAACCTCCTTCCTAGAGAGGTTAGATAGGGTTACCATACATCCTCTTTTTCCCAACCACACCCTCTTTTTCAGAGCTAACATTTCTGTCGAAGTGAATTTGTGAAATGTTCAAGGCTTCTTAAAATTTCTGCTGCTGCTTCTTTCTCTGCCCACCAGTGTGGCCTTCTTATTGCTGCTTTGCTGGCTTCATCAGGAGCTCTGCTAGGAGAAGAGATGGAGACCAATCCAGTGCAGTGCTCAGAAAGAAAGGGACAATGAATTAGTGGTGGGAGGGAAAAAGAGAGACAGATTCAGAGGGGGAAAGCCAAGTGAGGAGGCTAAGAGACCCTCTGGCTACACAGGGGAAATGAAACAAGGTGGCTTGGTGGAGTGATTGAGGTGGCTTTCAAGAGATGGGGAAGGGAAGGAAACGTTGTTTAAAGGCAATGAAGTTTAGGAATATTCTTAGTATCAGTTATCACAGGTTATAAAGTAGGGTATTTAAAGTGAGAGTTATCATGGCCATCAGTGAGTTGAAGTAGTCAACCAATAACTGTGTTCAGTTTTTTGCTTTTCAGAATATGAAAATTCCAGGTTAGGCTGGTGCCTTCCTTGCTATAGTTTTGTTGGCAGGTGAAGACCTTTTTCTTTTGGCAGAACTTTGAGGGCTGACTGTTCAGGGGGAAAGGGCATTTCATTTTTTGTTGTGTTTTTATTTGTTGTTCTTTTTTTAAAAATGGTTATGCCTCATTTTAAATGGTTATGCCTCATTTGGAATACTGTGTCCAGTTCTGGGCACCTCAATTCAAGAAAGATGTTGACAAGCTGGAAAGTGTCCAGAGGAGGGCAACCAAAATGGTGAAGGGTCTGGAAGCCACGCCCTGTGAGGAACAGATTAGGGAGCTGGGTATATTTAGTCTGCAGAAGAGAAGGTTAAGAGGGGACATGATAGCCATGTTTAAATATTGGAAAGGGTGTCATGTTGAGGAGGGAGCGGGCTTGTTTTCCGCTGCTCTGGAGACTAGAACAAGGAGCAATGGATTCAAGCTGCAGGAAAGGAGATTCCACTTGAACCTCAAGAAGAACTTCCTGACGGTCAGAGCTGTCCAGCAGTGGAATATGCTGCCTCGGAGTGTGATGGAGTCTCTTTCTTTGGAGGTTTTTAAGCAGAGGCTGGATGGCCATCTGTTGGGAATGCTTTCAGGGTGTTCCTGCATAGCAGGGGGTTGGACTTGATGGCCCCTGGGGTCTCTTCCAACTCTACGATTCTATGATTCTATGCTTCTATGCTTTTATTGATAGTGTAATTATATTTTTAAGTTTAATATGATGAATTTTTTTTGGCAGTGTAAACTGCTTTCCCAGACTGGGAAAAGGGTGGGATGATGATGATGATGATGATGATGATGATGATGATAATTCAATGTCTGAGGCTATGATTTTTACAGCTTATATAATTTATAATTTTGCCATTTTTAAAATAATTCCAGTGTAGGGTAGTGGTCTGAGCATTGGACTATAACCCTGGAGAACAGATATTGATTCCCTGTTCAGCCATGGTAATCCACCAGGTGACCTTGGATGAGTCACACACACTCAACCCCGGAAAACCCCATGATAGGTTCACCTTAGGGTCACCATTAGTCAAAAATTACTTGAAGGCACAAAACAATGAAAATAAAAAAGCTTTGTCTTCAGATTCAATGACTCAGAATAAATAGTGTTGGCATTTGTACACCTAACAGAGTCACCTATTCCATTGTGTGCATTAGTGCCTCCCTCTCTTCTTTTTCCTCTGCTTATTTTTAAGCAGTGTTTCACTGAAATTCAATTAAACATATCTGTCAAAACAAACTTTGTAGAGTAATTAAACCAACTGGAATTTTAACTCGTGCTTTTACATGTATCAGTGTCCTACACATTTGATTTTGTGAGCCTGAGAAATGCAAAATTTTTGTAAGGCCCCTAAATGTAATAAACATCTCATATGCAATACAAAGTGTGCAATTGATTGTTTGTGTGTTTTGAAGGAAAATTTCTAAGTTTCATTTTTTTAAAAAAGGCATTCTTGTAGATTAAATATTTAGAAAATCAATGATGTATTGCATTGGCAAACTACTTATTTACAGAACGTGCAGCTGTGTGTGTTTAAAAATCATTTTCAAAGGATTCAGTGGAAAATACAATGATAATTGGATGTCTATGCAGTGAAATTCTTATATTTATGTAGTATAACATTTTCTTTACTACCCAGGAATAGTGTTTTGAAGATAGCACTTATGTACATATATTCTGTATATGGTAGGATTTTAAAAATTTATCAGTCAATGATCTAAATACTTCATGTTTTGACACTTGCTCAAAATACGATAATAACCTATGGAATAAATTCTGGAATTCATTGCCATAAAATGTAGCTATATCTACTAACCTGAATGGTTTTAAAATGAGTTTTAATAAATGTATGATAGATGGGGCCATCAGCGCTACTGATCAGAATGGCTGACAGTATCTGAGGCAGTATATCCTTTTATTTCAGTTGCTGGGGAATATGAGATGGAGGGTGTAGTTGCATCTTTATTTTGTTGGCAGGTTCCCATAGGCAACTGATGGTCACTGTGTGAATGAAATGCTGGATGACACAGGGCAGAAGTGGGCAACTGCCCCTCCAAGGGACTATAGAGGGCTGTACTCTCATTGTCTCCAAACGTCCCCATCCCATAAAATTCAGAGATAATACTTATCCCCAGATAGCTAATATAACCTCCAAACTTGCGTGTATGTCTGTGTGCTATAAACCATTTCACCAAATTTTTCAGTCCCTTTCCAACTTTTTAAGGCATGTGCTTGGCCTTTGTTTAAAGACATGAGTTTCATGATCCAGTCATGTCCTATTCTGAAAAACACCCAAACAAGGCTTAGAGATGTAGGGATTCCCAGAAATGGCAAGTAGCAGCCCCCAGAGGCTTGGTTGACCATGCTGGGGCAAAAATCCATCTCCCAGTTGGGAAGATGCATTCTCTCCAGCTGTCATGTTCAAACAACACCCACTAACTGAGCTGAAACTCGTTCACTAATGTCCATTTCCCCTCCAACCATCCCAGCCTGGCAGGAATAATCCCAACTGATCCTGAGCTGCAGCTGGAGTATTACCTGTGGAAGGTTCAGGAACTGTACTACTAGCCTCTTACAACTGCTCCACCATTTGCCAGTTGGTTTTCAGGCACAATTCAAAGTGCTGGTTATGACCTATAAAGCCTTGTATCACTCAGACTGTAACTCTCTGTATGGGCCTGCGCAGGCCCTGAGATCATCAGGAGAGGCCTTTCTCTCAGTTCCACCATCATCTCAAGCACAGTTGGTGGGGATGAAAGATAGTGCCTTCTCAGTTGCTGCCCGTGGACTCTGGAACTCACTTCTGAGAGAGGCCAAAAGGGTCCCCTCCTTGCTATCCTTCTGGTGACAGGAGAATCTTTTTATTCTATCAGGCTTTTAAAACAGAATGGGCTAAGAGGTGCTGTATTGTTTTAAACTGAACTGTTTTATTAGCTTTTGTATCTTTTTAACTGCATTTTTAAAGTGTACATTTGAATTGTTTTAATACTATAGTTTAATTCAATTTTAATGTCCACTTTTTGGATGTTTTTATCTATGTTGTCTTTTTTTAAAATTGTGCACAACCTTGATTACCAATTTTGGGAAAAAGGCAGGATACAATAAATATCGTCATCATCACCATCGTCACCACCACCATCATCATCATCATTTTTTATTTTTATTTTATTTATTTATTTGTATCCCGCCTCTCCATATAGATCAAGGCGGTGAACAATTTAGCATGTATTTCGAAACATTTTTCTATACATGCCCCCAACAAGCTGGGTACTCATTTTACCGACCTGCGAAAGGATGGAAGGCTGAGTCAACCTTGGGGCCTGGCAGGATCGAACTCACAACCTTGTGGTTTGTGGCTTGCAGTACTGGCATTTAACCACTGCACCACCAGGGCTCCCATCATCATCATCGTCATCATCATCATCATCATCCCTACCGCTCTTTGTCAGCTGCTTTTCAAATGTCCCGGCTTCTTTCTTCTTCTCCCATCCCCCCTTTTGTCTTCACCTTACTTCAATTGCTGCAGATTGAATTTAAAGTGCAAAAGTAGTTTGTATTCTATTAGTACAGTAGGAGGGAGTGGAGAGAAGGAGGCAGAATCTTGCCATCCCCAATAGGCTCAGGCAAAAACATCTTCTTCTAGCGCCTGTGTTATTCCTTATTAATAACTTTTGCTGTCTTGTGCACAGTCTGATGTTGCTTGGCCACGTGTGTCCCAGATTTGTGAAATGTTGTAGAGTGGAGGAATTCTTGAGAGGCTACTTCCTTGGCCTGCCTTTCTTTCTTAGTATTGGTAGGTTGTGATATTCTCCCCACACAACACTAAGCCTACTAAGAATATATTGGTTTTCGCAAGGGTCTTCTCACAGTGCCTCTGCTATTTTGCTCCCATTATTTCCTTTCTCATGGTCAGATTCTGTACTGAGCAGTGACTTTCTGATCATGAAAAGAAAATTGGGAGTTGAAGAACATAAAGCATTGCAGCTCAATGAAAGTGATCGCAGCTACTGTAGGTAGGCAAAATCCAACAAAAAATTGAACTCATCAACTTTCTACAGTGCAGCCCATGCATGTTTCTGCTGAAGTAAATGAAAATGAATTCAGTGAATTTTACTCCAAGGTAAGTGAGCCAGCATGGTGTACACAGCCAGCATGGTGTAGAGGTTAGAATGTTATACTATGACTCTGGAGCCCAGGGTTCAAATCCCTGCTCAGCCATGGAAACCCATGGGGTTGAGTAAGTTCTTCTGTCTCAGGGCCTTTCCACACTACACGGTTACGGTGCTATTATTCCACTTTCAACATCCTATGGAATCCTGGGGTTTGCAGTAAACTACAAACACCAGGATTCCATAGGATATTGAAAGTGGAATAATAGCACTGTAACAGTGTAGTGTGGAAATGGCCTCAGCCTTGAGGAAGATAGAGACAACCCCCCTTCTGAATAAATATTGCCAAGAAAACCTCATGACAGGTTTGGCTTAGGGTCCTTGTAAGCTGGAAATGACTTGAACATACACAACAGCAACAAAGTATGCATAGAATTGTACTCATAAACGTTTTTGTAAGCAAATCACAACACACAATTAAATTTAAATACATTTTGCTGAGGTTTCACTACTCTACAAAGTGGATGGTTTATTTAAAAAAAATATAAAAGTAAAAATTCTAATGTGTGTTCAAAAGATGCAAATTTGACATTTACTTTGCAACATGTGCTGCATAAAGGTCCATAAAGCAGCTTTGCCAAACTGCATGAGACTCCTTCACGACCAACATGCAGCAGAAACCTTTGTGGTTCCCCCAGTGTTGCATCCAATGGGGCAGTTTCTTCCAGCTTTGGACCCTCCATAAGAGCTGGATTAGAACTTTCATAACCATAGCCAGAATTGGAGTTCCACCCACAGGATAACAACAACTTTCTGCATAAATTAATGCATGGAGAAATGTGTCTTTATAAGAGAATTTTTTGTTTTTTAAAAAAACACCCTCTAAAATGCATCAACTTTGCAACATCAGTGTTTCTGACAAGTTCTTGTTTGCACTGTGAATTTGGTACTATATAGGATCATGGGCGTGAACTTTGCTTAACCTCCTGAAGTTTAATTATTGAATGTGAAATTTGTATATTGACAAACCTCTGTTTGTAACAACAATAATGCCATATTGGCCTAGACTGTTCTATTTAAATGAGGTGCTTATGCTTCTTTTTTAATTTATTGTATCTTTGGAGATCAAGTACTGAATTTTTAACAGCAGAATTCACATATTCACTCTAGTCTGCTAATCAGAAATGTTCTCCTTTTAATAAGTTCTAAAAATAACAACAACAACAAAATTCCTTTCCATATTGATTTCTTTGGTTCCTCTGATTGCAATGCAACAACAAACCTTAAGTAAACATATATTCATGATGCAGAGTAAATCTTAACAATGATATCCTTAGGATTTGCAGCATTGTGTCATCAACAGAGCTTTATTCAAGGCTGTGTTGTTGTCTTTTGTTGTCAGCAAAGACTTGTTCACTTCTTAAGGCTTCCCAGATCTCCAGTTAATTTTTTCATTCTTACATTTGGTGTCACCTTGCTGTGCTCACTACAAAGCAATTTAGCATAATCTACTGGGAACCTCTTCAGTATTAAGTCCATCAGTATGAATGAGAGGCTTGCAAGAAGACTGTTCCTGTGATTTGTGTGGAAAAGATCCTGGTACAATGTGGCCTTTATCTTTACAATGTGCATTGCTTTGCAAAGCATATGATCTCTTCTATCTGTCAAAAGGGTCAGGCTCAAGATATTTTTCTGCCTGTAGTGAAGAACAAGATGGCATTTGTTTCCTTTAGAGATGTAAATCTCTGTACATTTTGTTTGCAGAAGTAAGAATAAATAATATTTCTCCTCATTGTGAGAGAATTGTTGGAATTGTTGCAGTGTTCAAAGACTATTCAGACTACGGGACATATTGTGTGAAAAAGATGCACATTGGTTTATTTGTGAAGACAATGGCAAACAAGTTTTGTGCACAGAAAATAACATTTCTGCCCAGAATACAAGTCTCCTGTGTGGAAAACAGCAATTTCTGTGCAGAAAATGCCGTTTTCTTCACAAATCCATGTGTTTTTTCTCATATAGAGCAAGTTCTACACTGTGAAGATTATTATTGCCTGTCTAGAATTCTCATTGTCAGGTTTTGCTGACACTTGAAAAACTCATTTATTGTGATTTATTGGATATTTGTGAAATATCCTTTCCATCCTTGCTTTCCCAATTCAAGTACAAAAGCTGACAGGAGTGCTGTTTGAATATCGGAAATGGAAGAACATCCTCCATCATACCTGTGGGCAACAGGCTGTTTAAGGAAACAAGACAGGTCATGTGACACCAAGCCCAGTTCTTAGAGGGAGAAAGATGTCACAGTCTGGGAAGGAACATCATGTGGACTGCTGCTGCTGCCTTGGAGCATCTGCCCAGAGGTGGTTAGGTTGAAGTAGAGACAGGGTGTGGAGAAGGGTTTTTGGACTGCAACTCCCAGTATCCCCTGCTTTGGGAGTTTGCCATGCATAAAGAAAAGGTAATTTCACACATCCCTGCCACATACACAAAAGGCACTGAAGCAGACTGTATCACCAAAACTTGGAAAGATTACTTTTTTGGACCATAACTCTCAGGATCACTCAGCCAGCAGGGTCAGTGACCATGTTGGTGGGGGATTCTGGGAGTCACAGTCCACAAACAAATTAGTCAAAGCTTCAGTCAGAGAATGCTTCCACTTGCAAAGAGAAGCTCTACTGGTACATGTGTGTGCATATCTGTTTGTGGGCAGGTTCTGCTTGGATAGCAGAAAGTAATGGTCAGGTCTTCTTCTGGTAGCAGTCACAAGCAGAATGCCCCCAGATTGGATATTCCATGGGCAGGCCTGGTATTTATTTGTTTGCTATTTATTATTAAGCACATTCATATAGTACCTCTCCTCCATGAGCTCAAGACAGCATAAATGGTTGTCCTGCTTCCAGAGTTATTGTCATAAGAATCTCATGAGGTGATTCAGAGAGAGATTGGCTTGCAATCACCTAGTGTGTTTCATAGATCATTGGGAACCTGGATCTCCCATATCCTGGTCTAAACCACTGTACTACTATGGCTTATTGAACCTTCTAGATCGATTCTGAATGAGGGACTCAGTCCCAGTCTTCTGCCCATACCAGCCTGGAGCTTTTTTAGGAATCCGCCCTGTTGTAACCAATGGGAGTAACATGACAACTTCTCTTACTGTATTTGCTTCAAAAATAGCCCATTTAGCTATTTGGGGCAGGATGCACTACTAGAGAAAGAATATTTTCTCCAGTCCCCTAAAGAAGTGTTAACCACTAGATAATACTTTATATTTGACCTCAACTTATCCTTTTTGTCTAGTACGCTACCTCAGATATAACCTGTGATGTTTCTTGGTACTGCTACTGTCAGCTGCCTCAGAAATCCTGTATGTTTCGCCTAAGGCAAGAGGCAGGTGTCTGTGCTGTTTTCCAGCCTTGTATTTTCAGAAACAGGGATCCACTGTTCCACCTTCATTCCAGAGGACACTGCTAGATGCTGTGTAATACCTCCCACTGGCCCACTGGGCCTGCATTCTCCATCTTGGGACACAGTTTAAACACAGACCTTGTAGCTTAACCATCTAGCCAATTCTTTTGAACTTCCATGGTCCTCACAACACACATTTTTAGAAAAAAAAAAACTACTTGAAGAGTTCTGGAGAACTCAAAAACATGCATTCTATTGTGGAATTAAAGTTTGTCTTAATCCAGTTGGACAGTGTATTTTGCTTTAAAATCCCTGTTCTTTTAGAGAAACAACTTTCTACCCTGATCAGTTCAGTCTGCTACAGATGAGGTAGTGAACCTGTTTTGTTGCTTCTTCAGGGCCCCACTTAGGATTTCTCAGCACTTTGATGTCAAACTCAGAGGACACAAGATTCCATCTAAGAATATTTTCCCAAACATATGAGACATATGAGTGGCTTAAGTTATTGAACATATACTTATAGACATAAAGTTAAAAATGTTCCCTTTTGCAGACTAGACTGCTTACTGACATAAGAAGTCTGAGACTGTAAGTAGCAACAATGCAGAAATAATGACATTTTGATGAAAAAGTGGAAGTACTGCTATGGATATAATTTTAAAATCACTGGACTGCAGGGACGTTTATTCTCAGTGATTGCTGCAAATCAAATATTGATGAAATCAGATTAAGTGTTAATAGGGCAATTTATTTCATCACTGGAACATGTAATTCTTCACATCTATTCATTAGATTATAGCCTGTAATGCTATGTCTTCTTATAAAAAGATTTATTGTTGAGCATTACATTTTTTTTTTAAAAAAAGGGTTCTTTTGGCACTGGATGGGGGAACAGGACATGAATAACTGGGACAGAACAGCAAACAATTTACACAATCAGATTGGCTTGTGGAATGGTCAGTTAATTGCCTGAAAATGCCAGGACTCTGTGTATCTCTTAGTAATTCATTGGGAGAAGAACCAATGTAACAAATGGACAGCAGCAGCAGTAGCGGCAACAAGAAAAATGCTGTACAAACTCTGTTCTTTGAGTACCAAAAACTGTAAAAAGGAGGAATACTGGAAAACGAAAATGGCTCCTGTCATAAGGTTGCCATCTTTTTCTTGGTGGCAGTGGAAGTTAGTGGGTTCCATGTTGGAAGGACAGTAAATCCATACCAGGTTTTAGCTCAGATCTTAAGGGAGCTATCCAAGGTGCTGAACCTACATAAATGATAGGTTCCAACACCTTGCATAACTCCTTTAGAGATCAAACTAAATCCCAGTGTACTTAGAAATCCAACAGGTATAACTTTCTCCATCACTACATCTCCTTGTTGGGAAAACTACACATGTTCATTCCTGCACATTATTCAACATTTAAAGATTCAAAGTCTCCCACAGGAAAAATATTGTCTATTCTTCTCCTCTCTTTTTTAACAAAAAAAAACTAGTAATCTGTGCGTCTAGGTATCTTAGAAGCTTGTCTTGATTTTGTTGCATTTCTTAAAATCCAACTCTTATCCTTTGTGAAACTTTGTTTTTGCTTTACACATGGGCATTTGTATACACTTTCCATAAGATATTTATTTATTTACACACTTTCACTAAGTATGCATTATTGTACATATTTTCTCCACAGGTGAAAGCATGCTTCTATACATTTTTTTTATTGTAGATATTTTAGTATTTTTAAAAGAGTACATAAAATATTGGGTATATATAATGTTCTTCCAATGTGTGGGCTTGTGAGACAAGGTATACTTTGCCTTGCAATGAATATCATGGATAATTTTATCAAAGCTTTCAAAACTAATTGGATTCCTTTCTGTCTATAGCAAAAAACAAAACAAAAAAAGGAAACACCTGAAAGGTTTAACACACGAGTGGAAATAGTACAGCCATCCAGATGTTCTTGGATTGTAACCCTAGCAGTTCTAGCTAGAATAGCCAGTGATGAGGGATGCTGGGAGCTGTAGTCTAGCAATATGTGGAGGACTACAGGATTGCTGTTCCTGGTTTATCATCTAAACAACAGAAGGCCAATGTCTGAGCAACATCACACAGTCATAATTCTTGTTTTAGACAGAGACATTCTGATATGAACACTACACTCTCTCCTCCAGAATGAGGTCCAGCACTGCCTTCAGTTCAGGTAGCCAATTTCTTTGTGCATTTCTCTTGTACAAATCTTTGGGCAAGTTACAGAACTGTGTGTATCAGGGAAAGGAAGAAGCAGTAATTGCATGGCCCAAATTAAGCTTTAGAATGTTTGACTGAAAACAGGCCAAGTGGGATTAATTTTATGCTTAGTGCAATGATCACATTTTAAAGTGAGAAGAGAAGAGAAGAGACGGTAGTTTATGAAGTCAGTTAATGCATGCAACACAGGATCAGCCCCTTGAAAGAGAAATAGCCCCCCAATCCCCTTAATGGTTCAAAGGAAGGAAAAAGCAACAATGGATTGAAAGCAGTTTAATGTTAAAGGTGATCAGAGATGCAGTCAAGGACTGACTGTGTACCACTTCCTTGGCTTCCCTGGGACCATTTAGAAATGAACACTGCAAATACGTGCAATCATAAAGTTTGAAACAGTTTGCAAATTTAAATAGAATTTTAAATTAAGCTGCAGCAATGGAGCATATTTTGTTCTGTTGCCAGCACACATGCAGTCTTCCAAAATGCACCAGTATAAGACTTGCTTGCAGAAATCTCACTACTCAGCAGTTATTGCAGGGAACCTTAAAGTACTAAATAAAGTGCAAGAACATACCTATAAATACACAATACAAGGAAGTTACTGTTCCATTGTATTACCTAATTCAAAGTAAAAAGGACCTAATTCTTGTCCCTAGTAAACACAGCTTTTCTCTCCTCCATTTCGCTCTCTCCCTTTTTTCCTAAACTGAACTAGCAGGTACTGCTTCTTCTTTAGGGTTTCCTCACCAAGTGGTCCAAACCAATAATTTGTAGGAGATATAGTAGATCTGACCCCTTTTCTTCAATTACAATTCAGCTTAGATGGGCACATTATGTCTACTCTTATTTGCAACAGCTTCAGTTTATAAGAATAGTTACAGGGTCTACTGATTATGAATAAATTTAGCTAGGAAGGAGATATATTACATGTTAATCCTGGGGTTGCCAAATTTTCTGGAAATCAATAATGAATATGTGATGGAGGCCAATATAATGCTCATTCGGGTCTCACAAAGATCACCATCTCTTGTGAGATCTCAGGCCACCTGCAAGATTTCAAATCTCCTGGGAACCCCCAAACCTATGAAAATGTTGTGGTGGCACACCAGTCATCATGAGATGAGAATGTTACACTATTGCCTGGCATCGAACTGCCAGGACAGAGAGGAGGAATTGCCATGCCATGCCAGCTACAATCCCCGCAGAAAGACCCTCTGGCATTTGGCATGTAACAGTTAATCACTGCTTAGTCCTTTGAACCAAATGGCAATGTCATACCCTCCAATTGTACTGATTTGGCAGGGACGGTCCCATTTAATTCTCCGCCAGCTTTATATGTCTTGAATCCAGGTTATCAGAAGGACCATTTCTACTTTTATAAACCCATTAGTGTATATACCTGGGGTTGCCCAGGATTTTATTTTCTCATAGGTAATATTTGTTAGAAATACCTTAGGAATTACCTTACCTTACCTTAGGAATTAAATGCTGTTGAAATACACGGATTTGAGATCCTGTGTCTCTAATTCCCCAAACTGTCTTGTCTAGTACCTGTAACTTTCCCCCATATTCCCCAATCCAATCTGTATTCAGAGTTAATAACATACAGAGGTTGGGTTCCTGAGGGAAATACACTGGCCTCCTCCTTGTTGCTAGGCCTTGTCTCCATAGCAACCAGCCTATTCAAGACAGGCCCAAGAGTTCTCTGGCTGAGAATTCTAAAGGTCCCAACTGCAAACCTCAAGATTCCTTAGAATCGTCTTAGGTAGTCAATCATATGAGGTCTTCTTGCCTGACACAGTCAATCATATGAGGTCTTCTCTGCCTGACATGGACAAATAGACAAACTTTGACTTTTATATATTAGATTAGAGCTCTAATATCATTTGGAGTAATCCTTCACTCTGCCCTACCAACTTCTCAAGCTTGTTTAGTAGGAACAAGGGAGAAGACCTTCTTGGAACTCCCCCTCCTGGTCTCATTCTGTTAGCAGATCAAAGCATGTTTGTGTCCTCTGGCTTTTACAAACTGACTTGGGTTGGATTTTTAACGTTGCGTGGTGCTGTTTTCAAGGTTTATATATAGTCTTTTAATGAATTTTAAGATTTTTTTTTAATGTTTAATGTTTTAACTTTATTTGACTTTTTAAAAATTGATTTATACTTGAATTAATGCTTTTGTATTGTTTTTAACTTGTGGTGTTTTCAACATGCTTGAGTCCCATTATTGGGAGAAAGGTGGGATATAAATGAATAAAATAATAAATAAATAAAACTCTACTTTTTCAGTGTTTTAAAATGTTCCAGTTTCTCTCTCCTCCTTCCATTCTCTCTCCCCTCCATCCTTGGTTTAATTCAGTTTCTGCAAATTGAATTCAATGCACAAAACCAGTGGCAGGGTGAAGAGAAATGTGGGGGGAATGCTGTCTTTCCCGGAATGCTCATCAAAAGAAAACTGCTGCAGTGTCTCCCAGCATGTCTGTTCTGCTTCATTTATAACTTTTATCATCTTGACCTACCTCTGATGTTGCTTGGCCACACATGCCCCAGTTTTCATCTGTGAAATATTGGAGAGTTTGCAATATCAGTTGTGCCTACGCAGCAGATTGTCCAACATCCGGGCCTCCATTTTCTTTGGAAAGCTTTCCCACAACATAATAAAAAGGCTCTGTCATCCTAGGAGTCCTTCTCCCAAGTGAAAAGGCCTCTTTCTGCCACTTCCATTGGGGAAAATAAATGACATTCTTGTAATTCTATAAACAAATTCCCAGGCTGAACAAACAAACACAGTGGATCCTGAAACCTTTCAAGTAGCTTTGGCAGAGGCCATATCTGCAATTTAGCATTTCCATTTTTTTAAGCTTAAAAACATTTTAGAGGCATCATCAAGTTTCCAGCTATGCTTCTATTCCTCCCCCCCCACTCTGTACTATGCTGTTAATTGTCTAAATGTGAACACAAAATTCTACTGGCAGCTTGCCTTTGGGCAATGTGTAGCTTGTGCTTTTAACTACAAAAATCTCTATCCAGTGTCTCTATTTGGCCCCAAGAGAGGGCATTTATTACTGGCTTGGTTTTCTAATGGGTACAATATAAAATGATATGGCTGACAGCAATTGCCCCCTGTAGGCCATGTCACTAGGAATAATACATTCATTTTCTGTGCTTCTTAAAAAGAAATAAAACTTCTCCAGCTTAGCTATTTAGTGTTCATATTTATGCAGAGAGCTATAATTCCACCCTTCCCAAAGGGACTGGTAGCATTCTACAGAAATTATTTTCATCATTGTCATGGATCATCTGTGTACCATTGTAGTCAATGCAAACAAAATACAATTCAGGGTATAGCTAAAGTCCCTGAAAACTACCATTTTAAGGCCATTTCTGCACTACACTGTTATAGTTCTATTATTCCACTTTCAACATCCTGTGGAATCCTGGGGTTTGCAGTTTAGGGAGGGGCATTTAGAATTCTCAACCAGAGAGCTCTTTGGCCTCAGTAAACTACAAACCCCAGAATTCCACAGGATGTTGAAAGTGGAATAATAGCATTATAACAATGCAGCGAGGAAATGGCCTAAGTTTCAGAGCTTTTGGGGGGAAAATGGACTCTAACTCTTCGTATCCTCAGCTGATATTAATACTGACCTGTGGCCATGCTAGCTGGATTATCTTGGGCGATGTAGTCCAAAAAGTATTTTCTTTCTCTAAGCTCTGCTTGTTTCAACATCACTTTTACTTGAGATGCAGAGGACTGACCACTGAGGCTGTGTAACAATTCAGAACCTGTGATGTTATGTCCAAGATGCAATTGCAAAAGCAAGTGCACTAGTTACATATGCTTATGATCAAGGTGCCAGTAAGTCCAACAAATGCTCCCTCTAGCTTGCTAATGACAGCTGGCAGTACTAGAAGTTACTGAATCAAAGCCCACGTCAATGCTGGCAGGCACTGTGCCTGATTATCCACAGACAGATGGTAGCAGAGTAGTGGCCATACCCAAATACAGTGCGACAGGGAAAATAAAATCTTTTAAAAGCTTTCATCTGGACTTTGTAGAGGTGCTTGTTTTAGGAGAGAAGTTGGTGGATGAGGAACAACAGGTTCTAGATAATGATCACATTTTAAACACCATTGAAATCTGGCTTTCCTCAGGCGATAACTGTCATTAGAATTTAAAAGGAAGGCTGAGATGGGGACTGCAGAGCAATTTGGAAGGGCCAATAATTAATGAACTCATGTGTGCAGAACTAAGTAGAAGGCTTGAGAGATGAGACAGGAAGAGAAACTCAGGCTATTTCCTCACCACACTGTTACAGTGCTATTATTTCATTTTCAACATCCTGTGAAATTCTGGGGTTTGTAGTTTCCTAAGGCCAAACAGCTCTCTGGCTAAGCATTCTAAATGCCCCTCCCTAAACTGCAAACCCCAGGATTTCATAGGATGTTGAAAGAGGACTAATAGCTCTATAACAGTGTAGTGTGGAAATGGCCTTAGTGACCAAAAAGAAGACATGGACTAAGGGAACAGCTACCTGGAGGTGACTGGACACAGCAGTACAGAGACAGATGAGAAGGGACAGAGAGAGCTAGGAACTGAATGCACATTTATTGAAATCATCTCCTTTGGGTTTGTATAACCCCTGCGTGAATCTCAGTAGTAACTAACGTTGCCTGAAGCAACTAAATCCTCTTCCGGTAGATCTTTTGTTCCTTTTTGTCTTCTTCATTGTGTGCTATTACCAAGAAACAGAAAGATGTTCAGAGGCTCTTTTTTGGCCTGGGTTTTCATTTCCCCCTTTTAGCCAGTTACATAATAAATGAAAGCTGCCCTGGCAGGGCAAGGCATTTTGCTGCTTAACATGAGGAAAAAGACAGAAACCTCTGCCCGTTCCATATACAAAAGGTAATTGGACTATCACTTTAATCCTTCTCTAGCAGTAACAGTAGGACGTACCTTTTGCTGCATGTTAAAGCAGCAGAATTAGGAACGTTATTATTTCTTTTAAAAAAAGAATGGATTAATTGACTCATTATTTTGATCATTACTTCTTACTATTAGAGTGGTCTAGAAAGGTAACACATTAACTTACCTGTTACCAACTAGTTACCACCATTGTAACTGTTCTGACTTTACACAATGCATCAAAATACTTTTGTCTGCCTCCAAGTGGCCAGTTCAGATGCTGCATCTTGGACATTTTGAAACTATGCAAAAAACATTAAAGTGTAATCCTACCTGACTGCAGCATGAGGCAGTCACCAGAGTGACTCTCCCCCTCCTACTGTTCAGACTGAGTTAGTACACACATCCCATAAAGAGTAATAGGCAGACAAGCAGTTCCCATTTCACTGAAAAGTAGTTTATAGCAATGGCTTTACAAGCAAAAACAAACAAACAAACCATTCTGGCTTGTTACTGCAAAAAGCAGCTGCTAGAAAAACAAGTTACTTCCTAATTCTGAGCTAAGCAGGTAGAAGCCAGGCTGCAAGGGCACATAGCTCTCTTCCAACACCTTATTTCTGCTTCCCAGCATCTGTCTCTTGAGGTGAACACCTCAATTTGCTCAATGGTAGGACAAGCCCAGATCATTTTGACACTGCTGGGGAATGGTTTCATCCTC
Organism: Ctenosaura bakeri; assembly: GCA_948474755.1. Lineage (NCBI taxonomy): Eukaryota > Metazoa > Chordata > Lepidosauria > Squamata > Iguanidae > Ctenosaura > Ctenosaura bakeri. Next base: position 375,811 of record CAOLHI010000771.1, read on the forward strand.
TTGGTGGATGCCTTTGTTGGTATTCTAAGGCCAAGGCTTGATAGATAAGCAGGGTCATACTGGATCAGATGCAAAGTCTCTCTGGTCTAACATTCTCTCCAGAATGGTCGGCCAGCTGCCATTGGGAAGCTCACAGCCAGATACAAATGAAAGGGCACCTTCCTTTCTTCTCCAAGGTCTGGTATTCAGATATAATATATTAAATAAATATCACCATGACTGCTTGCAGCCATTGACAGCCTTAATTTACATCAGGGATGGGAATCAAGTGGCCATCCATATATTAGATGGCAACGGCCAGTATTCTTCACCAATGATAATGCTGACTATAGAACTTGCAGTCCAACAACATCTGGAGATCCTCACAGCTCCTGCTCCTGTGCTAGATAATCATTATGTATCCTTCAGCAGGACAAGGCTCACTTAATTCATAGTGATGGATTGTGTCTTAAAGAAGAACATTTACTTTATTGGAAAGAAGATCTTTATCTCTACTATGTGAAAGTCAAAGATTGTGAGTGATCTTGTCTATTTGTCTGTGTCAAGGCAGGTGAAGACCTCATATGATTGGCTGGCTGTTAAGACTCTATGGAATCCTCCGGTTGGCAGTTCAGGGACGCGCTTTTAGAATTCTCAGCCAGAGAGCTCTGAATAGGCCAGTTGCTATGGAGACGAGGCCTAGCAGCAACTCCCTTCATGAACCCAACCTCTGTATATTAACAACTATGAATAGAGACTGGACTGGGGAATATGGGCATAAGTTACAGGTATTGAACAACACAGTTTGGGGAATTAGAGACACAGGATCTCAAATCTGTGTATTTTAACTACATCTAACTCCTAAGGTAAGGTACAGTAATTCCTAAGGTAATTCTAACAAGTGTTACCTATGAGAAAATAAAATCCTGGGCAACACCAGGTAAATATGCTAGTGACTATATATTTTCTCTTCAGACATTAAGGATTGTCTACAACTATGAATTGGATCCATCCCAAATTTCTCATCTGCCGTACAGAAGGAAAAACAATGTATTTATTTCTTAGACTGCAATCCTGTATGTGCTTATATAGAAGAAAGGCCTGCTGACCTCAGGATAGTCTACTTCTGAGTAAGCATGCATAGCATTGTTAGTGAAATAATATTAACCCTTTAATTGAACAGATTGAAAGCAAGCTCTGCTTGATTTGATGAACTTGGTTTAAAAAATGAAGTTTTTTTAAAAAAAATCATAGCTTGATTGAGAACCTAAGTTTAGTAACCCAGAAAACACAGATAAACAGTATAATGTTAAGTGATGGGAATCCTGTGCCCTCCAGATGTTTTTGAATTGCATCTCACAGAATTCTTCACCACTGGTTATGCTGGCAAGGGCTACAGGAGGTCTCAGTCTAACAACATCTGGAAATCTGGAGAATTCCCACCTCTGCTATATGTGCTTATTTGGAAGAAATTTCTGTTTTATTCCAGAGGTCTTCCTGATGTATCTTTGGATTCAGTAGTATCATTCTACTCATGAAATTGCCTCCATCAGTGAAACCAGGAGAGGCATGACTTTTATCCCTCCTGCATGTCCCCATCCCATGCATCTTCAGAATCTGCACCAAACTTTTTTTGGCATTGTTTCTGCAAACAGAAGAGAATGTAAGAATATTTCTTAGCCATATGCACTTTTTTTTCTTGTAATAATTCTTATTTTTCTCCAGGTAAGATTCCCCCACTTTGCATTCTATGCATTGCCCCATACTGAAACCTAAAGTGGAAAAAAGAACTTCTAAAGGCAAAAGATGGTCATTTTAGCCATCTGAAATTTTCCTCAGATTATTAACTGTTCCTCACTGAGGCAAGATGACTTAAATACTTTCTCTTCTCCCTGTATACTACCATACTACACAACTACAGTGCTATGATTCCACTTTAACTGATATCTCTACAGTGTAGAGGAATCCCGTGGCTTGTAGTTTGGAAAGGCACTTGAGCTCTCTGTCTGAGAAATCTAAATACCCCTCATGAAACTAAAAGCCTGAAGATTCCACAGGACAGAACCATGGCAGTTAAAATGGAACCATAACACTGTAGCTGTGTAGCATGAAAAAACTCTGAGTTGCTACAATAGTTTTAAGACTGTTACAATGAAGTCAGAGAATAAGACCTTCCAGACCATGAATGACTGGAACCTGGGCAGAGAAATTTAGCTCAAAGGTACTAGAAGATGAACTTCCCACTGCAGTCCTTGACTGTATTCTGTTGAAATACTGGGTTCTGTTTGCCTGTTAGGGCTGCCCAAGAAACTCATTAACTTGAACAATCTCCAGATATAAGGAGCAAAGCAAGAGTAACTTGAGATCACTTAGTTTGGATTGTGGATAACTCACTATGAGATTCAGGAAACAACTCAGATAAAATCTGAGTTTATTTGTGAACTGAATTGTACTGAAGAAACTGGCCAATTAATTTTACCTGTAGAATACTATCCAAAAAGACAAGAGGGAGAAATAAGATGGTTGCCAGTCCCAGATTGTTTAAACTTGAGAGTAAGAAGAGGGGGGAAATTGTAATGGGAATGTAGGCATACTAAATGTGTGAGTGACACAAGTTAGTCACACGTTTCTTACTATCAAGAAATCATTTCTAATCTGACTAGGTGATGTCCTTGTGTCAAAAAAGTCTCAGCAATAGGGATAGCTTCAGTTCTTACTAAAACACAGAGTGTATTTTCTGCTTCATTGGTGTGTGTGTGTGTGTGGGGGGGGCACCATGTGCCACTGTCATTAGCTTGATCCTGATAACCATCATTTAAAAATCTAAGCTGTTAAATAAGATAGGAGCATTTCCAGGACAAGAGTTGGTTTATTCCTTCTTTCTCCAGCCAGAAAGTTCATTAATTAGACAAACGATAAATAAATCACTGAAGATGTGCAATCAAATTTAATAGAAGTAGCTCCAGTGATTCAGAATTACTTTGAGGTAAGTCCTGTTAGACTCAGTGGGATTTATTTCTGAGTAAACAGGGACTGTGTTATGGATTTTGGTCATCAGCCCAGTGTTCATTTTTCAAGAAGAGTGAGAGGAGGAAAAGACAGTGTTTCAAGTGCCTCTGCATTACTGTTTCTTTTGACTTATTACATACCTTCCACATTGGTATCAAGACATTAGGAAGAACGTCCTAACAGTAAGAGCACTTTTCAAACTAACTGATTTTTATTTTAGTGTGAGCTTTTGTCCATATCAATCCACTTCTTCAGATGCAGTACAGAATGATATTAAAGCCTCAGGTTATAAAGCATATTTATACAGTTGTGAGAATGGGATAGAATGTACTAGGATCTAGAAAAATGCAAACCATGGCACAGCTACATCTTTGAAAATTTCCCTATAGGGAGAAAGTAAAAGGTCCAGAAGACAGTCCTGGGTCCCTTAATGTTCCATATATGTTTTTGACTTAGAAGCAGAGCAGCCCAAATCCTGTATTTTTGCTCTGGTGAGGTAGCAGGTGCAAGCCACACTCACAATAAACTAACCCACAAGCATTGGATACACAGCAAAGAAGGTTCATATTACATACAAAATTCTTCAGGGGCCTGTCTGTTGCGAGCATGGCTAGTGCCTACATTTCCTTTTCTCAGCAATCTAGATCCAGACAACTGAGGCAAGCAGTTCATTAGGCAAGCCCATATAAAGCCCTTCTGGAGCCTTCCAAGAAGAGGGCCTGTCCTGAAGTTCCAGGGTCCTATGAAATTACTAATCTTGTAGGAGCCTGGGACTCCTGCAACAAGCCTTGCCTTGTGAGATTTGAGATGGCCAGGCCTACTCTATATGTACTGGCTAGTCTGACAACAGAGAGGGTTGTCCTGTATTGCTGTTTGAAAACCTTGGCAATCCCAGCTGAGAGGCCCCATTTTTCCCCCCACTGAGGCTCAAAACTTGCTCTTGGCAGCTTTGGGCAAGAGTGAGCAATTGTGCCAGGGTGAGGGCCAATTTTCATTGCGTTTGCTCTCCAGATGGCCACTTCTGCACTCAGAATGGAAAGTGGGAGTGACATGATGTCACTTTTGTTTTTGTCTTGTGCTGATGTTCAGCCACTTTTTCAGCACCTTTTGTGCCTGAACAGTGTATTGGCTGTTTGAAAAAAACTGCCACCCTAGCTTCCTCCCCCCTCCCTCTGTTCACTGGAGCCTCAATCCACTCTCAGAAGCCATGTCACGAAGCATCTTTCCTCAGTTCAGTCTATAGATGCCAACATTTTAATATTTTTTTCAATGCTTGAGAAGAGGAAGCTATTCTACAGGATGTAGGGCAGGCTATATGGCACTCATAGCTCTTTCCTCCAAGAGAGAAGAATGACTGAGTGATATAAGGAGGAATAGCTGGGCATTACCCTGCTTAATGGTAGAATTGGTCCTTCCTAGGGATGGGACGAATCCAGAATTTTCTGAATCTGAATCCGAATCTGATTCCCTGGAAGGTTCTGGGAATCCACAAGTCTCACAAATCTTGAATCTTTCGAATGCTTTTCTTAAAAAGGCTTTAAAAGCAAGGGAAAGAAACAACTCCTATGCCACCTTTTCTTGCCTGCCCTGGGCAGGATCGGGCCCACGGCAGGTGGCAGCAGAATGGGGAGTGAAAGATCGCACTCTCCACCATGTTTTCTCACCCAGCTCAGGAAGGATTGGGCCCGCAGCTGGTGGTAGCACAGCGGTGAGCGTGAGATCACACTCTCTGCCACCTTTTTCTCACCCAACCAGGGCAGGATAGGGCCTGCAGCTGGCAGCAGCACAGTGGGGAGCACAAGATTGTGCTCTCCACCACCTTTCTCACCCAGCCCAGGCAGGATCCAGCTGCAGCCAGCCGGAGACCGAGGCAGGATTCGAGAGATTCGATTTGCCTGTTTTGGCAGTGGGATTTGGATCCCCAAATCTTGAATCCTTGCTCAGAATTCGAGGATTTGGTTGGCCCATTCCTAGTCCTTCCATTGACTAGGAAGACTACTCAGAAATAGTTTCTGGTCCTTTCGCCATTTCTGCACTACACTGTTATAGTGCTATTTTTCCACTTTCAACATCCTATGGAATCCTGGAGTTTGCAGTTTAGGGAGGGGCATTTAGAATTCTCAGCCAGAAAGCTCTTTGGCCTCAGTAAACTACAAATCCCAGAATTTCACAAGATGTTGAAAGTACAATAACAGCACTGTAACAGTGTAGTGTGGAAATGGCCTTACTTGCAATGTGATATTTCCATACAGATGATCTTTTCTTTTACATACACACTCTGTACATTAAGCATGTACATTGCATTATTTTGTAATTGGGGAAGTTGTCCTGATTTGGGCTCAGTGTTATAAAACACTTTTTAACTGTGAAAATACTTGAGTTGGTACAGTTATGAAATCTGTGTCCCAAGGGCTAATGTGAATACTACTGTACAGGAACTGATGCTGTCTGGTGCTGCTGCATCGGTGACAGAGAAATGTATTAATCGTGTAAACAGCCCAAACCATGAGAACCCTTTTTTCTAGTTAGTATACCAACAGTTTCAAAGGACAATGTTTATTGTAAAGAGTATGCCAGGAAGTTTACTTTCTGCTACATGACCTGTATGAGTGGGGCATTTTAGTGAGTTTTGGTCCTGTGCTAAGGGAAAGGCACCATAGAAATAAAATACAGATTAGGAGAATAAATCTCTACACATACTCTATATCAGTCCCATGTTAGGTGGGTCAGCAATTCAGTCCAGAATGCTTTTTCTCAAGCTGAGAGGGTATTCCCTTAGAATCTCAGACTACTATAAAAGGGGATGTTAAAGCAACAGTGTTAGTATTGCTTATCACTTTAATGTCTTCCTTTGATGGCAAAAGTGACTGCAAAACCCTAAAATATTTACGACATAATGAGATTCCATTATTAGCCGCATACAGCTTTCTTTTCCTTGAGAGACAAATACATCCCAGAGCTCCACTTCCATCCAAGACTATTTTGAGACAAGAGAACACATTTTGATTTCAGTCCTCATGACTCCGAAGCAACAGCTGCAGTAAAGGAGGAAACTCAGTGTCCTTTTTGTGTGCAGTGGGAAGAAAAGGACAAATCTGTCTTTCCTGTTACTTGTACTCTCATTTTGATGCTGGAAGTGGGGTAGAGGTAGAGACCAAAGCCAAAACAATTGGAGAACATGCCTGAGTAAGGTTTAGGACTGCAGGAGGAATTCCCAGGGGTTTTGAAGAACCCAAACCACATGATTTGGTGTGATTCCCAGGGATGGAAAGAATATTCATCAAATGGCTGGAAAAACAGGTTTCCTCAAGTGTTGGAAAAACCTCATGAGGAGAATCCTAGACAGGTGGAAATCTTTGCAGTTTGAAACCTATTTTTAATAATTTTTAATTTTAATATTTTTAATTATGATGTATGTTTAATTATATTTAATTATGATATATTTATATTTTGAATGGTTTTATGTTTTTAGTGTACTTTAGTGTATTTTAATCATACTGTGTTTTTAATTGTATTTTAACCTCTGTTGTATCCCAGCTTGAGCCCTGAGAAGAGGCAGGTAACAAAATAACAACAACAACAACAATTCTAAATGCACTTGCACATGGAGTGGTTTTTTTTTTTTCTGCACTGAAAACAACATTACTGCCCAGAGAACAATATTTCTGTATAGAAAATAGCATTTCTGCACAGAAAACAAGTTTCTTGCACAGACAACATATTATTTCTATACATGCCCTTGCTGTCTCTCTATGGCATAAAGACAATGAAAGCATATGTGTCTCCAGTATAAGCTGAACTGCATCTCTGTCACTTCCAACAGTTTCTTGTTTCTAGGCCTGGTGGATACAGTGGCGTTATCTAGTGTAAACAGCACCTACAGCAAGCATGGGAGTTGCCCCCCTACCTTTTTACCCCTATCCCCACTCCCCACCTCTACATGCACTGCTTTTTTGCAGCTGGTGTCATGGGCTTCCAGGACCTAGACTCAGACTCAGAGCAGCAGAACCTGCTCTGAGCCCTGACACAGAGACTGCTGCAGCAGAACCTGCAGAGCAGACAGTACCACCACCTGCCCCAGGGACAGAAGTGTCAGCCCCACCAGGGAGCCCAGCTCACTCTGACACAGAGTATGATCTAGCCGTACCTACCTTTGCCCAGTGTAGACACCAAAAAGGTCTCCTGCATTGCTCCCAGCGAATTTATGCCAAGCACCAATTAATCAGGCACCAGCTGTGCTGACCCTGGAGCCTATAAGAACTGAGCCTTTCCTCTCCAGCCTTTATCAGCAATCAACTGACCATTTCTTCTGTGCAGGCTGCTGTTCACTGCCATTGCCTGTGTTTCTGCCTTTGACTTGTGGGTTTTTCTGCCTGCCTCTGATTTATGGAGAACTTATTGCTTCTCATTTGCAAGCTGTTTCCTTTCTTCAGTAAACTGGCCATTTAAGTTACGGCTGAGTTTCTGACCTGTGTTTGTTATCAGCTTTTTCTGGCTACCAGCCCAGATCAAGCCTGGACAGCCCCTGACATTGGCATTTCGGACATGTATCCTACTTGCCCTACCCTAGATACACTTCTGGATGGATAGGTGTGTTTTTCCCCACCCTAGGTATACTTGGGATTGAGATAGTATCGTGAGGGACTGAGGGGAGGATTTTGAAGGCAGTTACCTCTCCATTGTTTCCACTGGTTGGTGAGGATGCAGGTCTGTCGAGGTACATAACTGGGATGGATGTTGTTGCCTTTTGGATATGGGACAATCAGGTGGTGATGGTGGGAAGGACAGGACAGTGTCTGTTGAGTTGCTACATGGCAGGGCTAGTATTCGGGGGGAAATAGTAGAAGGGATTGGTCACATTGCTTGCCTGGAAGAAAGGGTTGGTCCATAAGGCTGAATAGCCTATATAGGAACCAGGCTATCACATCATACACTGCTCCTCTTGACTGACCCAGTTTTGCCTGAGTGGTTAGGCACCATTCTGTGGAGCTAACCATGTAGGTTCAACTCTGAGGAGTTTTCTCTTTTTTTGACCACACTCCCACTAGGCATGCAAAAGATAAGTGGGGCATTTTCCCCATGGTAGCATGGAGATCAGAAGAAAGAAACAGAAAAAGAAACATTTATGTAAGCAATGCATAGTGGAGCCATGGGATTCACTGTTACAGATTATTGTTCCCAGATCTCATGGCCTGGCTCCTCTTCTCTAGTCTTTAGGACAAGGGGAAGGGATCTCAGGTCAACGGTATTGCCTTGAAAGATATATATTGGGCTGACTCCTATGGGTAGCCCCAACTACAGTGGGTTCATTGAAAATGGAATGTAGCTATGTGCTGACTCACTATTAAACAAGTGATTCAAACAGGTCTACTCTAGCTGGGAATAACCATTAGGATTCAGGCTGTTACACATATACTGCCGCCCATGGCAATTACAGAGTGCTTTCTTTTCAAAGCAGAACTCGGAAAATATTCTTAGGTTGGATTACAACTTCCACATGTCCTTAAAAGCAGGACTTGAAAAGGTTTTAGAGACTGAGCTGGAAAAAGATTTGTGTGTGTGTGTGTGTTTCTGTTTGATTCAGATCTTAGAAAACTGAATTTACAACCAGACAAATGTTTTCTTATTTCTGTTAGACTTGGTGTTTGAATAGCATTCAAATGACATGCTCTGAGCAGCTGTGGGGATGCTTTATGTATCATGCTTAATAACAATCACCCTCCCACCTTGATTTCACTGCAGGACAACCCAGGTCTGACATTTTGGCCCCGAAATGTCAGTGCCTGTGATCTTCCTGACCTGGCAACCCTAGTTGTGATGATATGGCTCTCTGTTTCTATTACGAATATGTAAATAGAGTTGATGTTGGCTAAATATATTTTTGTTTTTGTATTTAGCCTTTTGTGGTTGTAAGTTGTTTATATCATTGTATTTTGAACATAATTCTATTTTGTTAAACTGATGGCCTTTGGCTAACAAATAAAATGTGTGTGACAGTAATTTAGATGGCATTCAAAGATGGATTAAAGAAAGGTATAGCTGGTTATTATATCAGTGGGCAAGGACTGTGAACTCAAATGGAAATGCATGGTTTTTCTGTAGAACTACAGTTTATCTTAGAGCCAGTATGGTGAAGTGGTTTGAGTGTTACACTATGGATCCTGGAAACCAGGGTTCAGTTCCCCACTCAGCCATGGAAAACCACTGGGTGACCCTGGGTGTGTCACACCCTCTCAGCCCCAGAAAACCCCTTGATGGGTTTCCTTTAGAGTTGCTGTAAGTCAGAAATGACTTGAAGCACACAACAACAGTTTATCTTAAAAATAAAAGATAACACTCTCCATGATCTCCATCTTATTTTTTGAGTTATCCTGTTATGTACAACTGATGATTTGTAAGTCTGTAAAGAAATTAAATAATTCATTCTCTCTCTCCGTGCAGCTATGCATGTACAATCTCAAAAATGTAATTGCTCTAAGCCTATGGGGCTGCTGCATTGCATATATCAATAATGGCAACATTATCATTGCATTTTTTTTCTTGCACAGTGATATGAATATGAAAGGAGAAAAAGCACATTCCCCCACACTTGGACTAAGAATATGCCAGGAGACATTCCAAATGAATTGGCCCTTGGACAGTTACCAGGTCAGGGGAAGTCAAAGTGGCTTTCCAACCACTGCAGGCAGAGTAAATCATAAAGAGTTGCAGAGAAAATATGCCAGTGAGGCCATGTTCTGAAAATAAGTATGTGTCTTCCTTTATATTACACTCTTGACCTGCAACTAGATTACTTGCCTAACAGAGCCCCTGAAAGATAGTTAAAAAAAATTAAGTTGCAGACTAAAACATAACAAAATGAAGAAAAGAAGACCTTTGGAAGATTTATTGCTTATGACTGTGGCCAGTCTGATGACCTCTTTTCTTTCTTGCAGTAATTCATGAGAATCACAAAGAGTTGTCTGGGTTCCCATTTTGAAAGTATTTTTGTAAGTACTGCTCCATTTCTAGTTGGAGGACATACATGTAAAACGGACAGCAGTGCGTGTATGACGAGGAGGGGAGGTGCAAGAAAAGCTCCTCCTTTACTTTCAGGGTTGGATGCCCCAACCCACATCAAAATACTATATTGCTACAATGCAAAATATTTATCTTTAGAGGAGGAGGAATCATGCAAAATAAGGAGCAGCTAATAGAAAGTTTATATTGAGAAAGATGCATTTTTCCTCCATGAGGAATATCTTGTTACCAACTGTACTGATATTGAAATTATGGATAAATGGGCTCATGATGAACTCAGTTCAGTTCAATTCCAGTGAGAAGACAGTATGTTTAGATATATATTTAGTTTCTCTAAATGCATATATAAGAAGAACCAAGACTATTGGAATGCTTCAGGGCTAGCAGGAATGGTGGATGACTTTTCAAAGAAGAAAGTGATACACTGCATAACCTTCTTCTATGAAAAGCTATTCACATTCCTTCTTAAGCCTTGTAGGAGTCTAGGGCCATTTCTGCACTACACTGTTATAGTGCTATTATTCCACTTTCAACATCCTGAGGTTTGTAGTTTACTGAGGCCAAAGATCTCTCTGGCTGAGAATTCTAAATGCCCCTCTGTACACTGCAAACCCCAGGATTCCATAGGCTATTGAAAGTGGAATAATAGCACAGCAACAGTGTAGTGTAGAAATGTCCTGGGGTTTCTGAAGGAGGTAGCAAGGAGTGAGCATAAGCTCTCACATTCACCCTATACACATGTCTTAGATGTTTAATGGGTGCACAATATAGTAACTCAGCATTTATTCATCAAGTAGGCCTATAGTAAACAACAGCAATATTTTTTCAGTAATTGCAGTTTTTTTTATAGCAGGCTACACAATGTCAGGTCACATTTTAGCGATAGATAGGACTGTTTCCATTTCAGAATGCCTTGGGACACTGTTCCTTTGTAAGGAGGGGTGATCTCTCATTTCTCCCACTTTTCATAATAAAGAAAAAGGGACATTTAGAGCTCAAGGAAAATCAGATTGTGGAGGGGTGCATTATCAGCTGTTGTTCAGCCCAGTGCAGGTGGTGTCTAGTTCATCATGGGGACTGCAGTGAACAGCAGCTGTGACAGAGTACTGCTTTGACCAGCTGAAGGGATGTGAGCTAACTTTGCCTTTGTGTCTAGGTTTTACTATTGTATCCCACTTAATACCTTAATGTAATCAATAAAACATTGTTTGGTTTGATAGATTTTCAAGTCTTCATTGGCCTAGGAACTGAATGGATCAGGGCCCTGGAATTGTTACCAGCCTGAAGTGCCCCAGCTGTCCTGGACACTAGTCATACTTATCTTACTTCCCTCCAAGCAAAACACATCATGTTCCATTCCAGGGGTTTTCCGTAGAAGCAGAAGACTGAACTGACTAGACCATTTTAAATTGTTATCTTAAATATCACGGTCCAGAAGTGCCTTTCTATGGAGCTATGAATATATGTACGTGTGTAGCATTTGAATGAGAATGGCAGCCATTTGCTTTAGATTGTTGAGAGAGTTGGAAAATGAGGGATAAATAAACAGTGCAAACGCTTTGGAGCATGGGTGAGGAGAGGATAAAACTTAGGATTTAGGTTGTGTCAAATAAGTACCAAACCTGCTATGGGCTTTAGTATGGACTTTACAGGAACTATCCAAGGTTTTGAACCTATGTAGGAATGGATTCTGCATCTTGCATAACTCTTGTAAAAGTCAGATTAAAATACAGAGTGGGTTCACCACTGACATGGTACCCACTTGCCACCAGTAGGTGTTGATGTGGGACAGGGACCAGATCTGATGTAGTGGAGTCAATCCAGCTGGAGACAGATACTAGGATGTAGGCAGAGAGCAGAATGTAAGTTATTCTAAAATTGTGAGGCAGTAGAGGAAGGGCAGAGTTTCAGAAAGAATAGGGGATTGGAGCAGAACAATGAGGGGTACAGCAGCAGTATATTGTTGTAAGCTACCCCTGTTGTAATGTAAAGTATGGGGGGATGTTCCCAGGCTGGACTAATTTGAACATCAACCACAAAAGTACTACATTTTTATGCAGAACGCTGGTATGGCTATTAGCGTCCTTCTATACCAGTGCTGAATCCATTGCTGCGAGGGGTGGGAGGTGGCCAGTAAGACACGGTGGTACTGAAGGAAGTAACTGGCAGATGCAGTTGTGCTCTTTCTGACATATTCAGTGAACAGTCTGTATGTCTGCTGTATGAAGTATCTGAGACCATCTGTCAAATGTTATGTCACATGAGAAAGCATGTGACAAATTCCAGAGGATTTGAAAAAATTCTACGAGCACTTGAAATATTGATAAATAATAATGTCTGGTATTTCTGTGACATAAAATCCAAGGGGAGAACAAAAGTCATTAAAACTGTCACCTTCACTAAAATGACTAAGCTGTGATGAGGTACAGTTGTCATGTCATCCATTCAGCTTTAACTTGTCACAAAGAGATTTTGGTTTTTTTGCTGTGTGCTTCCCCCTCTTTTAATTTCCCACTCCGTTCCGTTTGATATGTTTTGATGAAAATACTCTCTTTAGAGCTATCACTCAAATCAGCACTTTTGATCTTTTCAATATTTTTTTTATTTGCCTGCTTCATTTCTCTTTCTCTTGCATTCAGTTGTGCTTTCTTAAAGAGCTTCTGAGATACTGGAACCTGATTCAAGCACTGTATATAAGATTGTCCTACATATCTAACAGTGGAACAGTAAATAAAAGAGCAGACATAAAACTCTGTTTTACAAATACAGCTTTCAGGGACATTATATTTTGGTAAAGAGGGTTTTCCTGTTATTTATTTTATTCTAATTTTTGATGCAATAAATAACAGTAAATTGCTGTGTGTGTGTTACGGTTCCACATACTCCCCAAGATTGATATGGTTTAATTGGCAATATTTTTTAATTGGCACTATGTTAATTGGCATTGATATAAAATGGAAACTTGAGGTGACTGGCAGGTCAAGCTGGAAAGAGGCAAATTACTGACTGTAGACATGAGATAGCAAGGCATGTCCCAGGTGAAAACCGAAGTCATTGTCAGGCAGATTGCATGACAACTCTGGAGACAATAGGCTTATGCTAAGAGTGGGACATCTTTGAGGAGAAAGGGGAAATGCCTACCAAACTGTGATCGTTTTAACTCTGATCCTTCACACCTGGATGTTTCCCTGCTTTGTCTTCCCAACCTCTCTACAACAGGGCTATTATGACAGCCATTACCCTTTTGTTACCAAAACACTGAGGCCATTAACTCTATCTGGATTTCATTATTTGTATTGCAACTTCCATTGTCTGCTTGGCCAAGAAAACAATTCATGCCCATGCTTGTAGGGTAGTTTTCGGTTATAAGAACCCTAGGTTTTGAGCAGTTCAGTGCAGTCTCTCGACTTCCTGAACACCACACTGTCTGTTTGATTCCTGAACAAAAAATGTCCTTAGGCCTATCTAAGCCATGTTGCAGCTTTTCTTCACTTCACTCCAGACTGACAATTATCACCTGAACCCTAAAAGTTCTCTGTCCACACTTTTCTCACTTCACCTTTAGTTAGTCTTTGGGTGAGTGCATGAGTGTTTGGATCTTGTGTGTGTGTGTGATTTTTTCAATAAAACAGATTTTCAGTGTACTCACATTTTGAACTCCCTGGCTGGTTCTTTCCTACGTGATTCTATAAAAATGGGTGGAAAGTTCTGGTTAAGTTACCCCTCTCTTGCAGGCTTCCTAATGTTGAGCTAATTAATTTCCCATTGTCACATGGAGGTACTGGCACTGCAGTTGGACCCCTGAGTCACCCATGTTTTGGGGTAACAAGTGTATGTGCCTTCAAGTTGCTGGTTGACTTATAGTAACCCTTTGAACTTCCAAGGGGTTTTTAAGGCAAGGAACACTCAGAAGTGGTTTTGCCAGCTCCTTCCTCTGAAATACAGCACCTGGTATTCATTGGCAGTCTCCCATCCAAGTGCTAACAAGAGCTGACCCTGCTTAGCTTTGTAAAAGAGCATGTTATTGCTGTGCCTAATTTCTGTCAAGCAGAGCTTAGCAGTAGAAGTTACAAATTCTAATGTTATCTAAAATGTTACTTCATGGAGTAATAAGCCCATAACAACCTAATTTCTATATAAAAGCTTGATTGGTAACATTTTAGCATTCCTAATGTTAATGATTACTTCAAAAATATTAATGGAGTACATATTGCTACTTAAACATGTTTTCTTCTCAAATATATTTTTTTGTTTTGTTATCTATTGATTTGATACCACTTTGTACCACAGTATCTGTCGGTCTGTCTATCTCCTCAACTTATTCTTTAAATTCTTTTGGTTTAGATTTGTACACCTCCAAGCTCTTCCACCTATGTGCTGTAGCATCTCAGTTTCTCCTTCTTCATACTGCATAAAAGGTCATTGTAGATGGGGAAGGACTATAGCTCAGAGTTACACCATATTATTTGCTTGCAGAAGGTCTCACATTCATTGTCAGATAGGACTAGAAAAAAAAGTTATGCCTTAAATTCTGGAGAACTGCTGGACTGACTCTGCGTAAGGCCCCTGCTTTCTTCCTGAGATGGCTTACCCTTACTCCTCAAATGGAAAAGTACTGTGCATTTATTTTGGCTTATAATACCTTCCTGTTATTCTTTGTAGATGTCAACTGACTTCAACCTATTTACCTCCATGGTTTTCCCTCCCCTCCACTCCCCCTACCCGAAACCTTGTTCCTTCAGACAGTTTTCTTCATATGAGCTAGCTACAGAAGTCCTACCTGTCTGTCTTGGAATCTGCAGGGTAGGAGAGAGAGCTCTGAGTTATGTTCTGAGATGCACTGGCCTTGCTGTAATTATAAAGAGTAATATTGTCAATGTGTCATGTCTCCTCCACCCTAGAGTCATATTTCCATGTTAGGTGGGCAGCCATGCTTCTATGACAGGCATAGTGCCAGCCAATGTTGCCCTCCCCACCCCATGAATTGTGAGGAGATAGTGTGGCCCGGCCAAGGGAAGAGAAAGGAAAGCGAAAGAAAATGTTTTGCTTCCATGCAGAGAGTGTATTAACAGAAATACTAGGCTATGTACAGTTTACATTTATAACTGTAATATAAATAGCAAGAATGAGTGTATTTTTGTTTTGTTTATGAGCTAGCTTTGATGTTGGATTTGATATATCATTTTTAGTTTCCAAGCACAAAAACTTATCCATACTACAAATTTAGGAAACAGTAGTGGCAGGGGGAATATCCACTTGATAGTGTGCTTAGTAATGTTTCTTTGAGTGTTCCTCCTTCCAGTTTAGGCTGAGACCTTTAGATTTTCTTACCTCTTGGACAATCAGAGGAAAACTTTTTAACTGTTTGCTGTATAAAGATGATTAGAAGAAAATAGTTGAATGCAATTGGACTTTTCTTTTCTTTTCTTTCACTGAGTGTGCAGAGAGAAAGGGGGAGAGCAGATAAACCTGCCTCATCGGGTATTTCCATCATTTTAAAAGAACATAGGTCTGTGAGTCTGGCCATCAAAAAGGAAATCCTAAGAAAAGTGGAGGCTAGTGATAGAAAAAGCCATCCTTGGATGCATTTTGGAAGAAGCCTTCAAGAAGTGGTCTCTAGAAGTTTCAAAATGTTTTTGTTTACTTATGCAAGACTTACCTGACATGCTCCAGTTCCTCACTAGCCTGTTATAGCGCGATGATATAGCGCGGCTGGCCCCTCCCGAAACTGCAAACTCCAGAATTCCATAGGATGTTGAAAGTGGAATCATTGTGCTATAACAGGCTAGTGCGGAAATGGCCATGGTTGTTTCATTTCATCTGTGCATTTGTTAGTTTTAAACTAAATGTTTCTTGAAACAAGTTCAACTAGTCCCTCCTGTTTTGTGATCTAGGAATCTTTCCCAATTGTTTCCATGTTATTTCTGCCTCTGATACTGAATTTTCTGTTAAAGAAGAAATATCAAGGAAGATATCAACTTTGTTAATTGAAGTATACCAGTATTTAACTCTTCAAGTGTCATGTTAACTGTTCAACATAGTGGGCAAAAGTCAGCACTCTAAGCAGGGCTGCCTTTTCCATTAGGCAGTTTAGGCACAGTGCGTAGGCCCTGTGAAAATTTTAGAGCTTAGGAAAACATGATTTTAGGGACTACAAAAAGAGATTAGACGTTTGCTTACTTTGCTTGGAATCTGCTTGACTCATCCTCTCTCTTATTTTGTGGGATCCAGGCACTGATGAAACAGAATACCAATCCATTTGTCTGCATGGAGTGTTTGGGGTTGTCACCTTGTCCTTTGCCTCAGGCAGCAAAATATCTTGGATTGGCCCTAGTCAGTCACTGAGTGAGCATCATTGTTGTTATCGTTGTAGTTGTGTGCCTTCAAGACATTTTTGATTTATGGTGAGCCTAAGGTGAACTTATCATGGAGTTTTCTTGGCAAGATTTGTTGAGAAGTGGTTTGCCTGTGCCATCCCTGGAGGCTGAGAAAGTGTTATTTGCCCAAGGTCACCGAGTAAGTTTCCATGACTGAACAGGGATTCATATCCTGGTCTTCAGAGTCCTAGTCCAGTGCTCAAACATTGGCTGTCAGTGAGCATCATGGCTAAAAAGAAATATGACTCAGCATCTTCCAATTCTTATTGTCAAATGTAAACTACTATTCCACAGTAGCTGTTCATATACTGTTGTACATCGTTATACTGATTGTACTGAGAAAGGTGGATGGAACTTAGATTTGGGTCTGCTGGCACATTTGCGGTACAGCAGCAAGCATTTCTCTTATTCCCTGCTGCTTAATAACACCAGCAACAAAATAAATCCTCCCAGTTCAATTTATATTCTTGAAATGTAGAAAACAGGAGTAGATTTGCCTGTGGAAGGACTGCGAGCATTCATACCATCCAGCTGTCTTGATTTGGCAAAGACTACCCTAATTAACCCAACTCCAACTTTTTCAGCTGTTTTTACAATAACCCAGGTTCTTTCTCCTCCTCCCATTTTCCCTCTTTGTCTTAAGCTTACTTCAGTGGCTGTAAACTGAGTTGAGTGTGTAAAACTAGTTTGCACTCCATTAACTCAGCAAGCGGGGAGAGAAGAGGAGCGAGCAGAATCTTGCCCTTTTCAGTAGGCCCAGGGAAAAGGAAACTGCTGCAGCCTCTCCTAGCTTTCTTGTTTTTCCTTGTTAAAAGTTTTGTTCCTTGACCACTTTCTGATGTTGCTTATCCACGGGTGTCCTGGTTTTCATCTGTGAAACTGGAGGATATGCAACCACTTTTAATTTCTGGGGATCACCATAAATTCCTGGGCTCAGTATTGTTTCTTTCTAAGTGTACTTCTTTTGCATCAGGCTCTGCTTGCTCGATTTCAGTAGTAAAAATACAAAATGGATGCCCAAAATCTGAAGTCTGTCTATCCCTGACCAAAAATAGTCCCAATACAACCCTGTTTAGGAAAGCTTCTATGATATATCTCTTTCTCTTAGTTTGATAAGTTTACAAAGCTCCTTTAGAACAACTTTGAGGACCACTTGTCAAAATTATTAGAATGCAATTTTACAGGGCCTTGGAAACAAGTTAGTTAATATCGAGGGGATCCAAATATAATGATTTTACAATTTCTGTTGCTTGAATAGAATGATCCAGTCACCCAATTTGTACGTAGACTGTGAGAATAGGATTTGAAGGGTTTTCCAGAGCATTGCAAACCAGAACATTTTTTAAAGGAAGAGTTGGCTTGCTTAAAATTTTGTTCTATGTGACAATGTTTTTTCCTGTAATCACACTAAGATCTGTTGAGTACAATAACAGTCTGCTATCCGTAGATTGCAGTTTTTGATTGAAGTGAAACAAAAGTTCAAAGGGATGTTATTGGAAAAGTTAATGAATATGACCTCATGACTGCCAAGCATGAAATACATATAAATGAAGTGAAATATCAAAGAATATAACATGCTTTCATAATCTTTAGAAGACTTTTGATGAAAAATGCATTATTTCCAAGTGGCAGTGCACTATGCAAATTCTTTGCATTTTCATTTCAGCATTAAAATAAGACTACAGTAGCACTAAATTTGCTAAATGGCATTTCCAACTGGTGAATAAAAGGCAGAATAAATTATCCATCCATAGGTTTCATTTGTTTTTAATGTATATAGATATATTTAATAATCCAAAATATGGTGAACATCTTATAAAATCATTCTGAACGCTATTGATAGAAGTATTACGTGATCCAACTAACTTTGTAACAGTATTAAAAATAAATTCCTGAAACGTGCTATGGAAGGAAGTTACTGAAACTCCCAGAAACCTCCAGGCAGCTTCCTCAACTCCCAGAATTATCAGTGGCCATGTTGGGTGGGGATTCTGGGAATAACAATCCAAATAAGTAACCTTTCTGTGCTCTCACATGAGTTAAAGAGTGTGCATTTATTTCAGAGATGACAAAACTAATTTGAATGTAACCGATTTCATTCACTTTCTTTATTACAAAAATAAATCCAGAAGAAAGTAAACTGGAAAGAATGAGACTTCTGTCCATAGCTATTTGTACCTTTTTCACAATGGAAAGGTTTATTTTATTTTGCGGGAGTCTAGTAGCCCTGAGTTTGGCAACTGGACTGTAAGGTTCCTATTTTTGCTCCAGAATTTCTGGACTTTATAAAGATACACCTTCTGAGCAGGAGAAGGGAATAACTTGTGGTAACTCCTGCTTCTACCTTAGACAGTGACAAAAAGCTTGTGCCAAAAAAAAAGACAAAAAAGAATAAAAATAATTGTAAGTTACCAAAGAGAGCCAATATGGTGTAGTGGTTTGAGCAGTGGACTATGACTCTTGAGACCAGGGTCTGAATTCCCACTCAATTATGGAAACCCATTGGGTTACATTAGACAAGTCACATTCTCTCAGCTTCAGAGGAAGGTGAAGGCAAGCTTCCTTTGAACAAATGTTGCCAAGAAAACCCCAAGATAGTTCACCTTAGGGTCACAATACGTTGTGAAGGCACACAACAACAAATTACCAAAAGATATGTAACAGCTGCTAACAGATAACAAAATAAACTTGATTTTTAATGGATTAATTGGAATGAATGAGTTCATGTTTAATATGAATGAAGTTAGGAAAAAGGATTTTTTTCCTTTGCACTTCTCTTGATGTGTCCTGAGGCCATAGTGACCCTGCTGGGAAAAAGATGACTCACAAAGTACTTACGCATGAAGTATTGCCCCTTCTCTCTAATGAGCACATGGCAACAACTGTTCACTCTATCTAGTCTTTGCTCCTTTTTTTTTATTTGTTGATGATACACTCCTATTTATTTATTTATTATCTATGTTTATTTGAGAAAGGTTATAAAACTTAGTTTATAAAAATTAGGACAAAGATAAGAAAAGGAAAAAAAAGACCAAAGTCAGTAAACTTACACAAATACAACAACAACTACTACTACAACAACAATACAAAACTTCCCCCTGAGTGTCTTTGGTTATTTCTTAAGCTATATAATTAAAGAGCCTTAAACGTTTTCATAATTCTTATCTAATTCTATCATAAATCTAATTTTCTCAATATGTGTGTGTGTGTGTGTGTGTGGATAGATAGATAGATATAGATATAGATATAATTTTTAATCAGAGAAACCAACTACTGTTATTTCAGAATAATTATTTCTGAGAAAATTAATCACTGGATCCCAAGTCTTTGCTCCTTTTTGAGAGTTTCCTAGTATGTTCCTTCCTCTGAAGAAATCTGTGAACTTATAAAATGAAATATCCATCTCTTGGGATCTGATTAAACTACTGAACTCTTGCCATGATTCTTCCCAGATGGAAGGTTTCAATGACTCAGTGTCATAAATCATCCAGTGGTTTCAGACTCTCTCAAAGCCATTTGACCAAAGAGCTGGAGAGAATCATCTGCCATAAATACATATATTAGAACAAAATATATTCAGTATTCAAATAAGCCTTAACACTCCTGCCATTGCGTTTTCTGAACTGCATTTTCTGAATCTACAATAGTCATTCAATGAACTGCTGTTGTATGGTTAATATGGTGTTGTATGACTAAAATGTAAGTTGTCCTGATGTGGAATAAAGATCAAAACTACATGTTTCTGCACTAAAGGCCATTAGGACTTTATATTGCTATAATGGTTATAATGGGAGCCTTGGTGGTGCAGTGGTTAAATGCCAGTACTACAGCCACAAAGTTGTGAGTTCGATCCTACTGGGCTCCAGGTTGACTCAGCCTTCCATCCTTCTGCAGGTCGGTACCCAGCTTGTTGGGGGCAATTAACTAACATTATAAACCGCTTAGACTGAGAGTACTTAGCTGATAAGCGGTAGAGAAATACACATGCTATTGCCATATGCATATGCTATAATGGTAGCATTGCCATTTGTGCTATGCAGTCGGGTTAGGGACACTCTTTTCCACTTCATTCCCCCTTAAGAGGCTGGGTAGCAGTATTGCCACTGGTGTTTCTTCCACATTACAGCATCTTGGGTACTCGCATGCCCCGCCTTCACTCTGCTCCACCACCCCTGATTGGGTGATGATTTTTTTTTTGGAAGCTGTACTAACACAGCAATGTTGTAACAGCATGACATGCCAGTGCACTATTGCAATTTTGCCCTATACTGTTTAAAAATGTATTTAAAAATAACAAGTTTTGACTCAAAGGAGACATTTAAAATAAACAGGGAGAGATGATAGGAAGTTACCACGCCATGGGAGTCACTGCGGGAGGGGTGAGCTGGGTATGCCCACAGCCTGCCCACTGCTGGATCTGCCATAACAGGAAGCACTATCAATCATTATAATGGTGCCACACCGTAACAGTGGATGGAATTGAAGTGCTACAGGAGGCTCTTATCTTAACAGATTTTTTCTGGAAATAGAATATGGTGATTTGGTGATGCTGGGCGACAGGATAGCAGCACGCAGAAGCATGGCTCCTGGACCAGTAAAAACCCGCTGCTATAGTGTTATAGCGATGTTGTGAGGAAATGGCCTAAAACTCTCTCTCTCATGAGGAGAAGGAGCCAAATATTTTCATAACCAAAACTGCTGATAGTTCTGTTCTTATTTCTCCTCTACAATTGAACATATGTAAAAGGAGCATCATGTTTCACTAACGTACTGCATTGCTATCAGATGTTTTTAATTTAGAGGTTCAGATCTATCAGTTTAGCATTTCCAGTTCATATTGTTCTGACACGTGTAAGGCTGGTTCTTTGCAGACTGATTCATTCCAGGAGCACATGGCTCACAAATCTCTTTTTGGTGAGCTGTCCTGTCTTTACAGTGGGATTCTTATATGGAATGTGGGTGCGTACTGCACTTCTGGGACAAACTAGTATGTGGCTTTCCCCAGGATTCTTTCCATACTACTGGTATAATTCCCTTTTTCACATTATCTTCTTAGGCTCATTTGGTGAGAAGAAAAGAAAAGGCCTTCTCAGTGGCTCCTCCCAGACTTTAGAATGTCCTCCCTAGGGAGACCAGGAGGGCTTTTGCCTTACTTTCCTTCTCCCAGCAAATAAAAATATTCCTATTCCACTAGGCTTTTAGAAACTGTCCATGATGGGGTTTTAATGGAGTGCTGTGCTTTTCTGTTCTTGTTTTAATGGTGTAATCCTCTGTGGCAGCTATGGATGCATAATTTAGAGTTACATACTTATGACTGTTGTGTGTTCACAATCCCTATGTAGCCCCTAAACCATAAAAGCCCCCCAGTCTTTACTTACTGGGAGGCAGCCACTGCAGCCGATGCAGATCTGTTCCCCTGTCAATCAGGAAGCAGCTGAATTACATCCCCACACCATTTAAGAGGGAATTGCAACAGGGGTCCTGTTACAATGGAAATCACTCACTGGAGGGGATGGAAATGGCAGTCAACGGCTAACCAAGCAGCAGGGGAACAGGTCCCCTGTATGTCAGGACTGGTGGGGGTGGGGTTGGTCCAGGATTCACTACACAGCACTGTAACTATGGTGCTTATATATTTCCCATACAGGATCCTGTCTTTTAATGAATTTTAAGTGGTTTAAACTCTACAGACTATTTTTTAAAATAAACTTTCTATTTATATTTTTGCATAGTTTTTAATTTGAACTGTTTTTATTAATTTGTTAAGTCACCTTGAATCCCATTATTGGAGAGGATATAAGTACTGTTGTTTATCATGATAACAATACTGCAGTATCTTTACAAAACAGGAATGAGACAAGCTTTCCTCTTGGCAGGGCCAACATGTTTCCAAACATATGGTATTCAGACATTTCCTGCACTGTATGATCCATGACTACATACAGCTTCATTGGAGACTACTGATGCCCATAAATGGTCCCAGAGCCTCTCACATTTGCCAAATCATAAAATTCTAGCACATGGGAAGGTACATAAGTAGATACTAAAGTGGACCTTTAGAGTTGATCTGGTAGTTTCTGGTGAGTTTTTCTGTTGAATTTGGCAAAGGGTTCAATAATTCTGGGAGATATGGAGGACAGCCATCAGTATGGTATAGTGTTTAGAGGTTGGACATGGACTTGGAGGACATGGATTCTAGTTATTTGAATAATGAACCTCACTGGGTAACCTTGGTCCAGTCATTCTTTCACTGTGATCAACCTGACAGGGTTGTTCGAGGATATAATGGGAAGGACAACATCTTGTGCTCATTGGAGAGAAGGTAGAATATTTGCATAACAAATAAAATAAAATAGAGATGAAGGCTGTGCAAAAACTGCAGAGAGAGCTTTGAAAGTTACTCTAAAGAAAAATGAATATAATAACATGCTGAAGCCATTCATAACTTAGCCATGGTTGATAATGTTCTGGAACCTAGAACTTCTCCTTACCACTGCTCAATTGTGAAAAGTTTCAGCCTACTGTTATATTTATTCATCTGAAAAGTAGCTTTCTAAGCTCTCCTATTACTGCAGGAAGATGGAGCAGGCTGTGTGTTTTTATTTTGGATCTGTTAAGGACCCTAATCCCTTGCTACAGAAAAGGCTTGTGTCAGGTGATTGAAAAATGCAGCAGAGTCAAGCAAATTCATTGAGGAAATTCAGTACTTTTCCATGCCTCAGCAGAAATTGAAAGCATTTGGCTTTCAGGCAGTGCTGCACAGCTGGGAAAAGAAAAACAATTTGCTTAGAAATATCATTCTTTTTTTTTTAATGAGTATTTTGATGTGATTTTGATTGGCATCCTTTTCCTTATGTGACAATCACTTCCTCTGGTGTAGTAAAAGTACCTTAAAAGTAACCTTGCAAACTTTCTTTGCAGTTTTTATGCTGCTTTCATTTTGCAGAGCTTGGCAATATTACTTTTTTTGAACTGTAACTTCCAGAATCCCTCAGCCAACATGCCTACTGCTATAGTCCAAGACAGTAACTATTCCATCTTCTTCATCTTCCTATGATATTCCCCTTAGGGTGCTTCTTTATGGTGGGGTAGTATCATTTAAAAAAATCCAGATAGAGCTAAGTTTATGTGGCTTTTATCCTGGAGCAGAACAGAAAATACATCTTGATGTTAGTGCTTACATGCCAGGCTTGCAATGAAGGCTGATCTAGAGAGCTAGGAATGAAAGTCTATGAATCCACAAGCTAAAAACATGGATAAGAGGCACTTAGGAGGTTCTTAGCAAATTGTTGATTGTGTTTCCAGCGAGATGAGCACAGCCTTTCAGTTCTCCTGTCTATTGGACTGAGGTGCTAAAGTAAACACCTGGCAGCAGGCACTTTTGAATCAGATATCCACAGGATGAAAATCAAACTCCCATATGTCCCACTTTTGGGTATGCATGTGTATCTATCTGATGTATGTATTCCTCTGTTAGGCTACTTCCTCCACTGGACTCTATCAGCATGGTCATTGGAGAGGATGGGAGTTGTGTTCTAATCTCTCTGAAGTGTGAGAGATTTGGGAAGGCTGGTATATGTACTACCCCTTCCCCCTTCCCCCACTTTGTCATACACAGTGATTATTCTTTTCTGATTCATGGTGTCAAAAACACACAGGCAGGGCCCATTTAAATACTGTAGATTCACCTTCTCGTACCTTAATACCCACAAGTTCCTATGGCAGCCAACTGATGCTCCTGTGTTTTCAACAGTAGTCCTGTCTGCAGAGGTCAGCAGACAAATGAATGGAGGAAAAAAAAATGATTACCTACTCATTGCTATAGGTCATGCTTCTGTTAAGGACACATCTATAGGTCATGATTCCAATGCTGTTGGCCATATGGCTAAAGGCATGTAGTGAAAATACTATATTGTGGGTACTGGAAGTCTACAAGAAGGCCCCCCTTTTCCTATCACTTCAGGATAAGGTGACAGAGTATGGGAAACAAACAAGATGAACTTGAACTCCTAGTACAACAAAATAAATATGATTTGATAGGCATCACTGAGACCTGGTGGGATGAGTTTCATGATTGGAATGTAGGAATAGAGGGGTATAGCCTATTTTGTAGAAATAGACCAAACAAGAAAGGAGGAGGAGTAGCCTTGTATGTCAAGGATATTTTCACCTGTGAAGAGATCCATGACTTAAACCCAGAAAGCCAGGTCGAGAGCATCTGGGTAAGAATTAAGGAAGCGAGAAACAGTAGGGATATTCTGGTGGGGGTTTACTACAGACCTCCAACCCAGACTGAGGACTTTGATGACGCCTTCCTCAACCAAATGACTGTAGATTCAAAAAGGAGAGATACAGTAATAATAGGAGATTTCAATTACCTGGATATATGTTGGCAGTCAAACTCTGCCAAGACAGCAAGGTCCAGCAAGTTTCTTGCTTGTCTTGCAGACAACTTCATGGTGCAGAAGGTGGAAGAGGCCACAAGGGGATCAAATATTCTAGATCTGATCCTGACCAACAGGGATGACCTTGTGAATGAGGTAGAAGTGGTTGGATCTTTAGGGGGGAGTGACCATGCCCTATTGGAATTTGGCATGCAGTGGGAAGGAGAAGATAAGTGTAGCCAGACACTCATCTTAGATTTTAAAAAAGCGGACTTCTGTAAACTTAAGGAGCTGCTGCCTGGAATTCCGTGGTCAAGAATAGTGAAAGAGAAAGGAGTTCAGGAGGCATGGGAGTTCCTTAAAAGGGAGATACTGAAGGCACAGTCTAAAACTGTGCCAATAAGGAGGAAAAATGGAAGGCATCTGAAGAAACCAGAATGGTTGACTAAAGAACTCTCAGCTGAGCTAAGTGTTAAGAGAAACATGTATAGGAAATGGAAGAAGGGGGACACCACCAAAGAAGAATTTAAGCAAGTAGCCAGGAGATGTAGGGAGAAGGTCAGAAAGGCTAAAGCACAGAACGAACTTAGGCTGGCCAGAGACATTAAAAACAATAAAAAGTGCTTTTTAAAATACGTCTGCAGCAAAAGGAAAAAGAAGGAGACGATAGGGTCACTGCACAGAGAAGATGGCGAATAACTAACAGGGTGAAGAGAAAAGGCAGAACTACTTAACACCTTTTTTGCCTCAGTTTTTCCCCAGAAGGATACAAGCACTCAACCTGGCGGTTGGGGAGCAGGGGAGGAAGCAGAGGAAATGAGGCACATAATAGGTAGAGAGGTGGTACAGGAATACCTGGCCACACTGGATGAATTCAAGTCTCCAGGGCCAGATGACTTGCATCCTAGGATATTAAAAGAACTGGCAGAGGTCATTTCGGAACCGCTTGCTATAATCTTTGAGAAATCTTGGAGGACAGAAGTTCCAGCAGACTGGAGGAGGGCAAATGTTGTCCCCATCTTCAAGAAGGGAAAAAAAGAGGACCCAAATAATTATCGTCCAGTCAGCCTGACATCAGTACCCAGAAAGATCCTGGAGCAGATGATTAATCAGTCAGTTTCTAATCACTTAGAAAGCAATGTGGTAATCACGAGAAGTCAACATGGATTTCTCAAAAATAAGTCATGCCAGACTAATCTTATCTCTTTTTATGATAGAGTTACTAGCTTGATAGACGAAGGGAATGCTGTGGATGTAGCATATCTCGATTTCAGTAAGGCCTTTGACAAAGTTCCCCATGACATTCTTGCAAAGAAGCTAGTAAAATGTGGGCTGGACAGGGCTACTGTCAGGTGGATCTGTAACTGGTTGACTGACCGTTCCCAAAGGGTGATCACGAATGGCTGCTTTTCATCCTGGAGAGAAGTGACTAGCGGTGTGTTACAGGGTTCTGTCCTGGGCCCAGTGCTGTTCAATAACTTGGATGAAGGAATAGAGGACATGCTCATCAAATTTGCAGATGACACCAAATTGGGAGGGGTTGCTAATACGCCAGAGGACAGGATCAAAATTTAAAATGACCTGGACAGATTGGAGAGCTGGGCCAAGGCTAACAAAATGAAATTCAACAGAAAGAAGTGTAAGGTCCTACACCTAGGTAGAAAAAAATGGAATACAGAAATATAGGATGGGGGACACATGGCTGGATAGCAGTACGTGTGAAAGGGATCTAGAAGTCTTAATAGACCACAAACTGAACATGAGTCAGCAGTGTGATGCGGCAGCCAAGAAAGCCAATGCAATTCTCGGTTGCATCAATAGGAGTATGGTGTCTAGATTGAGGGAGGTACTGGTACCACTCTACTCTGCTTTGGTTAGACTTCATCTTGAACACTGTGTCCAGTTCTGGGCACCCCAATTCAAGAAGGACATAGTCAAGCTGGAGCAAGTCCAGAGGAGGGCAACCAAAATGGTGAGGGGCCTGGAAGCCATGCCCTATGAGGATAGACTTAGACAGCTGGGTATGTTTAGTCTGCAGAAGAGAAGGTTAAGAGGGGCCATGTAGAGGAGGGAGTGGGCTTATTTTCTGCTGCTCTAGAGACCAGGACAAGGAACAATGGATTCAAGCTGCAGGAAAGGAGATTCCTCCTGAACCTCAGGAAGAACTTCCTGACAGTCAGGGCTGTCCAGCAGTGGAATATGCTGCCTCGGAGTGTAGTGGAGTCTCCTTCTTAGGAAGTTTTTAAGCAAAGGCTGGATGGCCATCTGTCGGGAGTGCTTTGAGGGTGTTCCTGCATGGTGGGGGGTTGGACTGGATGGCCCCTGTGGTCTCTTCCAACTCTACATTTCTATGATTCTATGACCCTCCCTGCAGTTAGAACTGCAGGGGGTGGTGGTGATTACACATAAATGAGAAAAAGAGGGAGATAAAGCCCTATTTTATTACTCAGTGTAATAAAGAGCCTTTATTGCTTCAGTATAGTGTAAATAGCTGCCGATGGAACTATGCTACGCTTGCATTATGCAGCCCCCCACATGGAATACCAATGCAGCACAGTGTATATGGCTAAATGGTTAATGCACATGGCTGACATCCTGTTGCAAACTGCATTGTGCAATGTGCATCCACAAGTGACTTTTTATACGTTATTGTGCTGTCACATGGGCAACAGCTCTGCATGCAAGATTCCCCTTATGCTGCCATCAGCTGGATTTGACCAATGCACATTGTCCACAAAATTTGTTCTGCATGTGTAGCACAACTTCATACATCACTAACAAGATGCTGGCCAATGACTGCAGTGGCATATTTCCAAGTGATTACTCAAATGTTAGCAATTGGGAGGAGAAACTTTGAAACAAAGACATGGGAAGAGAATGAGCAAAGAATTTGCAAAGGCTGGTAAGTGTGTGTATGTGTGTCTTTACAGGCTATGTTGTTATGCAGGAGTGGGGAATCCATGCCTGGTATTCTATTTCATTGCTCTGCTAAGTGCAGGGGTATGTAACTTGTTGCTTTCCAGATGTTTTAAGCTACAACCCTAATAATCTCCAACCAGTATAGTCAATGGCTCAGGATTATGGGAACTGAAATCAAAAACATCTAGTGGCCACCAGATTGCACATCTCTCCTGTCGTAGGGGAAAAAAGGGGTCTTATTTATATAAATAGGATATTTTTTCAAGGCCAAATTGCTTTGATGAGGCCTGAGTTAGGACACAACTGGGGACAAAGAGCTATTGTTGTTCTGCGACTTCAAGTCATTTTCAATTTATGGTGACCCTAAGGGGTTTTCTGGGGGCTGAGGGTGTGTGATGTGCCCAAGATCACACAGTGGGTTTCCATGGCAAGTGAAGAATCAAACCCTGGTCTCCAGAGTCATAGTCCAACGCTCAGACCACTATACCATGCTGGCTCTCTAAAGAGCTACATTGAGGCTAATGAGCTATGCAGAGAGCTAAAGATATCTTTAAGTGTAGTGTTGGGAAAAGAAAACAAAATATTATGGCAGAAATTTCTTCTTTTGTTCTTCACAAGCAGTGCTCAGCAGCCTTCGCATAAGTCATTGCCCACAAAAGCAATCGATTTAAAATCTGCAGAAGTAGCCCTAGAAGCATGTGTATCTGTGGAAATAATGTGAGCAGGTTTTTTCTTAAATGGTTGAATGAACAATCAAGCACATGAAAGACCATTCTGATACACTAATTCAAAGGAAAAGAGGCAGTTTTGCTAAATGAAAGGAATCTAGCAAGCATCCTAATAAAGTCATATTCAAATATCCGAGCCTGGCACAACTGAGAAACTGGAAAAATCAAGCTGGCCATTTTTCTGGATCTAATCATCTGATTAGATTGAATTAGGGATAGACAAATTACCTTCACTTTCTCTCACATGCAGATCCTGGAAACAGTGATAAATTTAAATAAAAGGGTTAACTGAAACAAAATTTACATATATCCCTAGAGGTCAGATAAATCTGTAAGTTTTCCCCTTCTTTCTCCTATGTTCAGAATTGTAATAAAAGCTAACTGAAATGAAATTCTCATTCATTTCTGGATCCAGTCATGAAGCTGACTAGACTAGGCATTCTCAGCTGAAACTGAAGGGATTTGCAGCCTAGGGCCCTTTGCAGTACACAGGTGCAGCTCTTTGATACCACTTGAACTGACATGGCTGAGTCCTATGAATCCTTATGAAGTTTTTCATATTCTCAGTAGACAGCTCCAGTGCTTCCTCATATTAAAAACCCCAGGATTCCACAGAATGAAGTCATGTCAGTACTATAATTCTATGGCATGAAAGGACTCCACATAAAATCAGATCTCTTAACACCTGCTTAATCAGACTTAGGAATATTCCCATTTCTCTGTGCTGCAGGTACCCTTTGAAAAAACAGTACCTTAACTTTTGTCATTGTACTAGTTGAAAAACTGCAAACACGTGCACACACAAAACAGGTTGCTAAAATGGTACTGAGAAGCACCTGTGGAAGAAGTATATGGGTAAGATCTTGTGTGAATCTGGGAGCAGGGAAAACAGAGTTTAAATCTTTATCCATATGGCTGTGTCATGCCCTCCAGTGGAGAAGGCATAACAAGAAGCATACGGCCCTGTAACAGTAGCCTCCCTGAAGTCTTGTGGTAATGAAACAAAATTGTAAATATTATTCTATGTTTGTAGTTGAACAGTGGAAAAGCAACACTTTTGTAATGCTGAGACCATTTCCCCCCTGCACTGTTACTCCATTTTGAACACCCTGTGGAATTCTGGGGTTTGTCGTTTACTGAGTGCAAAATAGCTCTCTGGTTGAGAATTCTAATGCCTAAACTGCAAACCTCAGAATTCCACAGGATGTTGAAAGTGGAATAATAGCACTGTAACAGTGTAGTGCAGAAATGGCCTAAGAGTCCCCCATTAGGAAGCACCCAGAATTTTGAGAACAACCAGGATCTCCTTTGGGTTGACAGCTCATATAGCATCATGGTTAAAGGGCTCAGTTAGGACTGGAGACCTGGATTCAACATCCTGTTCAGCAATAAATCTTACTATTGTGAGCTTGGACCATTCCCTTTATCTTATTCTAATTCACCATAACAGGATTAAATAGCCATGGGATAGGAGCACTTCATGTGGTATTTAAGCACGCTGTACTAGTTTCCAGCACTGTTTAAAGTGTTGGATACTTACCTTCTTGAGTCTTAATATGCCTTGGGACTGGGGCACTGAAAGGTTTTTCCACCTCTATATAGATTGCTTATAGAACTAAGGGTAGTAACTGTGCAGCCTGCAGGCCACATGTAGCCCTTGAGAGGCCTCCCAAAGACTCTGGCACCCTCATCCCCAATTTCTGGTCACAAAAAGTAGTTCTTCAGCTGAAAACTCATTTAAAGGGGAAGAGACTTTTCATAGTTATTATATGATTTTTTGTGGGTGAGGGGGAGGTGCTCCTTATCTTGCCTGTGGTGAGACCATTATTGAAAAAGACCTCCCTGTGTTACCCCAAAAAGTAGGTGCCACAAGGGCCACCCTCCAATGCCAAATACCTCCTTAGAAAAGTGGGGAATTAATTAGCTCAAAGAGGAGGCTTGTGAGAGGGGGGCAACTTAGCAAGATCTTTTCTATCAGTGTTTACAGGCACATGCAGGAAAAGAACCAGCCAGAGATTCAGAAGTAAGCTAAAAATGTGTTTTATTGAGGGGAATTCACTCATGCATGCACACAAGATACACACAATCACACATTCACACAAGAGCTAGCTGAAAGAGAAAGAAAAAACGATTGGGGGATTTATAATTACCAGTCCAGAAAAGTAGTGAAGAGCAGAAATGTGTTTTGGCTTAGGTAGGACCTAAGGACAGTTCTCATTTAGGAGACAGACGGACAGAGTGACGGGTAGACCTTCAAGAGACTGCACTGGGGATCCTGAAATCAGGGGTATTTGTATTCTGAAAACGACTTGTGGCTGTGAAGGTTCCAGATGCAAGACAAAGGGAACCTGTTGTGGACAATGGGTCTTTTGCCTATTGATGGGCTTTGAGTGACAAAGACATGATGGGTGTTGTAATAGCTGTCTATCATGGGTGCTGTGAGGAAAGAGGGAAGAATCCAGGTGTACAGGGGATGGATATCTGTCAATCAGTGCCCTGGTAGGCTCCTCACAGTTGGATTCCTTGGAAAATTCCAGCTTCTATTTAAGCCTATTATCCACAGGAATGGTGTGTATTTGCCTGACAAATGACTCAGTCTTACCTGGAGGAAGCTTTGAGTTGATCTATCCTTCTCAAATTTGCATTCAAATTCTTTCCCTTGCTCAGTTTGACCTCTCTGTCACTTCTCAGGCTTGAATTTGATATCAGAGCCAATAAAATGTGTTGCCAATTATATATGATGCCAATTAGGTATGGTGCCCATCCAAACCATACTAATATCAGGGACCCCCAAAGTGGGGCCTTACACCCAGATCCCACCATGCTGCAGAAATATTGACCAGCCTTCAATATCCCCTTTTCAGGCAAGATAGTGGAACATGTGGTGGCCTTCAGCTCTAGGCATTCCTGGATGAAATGGATTATTTAGATTCATTTCATTTCAGGCCAGGCTATGGAACAGATGCAGCTTTGGTTGCCCTGGTAGGTGATCTATGCAGGGGACTGGACAGGGTGGCTGTGTCTCTATGGGTTCTGCTGGACCTCCCAGTGGCTTTCGATACCATTGATCATGGTATCTTTCTGGGTTGCCTTTCTGAGATGGAGCTTAGAGGCACTGTTCTACAGTAGCTCTTTTTTTCCTGGAGGGGTGTATTCAGTGGGTGGTGCTGGGGGATGCCTGTCTGACAGTCAGCTCATTATCCTGTGGTGTCCTCCATGCTATGTAACATCTCCTGGGAGAGATCATCTGGAGCTTTATGGTTCAGTGTCATCTATATGCTGATAACACACAACTCTATTTCTTCTTTGCATCCAGTTCCAAGGAAGCTGTTTCTGTACTAAATGAGTATCTGCTGTCAGTAATGGACTAGGTGAGAGTGAAAAAAGTGAAACTTAATCCAGACAAGAGGTGCTCCTGGTCAGTTGAAAGGCTGATCAGGGGATATGGATTTGACCTGTGCTGGATGGAGTTACAGTCTCCCTAAAAGTCATACATACATTATGGACATTTCTACTGAAGCAAACATAATTTTAGGTCTAGAGAGATTTTTGCTATTGAAGCTAGGTCAAATTGCCTTCACAATAGACCACATAGCTGCGACAGAGACCCAGGAACCAAGACTCAGTGGCATATCCCGTACTAACCTTACATCTACTCTAGAAACAGTATTACAAGAGCAAATACTGTCATTGACAACATCAGGGATACATACATCTGCTCTTCTTCTAATGTGTTATTTGCCATCAAGTGCCTGCAATCCTTTTTTCATAGGAGAAGTCAGCTAGCCTAGATTTAAAAGAACATATGGACTGAGAAATGGCAGTACTGTATTGAAATCTGGTAAAGGAACACTTCAGTTTCCCAGGAAACTCTCAATGATTTCAAGGTGGCTATTCTTGAACAACATATTGATTTCAACATGAAAGAGATGAATTCATCAAGAAATTCTGTGCTGCTTGCTATGGCTTGAATATAGACAAAGGATTTGTATCACACTAGGTATGTTAATTAACTCATTGATGCAAAGATGTCTCTATTACTATGCTATTACTGTTTTGTTAATGGTCACTGTTAAGATAACCATCACTGTCTAAACTTTCTCCATTTCAGTTCCTTCTGGTATCATTGTTTACAATACCCCACTTCCTTGTTCTTGCCAAGTGAAGATAATCTTTCCGTACATCTGATGAAGTGAATGCTTCTCTCATACTGAATTTGCTTGTTTTGTGGTCCTTTCTACACTCTACAGGGTGTCACTAGTCAGTTTATTGGTTTTGCTACAACAGACAAAAGCTACAAAACATTTTGTTGTTCAGCAAAATTCAGACTAGCACAGGAATCCTACTGATAGTTATCCATGATCATATCCCAAGCTGCAATGAAAAGATCTTGTTCTCTACTTGCAAAGCCTGCCCAGCTGTTTATTTTTTTTAAAAAAGAATGTATATTCCTGAAATTTTCCTGTCTTTAAATGATGAAATTGCTAAGCAGCTCAAAACATGAAAAGAGCAGGGTGGATGAAACAATAATAGCACAAACAAGATAGCATTGTCTGAATGAAAAGGAAGGAAGAAAACAAAGCATAAAGGAAGAAAGTTGTTGCACAGGCGTGTCCAAAATGCAATTCTAAACACAAAGACAGGGATTGTAAATATTGCTTGAAAAAAAATCTGTCCTCAATTCTTTCTGACCCTGCACTATGCTATACAACTACAATAGATTCAGAGCACATACTCACACAAATGATCTATGCTTTTTAAAAGGATGACTTTTCCCCTACATCAGGCTTTCTGCTCACAACAGATCTTGTCAATGGTAAAAAAAAAAAAACCCCAAACAAAACAGAAGATAAATGAGAAACTGCTTAATTGGAATGAAATTTATGTAGTCATTATTTTCTGACACAACCATTCATTTTACAATAGCAATACTGAAGTTTCCAATGAATTCACCATCTGCTGTTCAAAGCTTGAGACTACAACGCCCAGAATCCATGCAGTTACTATGGTGGCTAGAGGATTCTGGGAATTATAGCCAGAAAAAGGAACTTCTTCAGTGTCTGACTATTGTGGGACAGTTGTTGTGAGGCCAGAGAAAGAGAGTGTCCATCTTTTTAATTTTATTCTATTGCTAAACAGTTAAATATTTTCTGTAACTTTTGATGTGCAAAATGTCTAGCTTCTTTTAACTGAAAATGTTTGCTTTTTCTCCAACTACTGTAACAAACACTCAAATCCCAAAATGATTGCTGTCCTTGCTGTAGTGATCCCTTATATTCACCAGGTATAACTGTTACCATGTAGACAGGAATTTTCAGAGGTTGCTTGTTCAAAGGATAACTTTCTCCTAGAAGTGTTCTAAAGCTTGAATTTCAACATTTTCTGTAGGTAGACTGTCTTATCTAGCCTGGTGTTCTCCACTTGTATATACATATAGATTAAGTATTTAGTTTCAGCCATATTTATATTCTCCATTTCTTCCAGTGAGCTCAACTGTTCAAAGATCACCCAATGAAATTCATGGGGCAGTGGAGACTAGAATATGCATGTCACAAGTCCCAGTCTGGTACTCTAACTACTACACCATAATGCATCATGGCCAATGGCAGTACTGGTTGAGGAAGATTGAAGTTGTAGCCCAGAACATCTGGAGATCTCACTGGCTTGGTGAAGGATAGCCTCAGATGCTTTTGAAAATGAACACCAAAAGAGATTTGTAGCACATTAAAGCCTTAACGTATATATTATGTACTCCATGAAACTGTATACCTGGTATATAATGGCTACATGTGATCCCCAAAGCTGTTTTTGAGATACAGCAAACCAGCAGCATCAAGTTCCTATTAGATTTTTTTAAACTGGCTGCCAATCTGATTTTGCTGGCAAGATTTTCTGCACTAATGACTGGGAACCCAGAATTTTAGTGGCTGCTTGGTACCTTTGTACCATTGATAAGATTAATGTGGTCACATCTTGGCAGGTTTGTATGTTACAAGGTGATTGATGGTGGATGATTTTCAAATCTTTCCACTTATGACTGTGAGACCCATGGATATAATATATATTACTTATAACTGTGGGACCTGTGGGCAGGATGTGTATCACTGGGTCATCCACTCAAGAGAGATGGTGATACAGGAAGGAATTCCTATTCACCTGAAAAGGTGCGGCTCTGAGGAAAGGTGGTAACTAACTGTTCCTCTCAAAGACCAGGGTGGGCTCCCGATGAGAATTCACAAAGTATTGTATTTTTACACTGCAGATACATTTGCAATTCCTGTATAAAGTTTAATAATTGTATCTCTAGTTCAAATGATATTCCCCTGCCCCATCTCTTTATTTCCATTTCCATTCACAACTGGTTCACATAATATAGTTGGTAACACAACTTGGGTCTTGGTTTGTTCCCATAAAGTTCTTATTTGTTATGTGAGGAATCACTGGTCCTCCAATCAATTTACCTACAGCTTCCATAATCTGCTCCATTTAGTTAGCATGGCCAGTGGCAATGGACTGTGGAGGCTGGAATCCAAAAGACCTTGAGGGCCAAAGATCCCCCCAACCCTGCTCTGTGTGAGGGTCTGATGTTGACCTAGTGCTGGAAAAATACCTGGAATATTGAGGTGTATAGCATTGTTATTTGTCCTTGTTAAAAATGCAGACAGATCCTTCAAGGTGAGTAAAGCACATCTAGAAGGTAAAGCTGCTGTGTTAAGCCCTTGGTGAGAAGGATGATAGTGAGGCAATGAAGATAATGCCAGTAACAAAAGCCAAAGTCCAAGATTATCATTTTGTTCCACCATGAATAATATGTAATTTACATGAATAATTTTCTGCAGGTGTTATCAAATGGAATCAAAAAAGGGGAGAGTTTAATAGAAGCCCTCAAGTGCCTGAATGTTAAAACTTATTAAAATTAGAGGATGCTGCTTTGTCTGAACTTCTGACCTTTAATGGAGCTTTGTGCTGACAACTACATTACTAGTTATTATAAGGCAGTGAAGTCTGATGTTATAATCATTCATGAAAACCTGTGCGAGACTCAACGACTCCCAGAACCTGATTCATTTTGATTAAAATGTCAAACTGAAATTCAGACAATGTGACAATTTATTTTTTTAAAAAAATTAAGAACCCTTTTTTCGTTGCTAAAATACAAGCAGCAAATGTGCCAAGTATGACTATGCTCTTTCCAGAATAATTAATTTCAAAGATTTGCAATTTTTTGAAAACTTTGATGTAACAAACTCTTCAGGATCTGATGATGTGAGCTCTAGACACAAAACTGAAACACTGCAAAACATTTTTGTTTTGTTTTAGTTTTTAATATCTACAGGATTGGTCAAAATCCAGCTATACCTCTGGTGAAGCACAAAGCTCCACCAGTATATTTGTGCTGTCCTTCCCCTTTCCCTGGCTAAGCAACATATGCCATTGAGGTGCATCGTCATGACCAATCAGTGGCTGGACGCAGGGGACTCATTTGAGCTTCACCTTCTGGCTGCAGATGGGTAGCAAGGAAAAAGCCATTGCCTTCCGAGACATACAGAGAGTACAGCAGAGATCTGGAAGGGTGATGGCTAGGGTGACCACAACATTTGACAAATGACACATGTCCCCAAGCAAGATCAGAGTGTGGTCAAGATAGCAAATATTATTATTGCAGAAGAACACACTAGCTAGGAGAGGCTGCAACAGTTTGCTCTTGCCTGAGCTTACAGGGAAAGGCAAGAATCTGCCCCTAACTCTCCTTTCCCTCCTGCTGAGTTAATTGAGTGTAAACTACTTTTGCACTTTGAATCTCAGTTGCAGCAACTGAAGCAAGCTGAGGACAAAGAGAGAAAGGGGAGGAGGACAAATAAACTTGGGTATTTCAAAAGCAGCTCAAAAAGTGGGGTGAGTCTTAATTGGGATAGTCCTTGGCAAATTGGGACAGCTGGAGAGTATGGCAGAGTGGAAAATAATTTATAGTAATAGTGCTGTCCTGTACATGGCAACTCTCAGTTCAGTTCAGGGACTAAAACTTAGGTAAGTATCTATAGGATCACAGCCTATATGCAGTCCAGTGATGGTTGGTATCTGATCCCTTATATGTGTATCTAACAGAGCCAATGGAAATGGAAAGCAGAGGAGTTGCACTTCAATGACGTATAGTGGATCACAAGTTCCTAGTTCCTGATTGTGAAGATTTTGCCTCAGTGCAGGGTTCTCCGAAAAGTTTCTCACAGCACACTGTCAATTTATTAACTGAGCCTTTACTATGTCAAGCTAGATCTCCCCTTCCCACCAAGAATCATTCCTGGAAAATACTGTGATTGCCCAGATATAGACACACAATTTTAAAGTAGCATAGACCTTCACAATCAAGGTATATAGTTCCTTTGTTTATAAAAGCTTTGGCATTTAAAATCAATTGTGAAAAGAGAAATGCAAAGTTGTAAGTTGCACCATTAAGCATCAGTATTCCTATCAGTACACAAGGATTATGCAAATATATCTTTTATGCTCATATAACAAAATACAAGTATAGCAAAGTTATATTTCTTGTGCAAGCTGTAGCAAAATATAAGTGAAGCAAAGTTATAGTTCTCAGGCAGTATACCAACCAGATCTGTACTCCAGGCTAGTGACAGATTTTTCACCAAGGAAAAGTTGCCCCTGTGTGTGTTGGGCTTGTATATAAGGATGCCACCAGATTCGTGCATGCCTTAACAGACTTCAAAGCTACAAGTACTTGTCCTTGATAGTTCCCAAGGCCCACTTTTCAATACCTAACTATAATAAGAAGCATGTAACATATGTTCCTGTTCCTTATAAAAAAGGCATGAATGTGTGTTGGCATGATATGTCCATGCAACAGGGTAGAATAACCGGACTAGTGTTCCCAGCCTGATATTTACATTTGAGTTTGGTTACTCAGGATGTGCTGTACCAGGTGTGGACTGTTGCCCAGTCCTTCTTCCTCACAATTTTTAATGAGGAGAACCATATCTCTTATCCATTATTCTCTTAGCAGCTCAAGAGCTTGGCTGAAAAAAAAAATGGTTCTGGGGTTCATGCTTTAAAGTGGCTATGAGTTCTCCCAAAGAATGTTCTACTTTGAGCAGTCCCAACTAGTCAATCTCTGCCACATGATGTATATCTTTATAGGACAATCCCATGTGCATCTAGATAGACATTGAATTCTAATAGGATTTACTTCTTAGTAAGTGTGCATAAGGGAGTAAGTGTGTTGTGGTGGCTTAAATGTTGAAGTAGGACTCTTGGAGACCAGGATTTGAATACCTGCTTAATTATAGAAAGCCACAGGGTGACTTTGAGAAAGTCATATTCTCTTAACCTAAGAGGAAGGCAGTGACAAACTTCCTCGGGATAAATCTTATCATGAAAAAGCTGTGATTGAGTTGCCGTAAGTTGGAGTCAATTTGAAGGCACATAATAACAAGTGGATACAGTTGATGTCTTGCAAGAGAATATAGAGTTTTAAGAGCAGGGTGTAAAACAGCCCACAAGTTCCAGGAGCACTTATTCACTTCTAAAGCAAAGCACAGGCCATCATTTTAGAAGAGGAGTGGGCAACTGTGCCAAGTTTTGCCCTTCCAGCAGTGGCCAATAACTATGACCAAAAGTCTATTCCAATTGCAACTTCTGGTTTCCAGTAAGGCTGGTTTTCTGTGTCTGTTGCTGAGAGTGGTAGTGGTAGTTTGAGGGTTGTTGTGATGTGTGAATACAATTTTCTGGCACTTTGGCTAATTTAAATTTTGTGGTGTGTATGGTGTGGGGGGATTTGAGGGATCTAAGGGAAGCCTAGGAGGCCATGAAAAGACCTTGAAATGAGTATGCAGCCCTCAGCCTACAACTTCCCAGCACCAGCATTACCAGCATTACAGCGTGTGTGTATGTGTCTGAGGAAGGGGCTTCTCTGGACCATTTTATAGTTTTAAAGAAAAAACACAGGAATAAAACATATTTTTTGGAAATAATGTGGCCTGTGGAAAGTCTGGGGAAGGGAAATTTACTTCCTTGAAATATGTTCCTTTACAGGAAAAAAAATCTGTGAATCAGTCTCATTTAGATTTAACTGAAATACAAAGAATTTAAAAGCCACTTAGAAAGCCACGCATAGCTGGCAATGGAGCAACTTTATTTAACCTTTGAGATGTCAAAATCTAAGACTTAGAGCAGAAATAAGTAACTGTAGGAGGCTAGGGGGCACATTAACTTCCCAGGAGACCTTGGAGACACACTGTTTCTAAGCAAGATGAGGATATTTTTTGCCATTTCTACTACTTGGACAATTTTGGATACACTAGAGGTCTTTTGTAGCAACTGACAGTGACCAAAAGTCACTTCCTGTTCAATTCCAATGGTCACATCCTAGTTTAGAAAAAGAATTCCCCTGGGTGTGGAATGGCCAGGAGGGCCAAAAGCATAGCAAAAATGTCCCCACATCCCTTTGGACTTGGGACCCTGGGGGATACAAAAACAGTACTAAAGGGCCACATGTGGGCTGCATTTTGCTCACCTGTGACTAGAATTTTATATAGAGGTAGCTCTAATTCTTCAGAATTGCCTGCTCCCCACAAAATTGTGTATGTGTTTGTGTGTGCATGCTTTCAAGTCACCTGTTGACTTATGGCAGCCCCATGAATTTCATAGTGTTTTCTTAAGCAAGGAATACTCAGAGGTGGCTTTGCCAGTTCCCTCTTCTGAAATATAGCCTACAGCACCTGGTATTCATTGGTGGTCTACCATTCAGGTACTAACCAGGACTGAATCTGCTTAGCTTCCAAGATCAGATGGAATCTGAGGCCTTGGAGAGGGTGGGGGAGAGGGATCTACAGCCCCCCTCCCCAAGTACATTTGTTTCTTGATAGTGCTGTGGCATCAACAGTAGCACAGTACAAGAAATGTTCATGCCTGCGCAACATGAGCATCAGCCTGAGGCCCGCTTGCCATAGAGTGCCCTGGAGCACTTGCTCCAGTTGCAACATGGACAGTCTGGCCTTGTCAACACTCAGAATCCTAAGGTGACTGAGGGTTTCAGGAAGTTGTAGATGGAAAAAAGACTACTTTGTTATAAAGGTAATCACTGCCAAAGGCATTTACTTGCCCTAAAAAAGAACAAGAAATGTCTGAATGCAGCTTGACATAGGGGTGGGGAGCAGAAGGGAGGGTGGGCTTGATTGTGAGACCATGTGGGTCACAAATCCATAGGCTAGAGGTTACTCTTAGTTGCTTCATCCTCTATTATGATGCTTGGGAGTCAGAAACTGTTCCTCACTCTGTTTAATCTTGCAGCAACTATACAAATAATGAGAAATATTGTCTGTCAGGACCCTAGATTCTCTTGCTGTTGTGTAATTATGTGATGAACCTTAATTTATACCCAGGAGAGCAGTATTGCTAACATAAAAGAGGGGAAGGAAGAGGGACAGACATTTGTGCATAGTTATACCTATAAAAGATTCACTTAATTCTTTTCCCTACCCCCTGCTCACTTCTTAGATGTCTG
Source organism: Ctenosaura bakeri (assembly GCA_948474755.1). Classification (NCBI taxonomy): domain Eukaryota; kingdom Metazoa; phylum Chordata; class Lepidosauria; order Squamata; family Iguanidae; genus Ctenosaura; species Ctenosaura bakeri. The sequence goes on from CAOLHI010000771.1 coordinate 415,742, forward strand.
TGCTGCTGCCGTTGCCTCACAAATTGTGATAGAGGATCCATTATAGAAAATAAAACTGTACAAGCAAACCAGTCTGTTTACAAAAGCATCCAAATGCAAAGCTGGATTTTTGTGGAAGAAAGAAAGCCATCCTTATAGAGAAGCCCTGGAAACAACCAACTTTTGCTGGACAGTAGAAAAAGGCCCATCACGCTTAACAAGGATGTGAAAGGAGGTTCACATATTAATTGAACTCACTGTTAATGCTAGTAACAAGTTTCATAGACACACACTCTCCGACATTTCACAGATGAAAACCGGAGAATGTGTAGGCAAGCAATAACAGAGTGTGGCCCTGATCACAAAAGTTATTAATGAAGAAGAATGCACAAGCTATGAGAGACTGCAGGAGTTTTCTTTTGCCTGAGCCTGCTGGAAAGGGTGAGACCACCACCACCCAAGTTAACTGAGTGCAAAGTACCTTTGCACTTTGAGATCAGTTTGAAACAATTGAAGTAAACTGAGAACAAAGGGGGAAAGGGGGAGGAGAACTGGGAAATTGGGACATTTTAAAGGCAGCTGAAAAAAATGTGGAAAGACAGAAAATTAATTGGGACTATCCTTGCCAATTTGGGGTATTGGTGCTATTGTAGACAAGAAAGTTAGAGGATCAAATTAACATAAAACTGCTATAAAATCTGTTTTCTCTATTCAGCATAAAGCAGATATGAGGAACCCCCAGCCTGTGGCCCTAATATGGTCTATGTATGTCCAGCAGCCTTCTAACCTAACTTCAATCAGAAATTGGAGAGGTTAGATCCTTCCTTCCTCCCATGATTCAGTGAGGCTTTGCCTTAGGTCTTAAGGGTTCTAAGGAGAAAGCAAACACTGCGGAGGAGTTTTTTCCAACTCAGAAACCAGACAGTGATGCACTCATAGTATTTTATACACCACTTTTCCTTACCCTGTTGCCTTCTCCATGTTTTTTGAACGACATCTCTCAGCACTGCTGACCATTGAACTTGCTGGCTGGGAGTCCAGAACATATTGAGGATATCAGCTCAGGGAAGGATATTGTTAACTTGAAGGGTGATTTGGGAAACCTGTAATTCTCGGTTGAATTTCATGTAGACCTGGTATTATCTGGCTCTATGATCATTGCAGTCTGCCTCTTAGGCCCTTTCCGCAATGCACCTTTTCACAGAGCCGGGGTGTGGGGATTGCGTGAGGAGCCTCCAGCGAGAGGCTCTTGCGTCCTGGTTCCTTCCGCTCTGCAGCCTACTGCCCACTCACGCGAGAGCCCCACCTCTTCCTTCCGCAGTACAGCCTGGGATTTTCCCAGGTTGCGCTGGGACAGGAAGCACGAGTGCTGCAGCTCCGGAGCTCCGCATGCATGGCAAGTGCGTGAGGGGGCCCAGAGCGATACGCGATCACGCACCATTTTCGGCTCAAAGCTGAAAATGAAAAAGTGCACGAGTGGTGCCTGCTAGACCCTGAAGCGTTGCACAATTGTGAGTACGTCGTGTGGACCACTCCTCACTTTCGTGCGACGCTTGAGGGGCCCTTTCACATGGCAAATGCCGTGCGAAAAGGGCCTTTCACTTTGACCCATTCCTTTGGGAATTGGTTTCTCTTCTGCTTCTTCTGTATGCTATATGCATGTGTGCTGGTGATGAAGAAGGGATGGATGGCACATAGCTGGAAAGAGTTATCCAGTCCTGAAAACTTGCTGATTGTGACCTTTGCTACAGGCCTACCCTACCCTACAGTTAGGTAGAATGAGGTGACTGGGAGTACAATGAAAGGCAGAAAATTAACAAAGGCTTCATTTGTTATTACTGATTTTTGTTTAGTTGACAGTTGGGAAGAGACGTGCATGTGGGATTTCCTGCTTTGGTACCCAAATAACTTAGCTGGATTTGTGTACTAGGGATCTTGTTCTAAGGGCAGAGTAGCCTTAGTTGCTCTGTATCAGACAATACAATGTTTTGGGACCACTGTTGACTATGACCTCCAATTAACTTTTTCTGGGGGAGGGGACAATGGCACCTCACAGGAAAAAAAAAGTTTCTCATTTTTCTCTCTGTGTACTTTTTGCAAGTAAGTTCAACAACTATTTATCCCTATTTGTAACCAGGTGATAATCTGGTTTAGCTTGAAGAAAGTGAAAACAGAGATGCTGTAAGACGACTGCCTACTCAGTACTCCTGTGCTTGTTATAGTAGCCAGTCTTCATGCTAACATGTCTACCCAGTGTGGCCACTGGGGTCTCTGGGAATTATAGTGATCCCTCTACTTTTGTGAGGGTTCAGGGTACAGAACCCTTGTGAAAGTAGAAAAACTGTGACTAACTCACTCCCCCCCTCGCAATCCTTCTCCCATTCTCTTCCAGGGCTCCCCTTCCCATTCCCTTGCCTTTTGCATACTGGGCCCAGAGGCAAGGGATTGGGAAGGGGGTGCTCCAGAGCAGAGAGGGAAAGCTTGCATGAGCCTTCCCCCATTCCCTTGTCTTTTGCCTTGGTGCAAGGCCAGGGCCAGAAGCAAGGGAACGTGACTAGGGAGCTCTGGAGCAGAGAAGGAAGAGTTGGGCAAGCCTCCCCCCACCTTTCCTTGCCTTTTACCTGGATACAAGTTTTCAATACTTGGGCTAGAGGCAAGGGAATGGGAGTGGGGAGCTGCACATGGGAGAAGGAAGGCTTACACAAGCCTCCCCACTCATTCCCTTGCCTTTTGCCCAGGTGCTTGCCTTCCTTCTCTTTGCCCAGCAAAACTCAAGGGAATGGCGTGATGGGGGAGACATGTGTGTACCTCATGCATAATTAAATTTGCAAAGGTCTAACCTGCGAATGTAGAGGGAGAACTGTATAATTCAAAAAGTTCCTTATTATGACGAATACTCTTACCTTTTCTTCAGATAATCTATGTTTTCTTCAGATAATCTATCAATCAATTTAATCACTTAGGCTCAACAGTTTAGGATTCTAAGGTTCAACACCAGGGTACACTGTACGTCCCCTATGTAAGCACCTTTCTCTTATATAAGAGTCCTGCACACTGGTGGGCAACAGAAGCAACAACTGCTTGAAAAACAACAGCAGCAACAATTTCTACTTGAACTCATATCTCAAATGTGCAAAGCTATTTTTTTTATTCACTAATCATACCAGTTCTACATGAAAAACAGTCTCAGCAAAAGTGGAGCCTTTGGATATTTATTTGGAAAAAATCCTTGTGTGTCATGCTGAATAATGTCATCTCTTTTCTGTTATAAGCAATGCCATTAAAATGTTGGAACAGGCATCTTTATTGATTACAAGGGAAGGCAGCCTAGATAGCTCATCTTTCAACTTCTGCACTGCAGTCTTGACAGAAAAACTGAAGATGGGGGGAAATCATACGCAAGGGACCTGGATTGGTCACTTAAATCAAAAAATTTGTTTGTGATTTTTAAAATTGCATAGTAATACATGTACATTACAGTCCCCAATAAAAGGCATTTCCTTGGTCTAGTTAATGCTCAGGTGAGAGACTGTCCAGGGCTTCTCTGTAAGTCAGGGGTTGGAACTATGTGACTCACAGGTTCCAGCCCACAGGTTGCAATGGGACTCCTACTGCAGTCCCAGGGTTCTCCAGAATTTCCTGAGCCCCCCATTGGAGAAAACAAATGTTCATCCAAATGGAAAATCTCCCCCTCCTTCAGGAGCATGATTCTCAATTTTAAAGGAATTGGAGGGGTTTTTGCATATTTTGTGGGTCTAAAATCAATCCTTCTCCTTACTATCTCCTAGTCACGTCTAGGTTGGGAAGGTGAGGCAAAGAACTCAGCAAGGGTTGAGGGGTAAGGCTGAAAATGCAATGGATATAAGCCCCTAGACTGTCCACCACTGTTGTAAACCCATTCTCAGCTACCTGAAAGAATAGTGGATTAACTATAACGATACTTCAATGATACATAACAACCCCTACCTGGACTCGCACAGCAAATTGTCCTGCAAGGGAGGGTAGGTTTTTGATAGCCTCCATGCAGGAGATGAGGGGTGACTGGCATCTCACAGAGGGTGCCAGAACACAGCATGTGACAGGGGTGGAGACAGAGGTTATTTAAGGTCAATCCACTCCATTGCATGCCTCTTTGGCTCTTCTCATTGCAGGAGGCTGCCGGCAGCATGTTCATGATCAGGGTTGGGGTTCGATTAGCATACAGTGTATCTGCTACTCCTTGTCTGGTAGGATGGGGGCAGGGATTTGATTACCGGGCTTAATTATTTACTTCTCTTTTGGTTTTCTATATTTACTGGGCTTATTATTTCTGGGCTCTCCTAGAAGGGTTATCTTAACCAAGATGTCACTTTTGACCTAATAGCCCCATCGGGCTTGGGGTTTTCTCTGGGTTTGATTTGTCTTATTCTTTCCCCATATTTATACTTGATAGGCACATTGGATTTCCCTCTTTCCCAGTGTTATACCTGTGGTCTGTTTGGGTCTGTCCAAGGGTGTATGCATGTAGAAGCTTTCCCTTTGTCTTTTTCTGGTGAATTGTCTCTGCTTCCCTCATGTCTGTTTTCCTGGTGCCTTTGGATAGTTTATTTGCATCTGTTTGGGTCTATCTGAGTCTCTTTCTGTGTGTATTTAACAGAGGCAGGCATTTGTCACTGAAGGCCTCTGCAAACCCAGTTTTGTTGCACAACATTTCTGTACTTGGTATGTGTTTGGCGTGTGTGTGTGTCTGAGAAGTTTTAGAGGTGTTGTGAGTAGGTGGCAGGTGCCCCTCCACTTCCTTTTGTGGTTTGTCTAAGTGCGATTTGATCTGCTGCTTTGGTTGTTGGCAGCTTTCAGGTCTAGCAGTGGCCATTTTGTGGCAGTTATTTCTAACAGGGGTGGCCTTCCTTGCTGGTGGTGTGACTGCACTTAACTTTATTAAGGTTAATCAATGACACCTGGATAGTAAGAAAAGGGTTCTTCTTTATTTCATTTGTGCAAATGGGGAATGGCTGTGCCCATGCAATCAAGACAAGCCACTCCGAAGAAATGGCTGCACGCAGGCAGCTATATATCCTGCTAAGCGTGATTACAGAAGCAAAAATTTAGGTTAATTGGCTAATCCAAACCCATAAGTATAGGACACTATGTCGTGAATATATTATTATGTCAGCATTCAAGCATTGCATATGTGCATATAGGTGGTCCCAAATTATAATACCAGATTATAATACCAGATCCCACCTTTCAGGTGTGTAAGTTTATATTACAATGAATCTTATGAAGTGTAGGTGACTTTAAATTCAGCTCCTGTGGTTGCTCCCCCTTCCCTTGGTCTAGTTTGAGATGCTCCAGACATTGCAGACCACAGAGCTAACCATATTCAGACAGTTCCTCATGCTTGATGTTCTATTTTTTCTTATTTGCCATTGCTTCTTACCAACTAATTTCCTGTTTTTCCAAAGCTTTAGCAAGCTAGCTTCTCTATTTTGCAACTTTTATCTCTAGAAGCTCTGTATCTCTTCTAACTCTTGTCCTATTGCTCTCACCGTTAGTCTGCTTGCTAATTGCTCTGGCCATTGATCAGCTATGCTTGAATTGTGCCCCCAAAGTGGTGGCCATATTGTATTAGGGCCACCATTGTGTTTCTTTTGTTAGGCTTTAAGTTGTTGGAGAAGGGCACTTTGGTCTGCTTTCCTAATTGAGCCTTATGATGGCCAGAGTGCTATGAGGCTGATGGCATTCCTTTGTCAGAAGAGAGGATTATGTTGTTCCTGGGGCAGTTGCAACAGGGGGTGAGGGCTATGTTGGTCATCCTGGTTGGGGAAAAGGACTAAGTGGACACTTGTCCCTTGTCTGTGGCAGGTAGCAGGAGGAGAATATAAGTCTTAGGTGGTCACTTTTGGCACCCTTTTGGTGTAGGGTAGGACTTTGAAACCACCCTTTATAAGCTTCTGAGGCCTGGGAGATGGGGAAGGAGTCTATCCTTGGGGTTAACCTGGGATCTGGGTTCTCACTTATAGATTTCTGGGGCTTGGGTGGGAGTCCCCTGGATTATCTTCCAATTACGGCTGGCAAGGGAGCAACCAAAAGTAATTTTGGATTGTCCGTGGAGCTCAGGTATTTTGCCCAAGGGAAGGCTGAGCAGGTGGTCACAGGGTTGACTCTTAGGCCACAGCTGGACCCACATCACATTGTTCCCCACCTCTTGCTTCATTTCCAGGCCAAGATAATTTAAATAGGTTAGGTGAAATAAAGCAAACCTTATTTAACCCAATTAGTGTCAAAAGAAAAGATGGCAAATGTAATGTAATGAAGCCATGCGTCTTTTAAAATCAATCCACTCTCCTCACAATGTACTTTTGCAAATCTGAACAGCAAAATGTCAGAAAGCTGACAGGAAAGAGAAAGCGATTTTGTCTGGAAAATGTAGACCATTTTATGGAGTGCAAGAAGTTTATTGTTTGGACTACAACTCCCAGACTTCACAACCAGTGTGGTCAGTGGCCTTGCTGGTTAGGAGATTCTGGGAGTTGTAGTCTACAAAATTAACTTTACCAAGCCAAGAGGTGCAAAAGCAGATAATTGTCAAACTAACACTTTGTGCTAATTCACTCAGCTAACTAGGGCCATTTTCACACTACACTGCTATAGTGCTATTATTCCACTTTCAACATTTTGTGGAATTCTGGGGTTTGAAGTTTACTGAGGTCAAAGAGTTCTCTGGCTAAACTGCAAACCACAGGATTCCATAGGATGTTGAAAGTAGAATAATAGCACTATAACAATGTAGTGCGGAAATGGCCTTGGAATAAATATTCCATTGAAAAAAGTGGGACTTGCTTCTGAGTATTCTCATGATTAGTGTTTGGCTGGTGATTTGATTTTGCTATATATGCAGAAAATTTCTTTTGACAAAACCTATTTGTTTCTGGAATGAGAGATGAACAAAATGTAGTTTAAGTATTTTGGCTTTGTTAAATACTCTCAGCTGCCCTCACTCCACTTATCTTCAAGACTTGTTCAATACATTTTGCAATCCAAGGCAAAGGTCAAAATGGTGACACTTTTCTGTTCCATAAACAGATGCCTCACTAAAACAAGGTGACAAGACTGGCAGTTCATTTTGCTTTACTATTGGTGACAGTACAGTGTTTTATTTGTTTGTGTGTTTGTTTATTTCATCTCACTTGAGGGAGACAGATCAGGTCACATGGCATACACAGTTGTGTCTTCCAGTAGTTTTGTCCTCTAATGTCTGAAGTCCAACTAGTCGTGTAGGGACATGGGGGTGGGGTGGGGCAGTTTGGCCCGGGCAGCAATGTGCTTGGGGTATCCCAGCCCATAGCCATGCCCCCGTGCACCCTGGTCACACTCCCATGTACCACAGTCACACCCCAGCACACAGTGGCCGTGCCCCTCGTGCCCATAGCCTCCCCTTCCGCCCCCTCCCCATTCCAAGCTCCGCCACTGAGTCCAACAAGAAGCAAGCCCTTGAATTTCTGTCCTTTCTGAGGTGAAGCAGGCCTTCTCCTGAAGCCGATGGGACTGAACTTTGACCCAGCTAAAGCAGCAATTGCAATTTTGGCTCTGGAAAATCACACTGTCTGGTGCCAAACATAATGTCTTCATGTGGGAAACAGTGTGGCTGAGAAAGGAGAAGAAAGGAATAAAGCTGAGTGATTAAAAGGTCCACTTTTTTAAATCCTTGGGCACATTTTATGAGAATCTCTCCAACCATTGTGCTTTAGGCGAGGGATGTGACTGACTTTGTTCATTCTCCCTGAAAGATTTTAGGATTCCCCTTCCACACAAACCATTGTAGCTCTTCTCCTGAAGCTGTGCAGATTTGTTACTTAGGACTATTCCTGTCCTGTTTGTCATTTTCATAACAATATGCAGAGTTTGGGAAATTACTTTTAAAATCCTGTTACTTGCTGCAGTGTTTGAAAAACAACCCATTGCCATGACTTGTTACAATGCTGAAAAATAATAATACCATGAGTGGCTTGTTGTTCCATTTATTACTTTTCTATTACTTTCCTATAACCTGTCAAATTTATGTTTCTGTTAAAGCTTAGGTAATAAGAGAACAGCATAAAGTGCTATCAAAACATTTCTAAAAATGTCCTTAAAAATAATATTTGAAAGTAACTAGAAATGGTTATTAATTATACCAAAATATAATTTCAACTCTTATTTATTTCATTACTTTTGAAGTATTAATTTGTCACATCCTTATTATTAAAAAAGTAACTAGTCATAGAGAATTACATTACTTTTAATGCATTACTTCAAAGCTGTGGCAACTGAGCAGATATAATCCTCATCTATGAGGCATCTAAGTCTGCAGATCCCCTCCAATTCTGCCAATAATTTTTATAAATTTATTGGCATTTCTATTTTTATAAAAACAACTTTTGAAGATGTGCACAAAACTCTCTGTAGCTATTTGCTTGTAATTTCTCAGTCATAATTTCCTCTTAACAGGCTAACTGAGCCCATCCAATTTCATCCAGTTCTGACGAAGGAGAAATGTTATAGCTATTTCTGTGTTTCTCTTGATATTTAGTGGGAGGCACAAACATCTTATATTTCCAAATCTGATCTTCAGTTGGGGACTGAGATTGAAGCTCTGAATCATTTCAGGCTGGTGGGCCACTTTTGGAGGCACTAGTTTGAGATCTGAACCAAATCTGTGGGCCTTTGCACAATCATAATGGAGAGAAGGGGTGTGGGAGAAAATTATTTTACTGTTTTATTGCCTCTCTGAGGCCCAGCTCAATAAAAATCCTACCCGGGAGAACAATCAGCACTCTCATTTTCTTCTACCATTCCCCCAAATAATTCCATTACTTGGTTTATACGGTCTAACTGTGATGATGCATTTGTACTGCTGACTGAAATGGGCACTCATTTGGTTTTGCTTATTGTACGGCATAATCTTATGCAGACGACAATTGATTCAAAGATCCTTTCAATTCCAAATAAGCAAGCTTGTTTCTAAAGCTGTATGCTTGGCACATCGTTAGAGCTCTATAGATCAGTGTTTTAAATCTGAACATTTAAAATGAAGAGCACCTTTTCAGAAGGGCTGAGATAAATGTATCATCATTTATTATGATGTCACAACTAATAATGACATTTGTATGCTACCCAATAACATAAAGTTCTTTCAGTGTCTTAGAATAAATAGTGATAGAAACCATTTAAATACAAACAGGATATATAGAGCTGTAAAATCAAAACAGCATATATATAAGAACAAGAGATAAAATTGATAGCAGACTCAGAGTTAAAGCAGAGAAATTACAGTTGAAAGGCTTGGAGTAAATGAACTATTTAAAAGGGAAAAAAAAGAATCTAATGTAGTATATTGATTAGAATACTGGAGTAGGATTTGGAATTTCCTGTTTCTGCTCTTCTACTAAACTGTGAAGTCACTAGGTGACCATTCCCTGTCTGTCAGCCTGACCTACAGTCCCAGGGTTGTTGTGCAGAGAAACTGAGGAGGAAAAGAACTATGTTTGCTGCCTTGAGTCCATTGTTTTGAGTGGACAGATCTTCTTAGACTTAGGCCATTTCTGCACTACACTGTTATAATGCTATCATTCCACTTTCAACATCCTGCAGAATTTTGGGGTTTGTACTTTGCTGAGGCCGAAAAGCTCTCTGGCTGAGAATTCTAAATGCCTCTCCCTAAACTGCAAACCTCAGGATTCCATAGGATTTTGAAAGTGGAATAATAGCACTAGAACAGTGTAGTGTGGAAGCGGCCTTAGGCGGAATCAACAGGCTAAATAATGCGTCTTTAGCTCAATCCCAGTCCTTTCGGAACACAGGGTATTCTTCTCCTTCTAATGTGAAAACACTTCTTTTTGATACCCAAGGACTTTAAGGTGTTTAAAAAACACTGCAGTTTACTCTGCTGTTTAGAGGAAGAACTAGTTTTTTAAAAACATGTGGTTTAATCCCTGAATTGGGATAGCAATGAAATTGGGGAGAAGTTGGGCCAGGTTGGTAGGTGGTCCCCTGATTTTTCCGTACCATGGAGTCCTGAACTTGGAAATAGGTTAGATGTGAACAGATGATGATGATGATGATAATTGGAGGTAAGATGGGGGTATAAGTAACTAATAATAAACTAATCATAATAGTAATAAAAGAAGTCTGAATGTATCCTTGTATGTACTAAGACATAAAACTCTACAAGAAAGTAATTTGCAAATGGAAAAATGTGTTTTCTCAGTGCTTGAGTGGAGTCACCTTATTTACAGTTGTTGCATATCTATGACTCATCCTGAAGAATGAAAAGACAAAACACAGCAGGGGGTGTAGTTGTTTAAATAGATGGGTAATGAAGAATATTCTTTTTGCACATGCTGTGGTACTTGGTATCGTTTTAGTTAATAAGCAATATAATAAGTCAAAGACCGAGTGTTTCTTGCCTGTTTCTATTTCTAGGGCATTGAACACAAAACAGACGGCATTGCTCTTGTTGCAAATGTAGTCTGATAAAAAACAGATAATACTGAAATCTGGTCTGGCTCAAAGTGCTATCTTAGCAACTGCCAATTAGACTTTTGTCTTTTCATGACTATGTATTTCATATCCAGATCTTGTGAGGGCTTGTTGTGGTCTTCCATTTGGATTAATGATTAGGACAAGGTTTGCCCAAGGTATTTCACTACCCTGGAGTAACAAATTGCCCATTCCATCCAAGTCAAATGGCATAATATGCTAAAACAATGTATTTTGGCACAAAGGAAAATAAATCTTTGAAGCATCTCTCACTAGTAAAAATACAATAATGACAATTAAAATAATTTACAATTAGCTGTCCTTTCACAGCACTACAGATCTGTCGCAGGGATGCGACAGCGGGTGGGAGGTGAAGACGTTTCCCCCCAAGTAAGAATTCTGCCCCCTCCACCATTCAATTTCCTTCAGTCTCCAAATTTCTACCATTGTGGCAACTTAAAACTTTAGGCCAAGATCCTACATTGTCAATATAACTACAACAAGGGACTTTGTTCTTGTGGTTACATCTGACAGTGCTACCTCCCAAAAAACTACACAGTTTGGCAGCACCCCAACCAAAGCATTTCCAATGCACTGCAGATAAGGGCACTGGGAAATGATGTCTGCAATAGCACTCTCCTGGTCACAGTGTATGCTGAGAACAGGTGCTGGAGAAACCCCTTGGGATCCTGCCACAACTGCTTGTTTCAATGTGCCCTACTACTAGGAGAGTGCTACAAGAATCATTTCTGGTGGGCCCATCTACAGTGCTTCAAAAATGCTTTAATGGAGTGTGCTGCCAGGCTGCAAAGGTTGGGTTTTGAGTGTCCATGACCATAAAAATGACTCTGCAGCAGCAGTTATGAACTCCTAAGTCCAGCTTTTGATCTCATAACTGCTGAACAGGCTGCCAGCCTCAACTTTTGGAAGCATTTAGAAAAACAGTTTAAGCATCCAAAGGGGGAGGCAGTTACCAAGGGAATATGAAAACAGCAAGGCAGAATTCTAAATATTTGCAATTATCAATGTCTTACTCTCTGCAATGCTAGAAATATAGGGACTGGGAGAAATTTCATTGAAGGGACAGAATTCTTATTTGGGGGCGATGCCAAATTTTGTCCCCCAGCAGTCCTAGGTGTCTGCCTCACTCTTCCCAAAGGCAGAGCTGACTCAATCAGGACTATTCCAATGTTTACTTGGGAGATCTATTCTGAATGAGTCTTTTGATGTTTAAGTATAATAATAAAAAAAAATCTCTCTACCAACAGAATAGATCCCATCAGTGGAATAGGCAGATCCCCTAAAGTTCTCTGTGTATCCTCTAAATCTGTTTAGTAGAGTTGGGCTGCCATCCAGAGCAGACTTTGTGTGTGTGTGTGTGTGTAGAGAGAGAGGGGGGGAGGAATAAGGGGAAATCCTGCATTGTAAGCATAAGTCTGTTTGTGTGTTGCTGCATTTTGTCCTGAATATAGTGTTGGTTAACTTTAGAATGGATGGCACGCAAAGACCTTAACTGAGCAAAAGAGGAGAATAATGTTTACATCTACTGAATGATTAGCAAGACAACCAGCTATTACTGCAAAATGTGGGTGACTATGGGGTCTACCTGTGATGCCAGTACCTCCATGCAAAGGTAGGGAATTATTAGCTCGATATTAGAAGGCTTGCAAGGGGAGGGAAAGCATAGCAAGATCTTTCCACCTATGTTTACCAGTACTTATGCAGGGAAGAGCCAGCCAGAGATGCAAAAGTTAGCTTAATTATGTTTTATTGGGGGAAAATCACACACACAAGATCCAAACAGTCATGCAATCACAGGCTAACTGAAGGAAAAGGGGGGCAGTTTTAGATAGTGAGATTTCAGGGTGTAGTAGGTGATATTTACTGGTCTTGAAGAGTAGCAAAGAAGCAATGACATGTCTAAGGACAGTACACAATCAGAAATTGGAGCAGCAGAGTGGCAACCAGCAACCGATGTACTGTGAGTTGACTGGCCAAAATTAGGGGGTTTTATATACAATTTTGCCTGGAGGGCTGGGGTGTGAATGGCTTTCTGGCTGAGTAAACCATGGAGTTTGCAGAGTGGACAGTAGGGTTGGGAACAGGCTAATAGCCTTAGCATTAGGTGATAAAGGGCTAATGGTCACCCTGATAGCTTGGTGTTTGTGGGATAGGCCTGAGGATAATAAAGAAGTTTGCAGATTGAAGGGATAGGAGTTAAGACAATCAGCAGTTTGGTGGGAATCTCCCGGTCACTATTGTCCAAGAGGCAAAGTCATTAAGGCTATCTGCAAGCCTATTATCTCCGGAGTTACCTAGTGATTTCCTGACTATGTGCGGGACCTGGTAACACAACAGTATTGAAATGGTGCAATGGGAGCAGTAAAACCTGGATAAGATAATGGAATGTGTATCCCATATTTGCCCTCTGTTTTTTTTCTTTCCTCAAAATATCCCTATCTGTATTTTCCTTTTAGGGAAAGAGAATTTTTTAGGGAGGCATTTTTAAGCAGAGAAAAATGCCAGTGAAGTAATAGTTAAGCATCTTTTCCTTCTGCCACTCTTCTCCTTCAAGGTTGCTTCTAAGTTAGAAGAACAAGAGGTGAGGCCTGTTTTTGGAACACTCAAATATGGTTTTCTCTCTAAAATGTTCTTTTCTGTCTCTATAGGAGTGACAGGTGAAGGTTTATTGGAAATCAAGACATCTGAATTGATATTTTGCCCCCAAGGGCTCAGTTTCTTGTTTAGACAGACACTAAAACAGTAAGTCGGAGCTCTGCACAAGAAATGAAATATTTCATCATGGAGAAATTTGTTGATTCTTCTATATTTCCTTGACTCAGAATTTTGGGGAAATTTGCAATGCTCACTTGACCTGGGACAGGGTAGGGAATCTATGACTGTCCAGCTGTTTCTGGACAACCATTTTGATGAGCCCTGGTAGAAATGGGAATGTAACAACATGTAGAGGCTGCCTAGCTTTGCTGAAGAAAAGAAATGCTTTGTTCTTGGTAAATGTGTTGGCACTTCTTTGTTTTCTTGGTTCACAAGTCTGGGGTGGAGGTGGGGAGATGCTTCAGCATAGGCTGAAACAAAAAGGTTGTCAGCTAGTATTGTTTTTCTACTGTGCCCTTGCCACACAAGACTTTAGTTCCCTTTTGATCCACTATTTATGAGCTGGAATTGTCTGCAATTCCAGGCTTTTCTGAGACTTCATTTAGTATCAAAAGGTACACACATCATTGCTACAGGATAAAATGATAATGCAGGTGGTCTACTGCAGAAGAAAGCTGTTAGCTAATGTGTTCCAGCATCAGCTCAAAGCAGGTGGTAGAATCAGACCAATGATTCTATGGAGCACTACATTCAGTTCTTGATGCCTCATCTTAAGAAGAATATAGACGAGTTGGAGCAGGTCCAAAGAAGGGCATTGAAGATGAATATAATGAAAAGGCAGGAAATTAACAAAAGCTTCATTTGTTATTATTGTTCTTCTATTGCCAGTTGGGAGGAGAGGTGCTTGTTGGATTTCCTGCTTTGGATACCCAAATAACTTGGCTGGATTTGTGTATTGGGCGTCTTGTTTTAAGGGCAGAGTAGCATTTGTTACTCTGTATCGGACAACAGAATGTTTTGGGACCATCTTTGACTGTGTCCTCCAAGTTACTTTTCATGGGGGTCAATGGCCCTTCACAGAAAAAAGGTTTTTCATTTCCCCCCTCCGTGTACTATTTTGTAAGTAGGTGGTAATTCAATTACTATTTATTCCAATTTATAAGTAGGTTATAATTTGGTTTAACTTGAAGAAAGTGAAAACAGAGATGCTGTGAATCTACTATACACCGTACCCCTTTGCTTGTTACAGTAGCCAGCTTTAAAGCGGATGTTATATGGTACTCTAGTCAGCCATTTTGCTATTGCGTTTTGCACTAACTATAGCTTCTGAATCAAGTGTTCTATAGGAATGGAATGGGAAGAATCGATTCCTAAATTTTATTAAGAGGGAGAAGAAAAAAATTAACAAATTTCATAATGTAGTGCTGAACTGGACTTTCTGCAAAGACAAATTGTGGTTCTGAAACTGAGTGCAGAAAGGAAGAGTGAAAATAAATGTTGTCATTGTTTTTAGAGCCCTCTTTTTATGTTAGTGGTGCTAGCAATGACAGCTCCCCCTCCTTTGAATATTTACTCCTTTTATCCACTGGTATCCACTAAGTTTTTGTGGAATGTAAGGCTATTAAGTTTTTTTTTCAAGAAAGTGAAGCATTTGTGTCAATAAACAGAAACAACTTGAAACACTATGGGAACACTCTCTTGCCAAGATCCTACACATGCACATAGCCCCACACGTGTGGTTCTGTGTCTTGGCCCCCAGCTGCTGTCACTCAGTAATGGGGAAGAAAGGAAGATTGAAGTCTACCCAGACCATATAGCTGGTCTCAGCTCGGTAGTAGGGGGTGGTGGAAGAAATGAAGACTATACCTACCTTTTCTCCCCACCACTACCCGAAGGAGCTGAGAGCAGCTGGATCTCCATGGTCTGAATCAACTTGCCTCTCTCCCCTTCCCTCTGGTAAGAAGGAGGAGTAGCAATCTCTTTGGGGGCTCAACAGCTAGTGGGCATGGCAAATTTTGGGAGCTAGTACAACAGCAAGAGAATAGCCTTCTGCATGCCATCCACAAGAGGATTTAAGTGTGCGTAACTTGCATTTGTATCCAAAGAATTCACCAACAGGATGTCTGCTCTAACTTACAAAACTGTCCTCTTTGTTCTAATTTTTGGCTTTATGGATGTTTCCTTGACCCTCCTTTTTTGGTGGGGACCTTGCCATCCATTTCCTTACTCCAAGTTTGAAAAACTTACTTTTTTGGACAACTCTCACAGTCTCAGCCAGCATGGCCACTGGTCCAAAAAATTATTCAAAGCTGTACCTTTGTGAGTGAGATTTAAGGCTGCCTGTATCTGGCAGTTAAAGGAAACAGAATTCTAGACTAGATGGACTTTTGGTTTGATCCAAGAAGAAAATTTGAATGCATTTGATTGGATTCATATTGAACTGGATCCATATTGGTTTGACATGTGCAAATGGCCCATTGGTAAGAATTCCTTGCCTCCTCTTACCTAGTTCCTCCAAACCATGCTAGATTGTGGGTTGGGAAACCACATGAATGGAGTAGGTAGTCATGTGGGGAGGAAGGCAGGATCCTTGCAGGTGATTTTCAATTATTCTTTTCTTCTCTTTTATGCTATTCTACATCATTCACTCAGATTTCTAGCACTCTCCATGTAGAAATTTCAGCAGGTTTAAGGGGCTGCTGTGGATGGGGGAGTGAGGAGACAAGAAAGTCTATTTCCACCTGTTTGAAATTAGTTTCCCAGGGTGTTCGTGCTTTTTATTCAAATTCTATGAAATCTAAAACTGTCAGGAATCAGTCTTCTTTTAGCGGAGTAGCAGAAAAAACATTCCCCAACTTCTGTGTGGCTTTCCTGAACTGCAACTAAAAAAAACAAAGCAAGGCAGGCAGTTTCAGGTTACAAACTTAGAAAAGTTTATTAATAGCTTTTACATTTACGTGTGCATTGAGGAGCCCACATCCTAACTAGCTAATGTATAGATCAGGTTAGATAGTAGCTTTGTTATTAACTCACCATCTTCATGATAGAGATGCAAAGCATGGTTTGGGGAGAAGGAAGAAGAAGCAAAAATGGAGAAGATTAAAGGTCTGAGAAGGGGGGCAAGTCTTCTCAGAACGATGACCCTAAGAACTATCCTGGGTCATATGATCTGGTCATCTGGACACCAAAGGTATTTATAACCATGTATTTAAATGACACAAGAGCAAATGGTGAGGCTTTAGGTGAGAAGGGAGAAGCCTTTGGCATGCAAAGGAGAAAGAAACTCTATGCTATCTAAGTCCCACTTGCCCTAAAACAAGAGGGAGGGGGAGAGAGGGAATGCTGGAATTTTTCCAACACCACCAACCCACTTGAACAAGCCAAACTTCTGAACCCAATCCATTGCTTTTTAAAAATAACTTTAAACAAGGAAAGTAGAGATAATATAAAGTTTATTCTAAAAATGGTGGCATGTTTATTATATGGAGGCAAACTGGGCAGGAAAAAACCCTCCTTTAAAAAAAAAAACTGCCTTCTCAAAGTACCTTGTATAAAAATAGTGAGACTTTCACCAAGATAGAAATATTACTTTGCTCTAGATGAAAAGTTCTCATCAACAAAATAAAATTGTCAGAAAAATTTGTCATTAGATACCAACTCTCTGAACTCTTTGGAAATGTTTACTGGCCAGCAACACATTTATTTACGATGTGCCAATCTGATGCTCATTTCAGATTGTTCCCAGAGATACTGTTCTCATTTTGCTCTCTCTCTGTTTCAGACTCTCCCCTCTTTTTTCCCCTCCTTCTATCAAGTGTAACACTCTTTATCTTCTGGAGATTAGCAATTTCAATAGTTGGTTGCATTGTAATTTCCTGCAATGGAACTTTCCTTTCAGAGAGAGAGAAAACAAGAAATGTAGATCCTTAATTTTGTGGCTGTGACACAGAGAGAGCAAGAATAAAGCAAAGGGGTGGGGAAGAGGTGATAACTTGAGGGCAGATTTAAACACAAGAGAACAAGCACTCTTCAATCAGTTTCTAGAGTCTCCTTGTCGAAATTGACATGGACCAGTATGGAATTTCCTAATTGACTGTCTGCTGCAGTGCTTTGAAATGATTTGAGTAGACACCATGTAAACAAATCCATCTTAAGAGACATTACACTGTAGCAACCTGTCTCTGCCCTACCAGTGGTTGCTCTATTGATCATTCCATTCCTCAACTCACTCTGTTCAAAAATTCTGTGATAGAATCATCCCTTTATCCTTATAGGAGAAATTAGAAAAATGAAATGCACAATCATCCATGTTTACAAATGAACAAGATGAACAATAACCCATTGGTGTAGATGCTCACACACACAAAAAAACAAATCTTTCAGGATATGCACAACCTACAGTTCTTTATTGGGATTTGTTTTTCCACTTAAGAAGTTAACTGAAGTTATTCAAATTAACTGAAAAACCTAACAGGCATCATCAAAAGGTAACTGCTATGTTTTCCCACAGAATTATAATGTAAAATTTGGATGTGAACTTTGATTCATCACCAGACTTTTCTCCGCTAAGAACTCGACTGCAGTTGTACCTAAGGATACCTCTCTCAGCATGTGTGAACTAGGATGTGTGTTTTTGCTGGTTTGTATTTGCTGTGCCTTGTGCCTCCGCTTCTTTTATTTTGGAAAACCAGAGGAATAGTTTATGGACTCCCCTGAAACAATCCAAGAAATGCTTCACAAAAATTACTCTTTGGACTGTCACTCACTAACTGTGCCAGGTAGAGGATTTTGGGAGTTTTATTAGTTCAAAAACTGCCTTTTCCTGGTTCTGCCAAATAACTTTTTCCTTTTGATGCTTTATCAAGGTTAATCAAGACAGGCAAAAGAAAAGCACTAACTGTATCATTCAAGACAACACTCAAACACTGCAGCTTCCTCTCAGGGTTGGACGATCTACCTGCTTGTGAAATGGCAGCAAAATATATTCAAGAATACCGGTAGGAGGAGAGAAAGGTAGAGAGATTTTACAGGAATGCAGGGGAAATGCATCCCTCCCACCACCCCTGTCCCCATTCTCATTCTCCTCTCTGGCTCTGCCCTTTAATCTTGGCTGGTGGTGTAAAAATCCATATGGAACTTAAAGGAGGTTTTCCAGCAGCCACGTTGGACATACCAACAGGGAGTTTTAAAAGAGCCCAAACATTCGCTCTGGTAAGAGCAGCCTGTGTGCTCAGACGCCACCATTCTCTCACATTCCAAACGGGTGTGTGAGAAAGAGCGAGCGAGCGAGACTTGGCGGAAGGCTGTGTAGTGGTGGAAAAAAGTCCCCGCCCGCAGGTGTGCCAGGCGCCTGCCTTGAAACTCTCCAGCAGCTCCGAGCGGCGTACCTGCAGGTGGCGACAAATGCCCTTGAAGCTTAGCGCTGTCCGTGGTGCTGAAGCGGTGCTGTCCGTGGTGCTGAAGCAGCGCAAGGGCTTGGAAGTCAGCGGGAACAGAAACGTGATCAACCCGGCCGACAATCTCCCTCCGGCAAAGCGGCCGCAGCCGCGGCGGCAGGACTGTGGAGGAGGCCGGGGGGGGACGGCCGGAGCGGGGGACGGAAAGGGATGGGATCGCCTCGGTTCCCCGCTTCACCAAGTGCCGAATTCCAGCTGGGGTGAAGGAAGGCTGAGTGAAATCCCTTCTCCAGATTTTCTTGCAGCCTCAAGGGCGCAGAGTTACTGCCTTCCGCACGCACTGCCGGCACGTCCATTGAAACAAGGGAAGGGGAAACACCATGTACTCGGTCCTCCTCCTTCTCCTCTTCCTCCCTCCCTTCTTTGTGGGGCAGGCGCAGGGCTTCCTCGGCGTGACCTCTGGCTAAGGCTTAGCTCACCTCCACCCCGTTTTGAAACTGTACTCCAAACGAGTTTTTTCCTCCCAAGAAGGGCAGGAGTGAAGGTTTTGCCAAAGAGTTGCCAGCCGGTGGAAAGGGGGGCGCGGGCTTATTTCCTTGGGAAAAGCTGAGGCGGCAGGGCAGTTTTCCCCACTTCATGCTCCCGCTAAATGAACTTTTGCTCCAGTTTCCCCTCGTTGACGCCGCAGGGCAAAGAGGAGATGTGGGATTCGGCGCGCCCTGGGTACGTGTGCATGGCGCTGGAGGGAGGCAGAGTGGACGCGTTGGGGGTTCCTTCTCCTCCATCGGCTCCGTCAGTTTCCTACGCCAGGAACCAGCGGGGTCTGTGTGTGTGTGTCTCGGGGTGGGGGAGACGGTATAGTTACGGGTGCCGGTTGTTACTCTTCAACCCTCCCCGCTTTCTCATTGCTCTTGAATTAGGAGCCCCGCTCCGGCGTCCGTGGAGGAAAAGGAGGCACTCCCGTAGGCGGGCGCCACGGGGCGAGAAAACACCCGCTCCGGAAGCCCAAGGTGTGTATCTTGTAGGGTGGGGAGACTAGTGGCGGGGGGAGGGGGAGAAGGGGAGGGGGAGGGGCGAGGAAGGAAATAAACTGAAAATGAAGAGAAGGAGGCGGTGGGGGGAGGGCACCCCAAATACTCTACGCAGGAGCAATGGGCGCGACTTAAGGGACACCGAAGTGAGAAACAGGAGGGAGGGGAAGCCAGAGGAGTGAAGGCAGAAAGAGAAGAGCAAAGGAACCCAACGGAGTGACGAGGAAGAGGAAATTAGAGCAGAGGAAAAGAGCGTCGGCGGGCGCGGGGGGGGCGGCAGAGCGACCGACAGAGAGCGAGAGCAGGGAGCCGCCAGCGAGCGCTACAAAAGGGGCGAGGTGGGGGAACAGCTGTAGGGGAAGAGACGGGGAAAGACGGCGAGCGCCAGAGGCAGGGAGCAGAAGAAGCCAGGAGGAGGAGGAGGGCGAGGGCGGTGGGAGGGGGCAGGAAAGGAGGGAGAAAGAAGAGGGGAGAGAGAGGGAGAGACCAAATAAATGAATACCGAGGCTGAGCAAAAGAAGTGAGGAAAGAAGCCGAGGGGAGCCAAGAGGCGGCCGCACGGGAGGGACGACACCAAAGTCAGCCAGAGAGGACAGGAAAGAGGGACGGGGGGGGGATGCTGAAGGAAGCCAGGGAGTGACGGGGATGAGGAGGGGAGGGTAAGAGAGCGGCAGGACGGAGCGACGAGAGTTAGGGAGGAAGGAAGGAAGGAAGGGAGGCGAGAGAGAGGGAGAGGGAGAGGCGAGCAGGCGGCAGCAAGTGGGTGTCGGCGGAGGCGAGGGCTCAGGACCTGCGCGAAGGTGGAGGGCGAGGGGGCGGGCGTCCAAAGGAGAGGAGGTGCCCGGCGTGGCCGCTCCCGGGGATGCCCGACCGGGGAGGAGATGCAGCCCACTCGCTGGGACCGCGACTGGCGCTGGCCCGAAGGAGAGCCGGGCTTGAGCACCGTCGCCGCTGTCCGGCTCTAGCCCGCTGACGGGCGTGGGGTTCAGCAACCGCCTTCTTCCTCTGCCCGTCGGGGGGCCATGGAGACCCTCAGGAAGCACTCCCCCCCGACTCCAGAGTGAAGGCGCTGCCTCCTAGTTCCCGCATCCACCCACCCACCCACTCCTCCTCCTCCTCCCCCTCCTCCTCCTCCTCCCTTTCTGCCCGCCCTCCCTCCCGCCATGGAGCTGCCCAACAGCACCGCGACGGCGGCGGCGGCGGCCAACAGCAGCCAGCAGGCGAGTCCGACGGCGCCGGCAGCGGCCAGCCTGGGCTACCAGTTGGGCACGTCGGTGGCGCTGGGCGCGCTGATCCTCTTCGCCGTGCTGGGCAACGCGTGCGTGATCGCGGCCATCGCCCTGGAGCGCTCCCTGCAGACGGTGGCCAACTACCTAATCGGCTCGCTGGCCGTCACGGACCTGATGGTGTCGGTGCTGGTGCTGCCCATGGCCGCCCTCTACCAGGTGCTGGGCAAGTGGACGCTGGGCCAGGTGACGTGCGACATCTTCATCTCGCTCGACGTGCTGTGCTGCACCTCGTCCATCCTCCACCTGTGCGCCATCGCCCTGGACCGCTACTGGGCCATCACCGACCCCATCGACTACGTCAACAAGCGGACGCCCCGGCGGGCCGCCGTCCTCATCAGCCTGACCTGGCTGGTGGGCTTCCTCGTCTCCATCCCGCCCATGCTGGGCTGGCGGACCCCCGAGGACCGCTCCGACCCCAACGCCTGCACCATCAGCAAGGACCCCGGCTACACCATCTACTCCACCTTCGGCGCTTTCTACATCCCGCTGCTCCTTATGCTGGTTCTCTACGGGCGCATCTTCAAGGCGGCCCGCTTCCGCATCCGCAAGACCGTCAAGAAAGCCGACCGGACGAAGGCGAAGGCGAAGCCCGCCGACGCGACCGCCCCGTCGGAGCCGCCCAAGCAGCGGCAGCAGCCCGGCGCCGACGACAGGAGGGTGGCCGACACTTGCCTCTCCGCCTCGCCCGCCGCCCAGCCCAAGAGGAGCAGCAGCAACGGCGGACCCAACCAGCAAGCCAAAAGCTGGAAAAGCGAAGGCGGCGGCGGCGATCCCAAAACGCCGGGCGTCGGGGGCCTCGGCGTGGCTTGCATCAACGGCGCCGTCCGACTGGGAGAGGACGGCGGCGGCCCGGGGGCGCCGGCGGCCTTGGAGATCCTGGAAGAGACGCCGCCGTCCAACTCCACCAAGAGCCACCTGCCTCTGCCCAACCACCACCATCAGCCCCAGCCGGCCGCCGCCACGCCGGGCCCCGAGCGGAAGAACGAGGCCCGGACGGCCGAGGCCAAGCGCAAGATGGCCCTGGCCCGCGAGCGGAAGACGGTCAAGACGCTGGGCATCATCATGGGCACCTTCATCCTCTGCTGGCTGCCCTTCTTCATCGTGGCCTTGGTCCTGCCCCTCTGCCCGGGCTGCTACATGCCGGCCTGGCTGGGCGCCGTCATCAACTGGCTGGGCTACTCCAACTCCCTCCTCAACCCGGTCATCTACGCCTATTTCAACAAGGATTTCCAAAGTGCTTTCAAGAAGATCATCAAGTGCAAGTTTTGCACGCAGTGAGACTTTCTGGACGGGGCGGGAGAGGACAAGAGAGGGAGGCGAAGAAGAGGGAACAGCCCCCCCCCGTCCCTTTGGGGGAAGGGAAGGCAGAGAAAGAAGGGCTGGAGGGCTGGCAGAGGGGCCTGGCAGGAAGGGGGTTCTTATTCTCTCTCCTTCCCCCACTTCCTTGATCGTCGCTGCCTTCACGAACCTTGCTCCGAATCTGCTGCTCCTACCTAGAGATGGCTTTGTGGACCTTCTTCCGCCTCTCAGACCGATTGGTAGGACCCGGAACCCTCCTTGGCAACCTGCCTCATTTCCGCGGGGCCCCTTTCTCTGCGGGAAAAGAGAGCAGATCCCCTTTCTCACCTCTTGGGGATTGCGCTAAAAGCAGACCCGAAGCTCCCGGACCGGCCCTTTGAGACAATAGCCTTGCTCTGCCTTTCTCTCTCCCCCCCCCCCGTTTCCTTACTGAACTGCAACTGCTCTTCCGCACAAAGTGAGCCGGCTCAGGAAGGTAGGACGTCCTTTGGGAAGCCTGACTGTCCGTGTCTTTTCGTTCGTTCTTTGCGTTGTGGTCGCCCCGGGACCTCGACTCCTTCTCAGAGTTTCCTCCTTACTCCAGGCGTGCGTAAAGCGAACCTGTTCCAATGGTCTCTGGAGGCAGGGGCTGAGCTAGGATTCCCAGCCCCCTGGGGAGGGTGTATGGTTTAGGGTTTGCAGACCTGACAAGAACCAACAGGGTATCTGCCCAACAATAAAAACCATCCTATGCATTAAAAAAAGAGAGAAAAAGAAACTTCATCTTGTCTGGTTTTTCCTCCCCTGCCTTCTTCCTGACAAAAGAGAAGCGGAAAAAGTTTCTTGCTTATTAAGGTTCGAGTAAGTACGAACTCTGAAAGGGAGCTGAGCAACCGAACCAGGGCAGAGACGCCCAAAGTGGCTTTTGTGAAAAGTAGATTTCGGAGTGGGGTGAGTGGGGATCGCAGCTGAATCGCTTCCAAGCCGAGCTTCGCTTTATTGACTATCTGTACACTGTGTCTTGTAGAGAGCCATCGCTTGTAGAGGTCTCATTTGAATTCAAGAATCCCAGCTTGGGAAGGGAATGGCCTCAAACTCAGGTCCTTCACATAAGGGAGCATGAGATGAACAATGGGACATTTGATGAAAAAGTGTGGCATAGCCCAATCCTCCAAGCCACTTACTTGGTTGTAAGCCACACCAAGTTCAGCAGGTCCTAAGAAAGAAAAGGCTGACATCCTAGGCACAGGTTTTTTTGGGAGGTGGGGAGAAGAAGAAGTAGAACGCAATGGTTTCAGGGGTGGACCAGGCCTCTGGGAGACCCGGTCTCGAATCCCTGCTTGGCTGTGGAAATCCACTGGGTAACCTTGAACAAGACACACTCTCTCTGCCTTAGAAGAAAAGAATGTCAAACCTCTTCGGGTTTTGACTTATGGTGATCCTAAGGTGACCCTAGCTCACAGTTTTCTGGGACTGAGAGTCACCCAGAGGGTTTCCATGAACAAGCAGGGAATCAAACCCTGTTCTCCAGGGTCATAGCCCAATGCTCAAACCACTACCCCAGGTTGGCTCTTGCGGTCACTTTGAAGGCACATAACAACAGCAAGGAATAAGAATCTGTAGCCCTAGGTGAGATTGACTTCAGAGCAGATATTGGATGAGAGCATCAGGGTGCTCCTTGGACTGTCCCTCAAGAAAAAAAAAAAAAGAAAAAAAGAAAGAAAGAAAAAACAGAAAAGGTGCTGTGCTTTGCAAATGAAACTTTAGATGTACTCACCAGTGCTTAAGAAGCGAAAGAAACAAACTTCCCAACCACTCTTCAGGATGATTTACATCAGGGAAACAGAACCAGATAAAGAGCAGGATATTTAGTGGAATCTCTGCTCCTGAGTTGCTAAAGGGAAGCTGTTTTGCAAGTTGTGCCAGGCAGAAAGCTGCTTCTGGCAGATCATGCCCAGAGGTTTCCTTGGGAAACTGAATAAAGGCATATCTGTACTGCTGGCATCTCCCATAGCCACTGGAACAAGGGTTAACACAGAGAAAGCAAACTTAACAATTGTACATTGTTAGGAAATTCTTATAGTTGGGCCAGATAATGATATCTGCTTGAGGGTTTCTTTTTCTTTTTTTCTTTTTATTGCTAATGCCATCATCTGAGACACTGTGTAAATAAATGAAATAACTCCTCCTGCACTTAGTTCTGCAGGCTGTGAGGTTTACTTATGTGTCTCTGGACACACAGCTCTCTTAAACTATTCTGAAATCAATGTGTCATCTCAACAGTAAATCACTTAGGCTGTTTCCGCTGTTTCTGCACTAGCCTGTTATAGTGTTATTATTCCACTTTCAACATCCTATGGAATCCTGGAGTTTGCAGGAGGGGCCTTGGCCCCTCCCTAAACTGCAAACCACAGGATGTTGAAAGTGGAATAATAGCACTATAACAGGCTAGTGTGGAAGTGGCCTTAGTCTTGAGACGACACATTGACTTCAGAAGTAGTTTAAGTAAGAGAGCTGTGTGTTCTCAGTGGGAGTAGAAAGTCTGAAAGAACCTTGGAGATAGCAATAGAGGAATCTAGCAGATATCTGGTGAATCAAATAAACTGTGTAACAGAATGTTGTTAGAAGATACTTAAATGTTCTGACACACACACAAAAAAACATGTGAGTGCAAATTAGGTTCATTTGTATGTGTATCTGTTTTTTTAAAAAGACCTTCATATAGTTGTAGATGCCAGTTAAACCTCGTTAAAAGTATAATGCAGCTAATCAATGTACACTCAATGCCCCCAAACCTATGGCAGTCACAGAAAGGGTCTATTGAAATGCAGAGATTTATGTGGCCTGGAGGTTGTGGCACACTATTACAACTGTGTTTTTTTTTAAGAGAGCACTTTACAGTATAACTGAAATAAATTAGTTGGTGTCCTTACTTCACTGACTAAGAATCCCATAGCACAACCTTCTCCAGCCTGATGCCCTCTAAATGTGTTTGATTATGACTCTCATAATCAACATAGCTGTGAAAGGTGCTTCTAGCAGAGGCTTTTATTGTACAATTGTCTTGCTTCATTTGAAGAATTGCTCCATCCCTACCTCTTTGTGCAAGGAAGAAGTCATCTTCCCACTTGTAATCCTTTTGTATGTCTTCGCTGTTTCTTCTGGCTTTTTTGCCCCACCATCACACCAAAAATGTATTAAGGAGGAACAAGGGGGATAGCTGAACAGTTTCTTTTGACTAGTAGTGTTAAGATCTGTCTATCTACAACCACCTGCACTGGAAAATAGTGGCAAACAACTGTTCCTCCAGCTCCCATAATGCATCATCTTTGTCTGTGTTATGTAGGGCTAATGGAAGTTGTACGCCAACAACAACTGGAGAGACACAGCTGCTTATGCCTTAGGTAAAAATATTAACTGAGACATCTCCAGTCTCTTCCCATAATCTTTTTTGTACAATTCCTTTGAACCACATCATTTAAAAAAAATCACAATTTTCCAAAAGAGGAAGAGTCAGGATTTATTTTATGCTCTCTCACATTGATATGAATGTGTTATCCATCGATGTGAATGGGATCTGTGCCAGAGCATGGAAGTGCTCTGAAAACACAAGCCCCATTCATTTCAAAGGAGCTGGTATAAAAGAGCTTCTGGTCAGTTGTGCTCCATGCAGCTGTTATTCTTGTTCTTAGAAGACTTTTTTTTTTTTTAGAAGTATGATTTAAAACTTGAGCCACCAGGCTGGAGGGCCATCCAGTCCACTTATTTGAGTCATTGCTTGCAATGATGTTGTACAGTTTTCAGGAATTGGGAGTTATAGGCCTTAAGATAATAAGGATGTAAATTATGCTAAGCACATGTACATGGAAGTAAGAAGTATGTTCATATGATGTTTGCATCCGTTGATAGCATTTGGAATGCTTCTTAATGGAGGCATGACGAACATAGCAAAAAGATGGTTTAGCAATACATTTTTAAAGCAAGTCTTCATAAGCTAGAAGCTAGATTATATGCAGGTAAAATTCATAGGTTTGTCCTCAGAAATACATTCACCTATCCACTTGTGATGTTTTAAACATACATCCTTGAATGGGGACTCCAGATTGTTAGGATATAGCACAACACTGTGACTCATTTCTTGTGACGAATCCAGCTATTTTTGCTAAAAACCACATGTTCTTAAGGATGGCGAAGTTGTGATTCCCCTTTTCCTACTAACAATTGCATCGATTCAGATTTTGTTTATTGTGCAGTAACATATTGAATAGTGTTTGTGATACCAGTAGTCACAAATGACACAGCTCTTTTCCATTGCCCCATTTGCAGCACATTTTAAAGGTTTCCGAAAGAATTATTAATAATCTTTTGAAAGTGAGGGAATATTTGTGTCTATTGTATATCCCTTTTGAGAAAGAATCTCCAGCAAACCACCCCACCCCAAGATTCTTGTAAAGTTATCCTCCCCCACTTCAGCAATGCCTATCCCACTGAGAACTTTCCTTTTTCTTTTAAACCTTTGCAAGAAATGGCATTAAAAGACACATCTTTTCTGGGTTTTTGAAAAGCAGCAATACTGATACCCTCCTTCACAGCAAAACTGTTCCCTATCTATTAGCCTTTGGCACAATATCAAACTATTTTTCTGACTGCTCTTGTTGGATTGCTCCAACAAAGGCACACCAAACACATTTTGACAGATACCTCTTTATGGTGGCAAGTCTAGAACGCACTTATTGGAGAGTACTGTCAGTTCACATTCTCAAGGGTTAGAGGCACAGGACCTGCACAAAAGTGGAAACATTGGAAATATAAAAATGTGTGTGTATGTGTGTGTGCGTGGAAAGGGGGCTGAGGCATGGTGGGAAGAATGGACACCTAGGGTCCAAGCAGGTCACGGAAAGGAGAGGGAAAGGGAGTGGATCAGCCTGGTGGCCCAATACTTCCTCTCTCTCACCCATCTCCTTCCTTGTGTATGGGAGGGCATAAAAAGAGAGGTTTCGTGGTACAGAGAAATCGGGCTGTGAGATGTCCTTAGCTGGTCTGGCGGCAGCAGCTGTTGCTGCTGTTGGTGGTGGAGGAGGAGGAGTTGGAGGAGAAGGGGAGGCAGGTTTTTAAAGGGCTGCATGGCCTGATTGGAGCCACTGAGATAAGGTCTCAGTGGCTCCAATCAGGTCATGAAGCCATTTAAAAAACCACCTTTCCTCCCTGGAAAAGAAGTGCCCAAGGTGGGAGGGCAGGGGTTGGAGAAACTTACAAGTAATCAAATCCATGATAGTCAAACCTACAAATTGTGGAGGGCCAACTGTAATTCCTATTGAATATAGCAGAGGCTCTTTCACACTACACAGTTATAAAGCTGTGATTCCACTATAACTGCTCTGGCAGCATATTGTAGAATCCTGAGATTTGCCGTTTAGGGAGGTGCGTTTAGAATTCTCAGCTAGAAAACTGTAGTGCCTCACTGAACTACAAACCCTAGAATTCTTTAGGATGAAACCACAGCAGTTGAAGTGGATTTGTAGTACCATAACTGTGTAGTGTGAAAGGTCTTCCTTCCAAGTCTGTGTTCCAGAGTGTGCTCTAAGTCTTTCCCCAAAACACTTCTATGGGGGTAAATTAAACAGTTTGTAAGTTCTATTAAAAATGTATGTATGTATGTATGTATGGGAACTTAATCCAAAGGCTGTGTTTCTAAGCCTATTTAAACAGAAGTAAATTCATTAGCCTAAATACAGTACTCCCAACTACAGTAGACCTATAAAATCAATGGAAGCTAGGTAAGTCAACAACAACTGGTGTGATGGATTTACTGTTGCTGCTACTAACAATTATATTTGTCCTGTTCAAATCATATGCAAATCATTGCAAACAGGCTGGTTTCAGTTTTTATTCCACCAGTTGGAGCAGCCCTGGAGTTTTAAAACCATCTCACTCTTTCCTATGACCTCACAATTAGTTCCACATTTTTTTCAGGTATGTAGTTCTGTCTCCATAGATTTTCAAATTCTAAGGAACTAAGTAATTAAAAGAGGCTGAAGAACCTAAAAACATACAATTATTTATTTAATTTATATTCCATTTTTCCAGTGAAAATACCAGTCAATGTGGCTGCCTTTAGAGATATGCAAAGAGGAATCAATATAGTCTGGAATCCAGACGACACTTACCCCTTAAGTATGTTGCTAAGTCCCATTGAACTCAGTGAGGCTTACTTCTGGGTACATATGCTTGGAATAGCGCTGAACTAATTTTCATTCTGTCCTTCATCTTATATTTCTTCTTGTAATATTTCCCAATGAGTTATGCATAGTGTAGTTACTAGCTTACTCCATGTGCTTTTACTGTAATTATGAATGACATGTAATCAGTCAGCTTTGGTAGGGTCAGAAGTAGCTATCACAAGCCCTGTGAAAATCCATCTTGAAAATGCCTTTTATCTTCCCTCTGTTTTCAGGCCCAAGCAAGCTGACTTCTTTTGAATCCCATGGACTTGCATTCAACATGTGTGTTTAGCTTTACATTTACAAAGAAACAAACCCCTAAAAATCCTGGAGAACTGGCTCCAGGTTTTTTAAGGCGTTTGGGCTAGATTCCCTCTCAAATGCTCTCCTCCTCTCAGTGAATCTACCGTCTTGCTTCCCTTGCTGTCTACTGCTGACATTCCACCACTTCTAAGAACTGTGACCAGTTGTTTGCATGATAGATACAGAGAGCCAATGAGCAAACAGGCAGTTTTGTGTTGTTCCTTCTTATTACTATTATTCCTGAGTGAGAGGCAGAAATAGGTGGACAAACTGGGTTTGGTTGTGAAGAGAAGTCCAGAGAATTCACCAGTGGACTCTGCTAGGAGGTAGATCCATGGCAGATATCTGACCATGCCAACTACAGATGCCAGCCTTGAATAAAAGGATGTGAATGGTGGAATGAATTTTAAAGGTAGTAATATAAACAGATATTGACCTAAATCCTATTGTTAATACTGATTAGAATAGACCCACTGAATAAATTAAATTTACCTGTGTATTGGATCACCATTCAGCTGTTGATCCAATAGGTCTACTCAAGGGGGGACTAACCAAAAGGATCCTAGCAATTTGTTCATACCTTATATTGCAGAGTACAGCAAAACAGTACTGCAAGTGGGACAGCATGATGTCTTTCTTCTCATCCACCCCTTGACTCACTGCACCTCCTACCTGGTGTAGCCATTCTGTGGTTAGTGGAGAGCAAAGATGAGGATTGGAAAAGCATATGGCTATATATCCATAGCGAGGCATAGACCAATGCCATCATCCACTGAGATGCAGTGAGGTCCTCTGGCAGTCTCAGTGGATGATATTTTTGGTTTGTGGATGCTTGGATGCTTCTCCAATCCTCTACCCCCCACTCTCTACCAGCTGCTGAATGGTCAATGGCAGGGGTGCCATACTTAAATGGTGAGTCTAGGGGAGGGCATTTGGTCATTGCAGAGGGAGGAACAAAAATACCTCACCATGACTGAAAAAGGCACACACAGGGATACACTGGATTTACACATGCACATGTCATAACAGGATGCCAGTCATTACTTGTTAGGGCTTACATCCAGGCTGAAAGATCAGCTGGGCAATGATATACAACGTTTCTGTCCTGGATGAATGGAAGAGGACAAAGAATAGATCAAGGGTGTGCAGCTGCAGCGGGTCTGGGGCCAATGTTGTCGCCTTCAGACCATCTGAGGCCACACAGACTTCTAAAAAGGCTCCTTAAATCTGCTACCTTTTGGCCAGAAAAAGGAGAGTCTGTGGACTCTGGAGGGGTTGTTTACTACAAAAAATGGAGTTTTTGCATAGCACCCCTTCGTTTCATACAGGGTATAGATTGTGACTTAACTTCTCCAAACTGGATTTGACAGGGATGATCATTTTTGCACTATTAAATAGTCTTAAATATTGGGGAAGTTCATCTGATGCTCTTATTCCTGAGCCAAAAAGAGAGAGAAGGTGATCTTCTTGCTGAATTTCATGCAGTTTGTGCTACCTGATGATATAAAGGGAATGTTTATTCTGTGATTCATGTGAATGTATATGCCCACCCATAAACTGAAGCTACTTATTCTGTTTAATGACATCAATAATTTTAATATGTCCTACATATAGTCTAATTTTCTGATCAAAATGGATTGCATTTTCTCAATTAAAATGATCTTTGATCTCACTTCCCACTCTTTCTTTCATCTCCATGTCCTGGAATTTCTGGTTCTTTGAAAATGAAACAGTAATTTTTTTCCCACTTGCAAAAGATGGACTGACAAAATGAACATGGGTAGCCATATTACAGTAATTGAACAGATGTGACTTCTGTACAATGATGCAGAAAAGTTCATAATTTTGTTTGCCAGACATGTATAAGCAGCATCTTAAAGAACGTCACAAATCAGCGTAACTTGTTGGTGTTACTTGTTGCAACAAGGATTACGGTAAGTTCCTCATACTGGGTTAGAGTAGGATCTGTTTCATTAAAAATAATCAGAATGGCTTTGGTTTCACTTCTGTCCATGGAAGGCTGTGGTTCTAAAAGGTGACCAAGAAATACATGGAATCATTCAGTCAATCTAGATAAACAGCACATTGCCAGGACCTGTTAGCAACCAAGGGATCATGTAATGGTCTAAGCGGGTTTTTAAATGTTCTTTTAAAATTTTCACACATCTTATGTTATACCTCTCTCTTTCTTATCTTCCACACCAGTCTACCATCTGTTTTCTCCCCCATAAAAGTAATTTTTGCACATGTTTTATTAGTGTCCCCCTTTGACTAGGCAATTAAAAGACTTTAAAGCAATAGAGGAGACTACACATGTGGTGTTTGATTCTTAACAGATGTTAAGAGGTTACATAAGTCACCCAAGGATCATTGCTATTATGCCTTCAGAGAAGAAGTGTCCATGTACTGTAATCATATTCTTCTATTTTAACTGTTGTGTTTAACCTGCAATGTTTGCCACTTTAAGTCAAAGATGTATTACAGACTATGAATGACTGAAACAAATATCTGCTTACATTATAGATATGTATCATTCATTTATATCATTTTAATGGACACAGTTTCTGCCAAAACATCCCAGGAAAAGTTGAATATTCTGTTCCCCCTCCTAGAACTACTGTTATCAGGGTGTCCCTGGGAGAAGGAGTGAGAGCTAGACCAGTAAGTTTAGTGTAGGAAAAAACACTCAATTTATTTGGCTTGGTTTAAAAAGTGGCTTGGTTTAAATTTACTTGGCTTGGTTTAAAAAGTGGCTTGGTTTAAAAAGTAGATTCACATTCCTGGTACTTGCACAGTCACGTTGTAATAGTTTCAAAGCTTGAAAAGTTACTTTTTTCAGCTAGAAGTCCCCAAATCTCTTTGCTAATGTATCCAATGGCCAGGGGAGATTTTGAGAATTGTTGTCTCAAAATCAACTTTTCCAAGCAACCTTCCAAAGAGTCAGAGAATTAAACGTCTTGCAGCTGGGCTATTACTGAATATCTTGCATGCACACAAATATATCCCAGAAGCTCAAGGGAGTTTCCCTTGGCAAACACGCATATATTTCTGCATCTCAGAATTCCAGTTGGTGTGACAATCTGTCTTTCACAAAGCTAGGAAGAAATCAGCTACTTGTAACACAATTACCTGTAGTGACTTATCTTTTGTGATAATGAAGGTGTGACAAAGTTACATTTTAAAAGGTATGGAATAAGTGGGAATGACAGCAATTGATGCATGTAATAATAGTGAACAGATTTACTAGTTACCTGTTAGTTACTTTTAAAGGGAATTTTGAGACATTTTAGAGCCCTTCGAGCAGACTTTTTCAAGTTTGTTGCCATTCTGTTATAAATTTTGAGGTCATTTTAAAAAAAGAGTTTAAAATTATAAGAAAAATGAGTAATATAACAAGTTACTAACTTCATGGTAACAAATGTTGAGTTTTGTAACAAGTTAAACAATTATTTTTTTTGAGGGGGGAGAGAGGGAGTTACTTTTCAAGCCCTTCTCTTTCATTGGAAGTTAGAGGTGGTAAGCATGAATCTGGATATGCATTGGAAGCTATGATCCAATCTGAAAGCACTAGAAGTTCCCTTAATTTCAGCTGTGTAATGGTCAATCAAAAGGCAAACAATTTAGACTGCATGCCTTATGTCTGTTGGATGCTTTAGAAATCTGGTTCTATAAATATATCAGGGCTGGAGACCTCTTGGTGATTTATGCTAGTGTAACTGGAGGGTTATAAGTATATTTGAATGTTGTATGATAGCTGGAAAGTGCATGGGCTTAAATCCACCCTTCTAGTCCAAATGGCCACTGAGTGGCTGTGAGGGTGTCTCAGGAGACCTCCATCATATCACTGCTGAATTTGTAGCCTTCTGCTCTTCCAGACTTCTGGTGTAAGTATACTGGTGGAGCTTATGTGTCGTCATTACCAAATAAGATTGTGGCCTATGTCTCCTGACTTTGAGCACTCAGCTAACATTGGAGCTCAATTAATTGGAACAGAGCACAGCATAGAGGAGGGGTTTGTGATTTTCAGCATAGTATAGCAGTTTGAGCATTGGACTACGACCCTGGAGACCAGGGTTCGATTTCCTGCTTAGCCATAGAAATCCACTGGGTGACCTTGGACACATCACACACTCTCAGCCCCAGAAAACCCCTAAGGTTTGCCTTAGGAGTGCAGTAAGTCAGAGATGATTTGGAAACACACAACAATAGTGTTTGCCAGTTCGAGGCAGAGTAGCAAATGGCACCATCTGCCCAAGTCAAGATACCTAGTCACCAAGTTAAAGGTAAGGTTAGTTTTGCACAGGAGGCTCAAAGTCCCTCCAGTTCCACACCCCATCTGTTGTAGTAAAAATACAGTAATAACATATTAAATAACTATCTGCTGCCCAGGACAGAAGGTCACTGCATAACAATGGAACCAGTCCAGCTGATGATCAACCCAGCAGCTTTTTCAAATGGCATCTGTGAAGCGCAAAAAACAGGAACTGCTGTTTTACAATTAGGTTTGACCTATACTCCTGAGGGAGAGTTGGTTTCATCTTCAGTGACTGGAAAGCTTTCCCACAAATGATCTTCAGAAGTAAACCCATTTGGGTCTTGAGCCTTACAAAATCTTGGAATGCTACTCTTAAAACCCATTTTGTCTTGTGACTTTTTAGAGAAGAGTCTGGGCACCATGTTGCTACTGCTGTTAAAATATCATTTCCTTAAGAGGATGGAAATTACAAGGTTTTCCAGATATTGTTGAACTACAGTTCCCAGTAGCCCTAGCCATCACAGCCAATGGAGTGGCATGCTGGGAGCTGCAATTCAACAATATCTGGAGGGCCACGTGATTCCCATCTCTGGTCTAAAATACTGGATTATTATCAATTACATTATCTCATACTTTGCTCATTACAGTTACTGTGTGTGTGTGCACGCATGCATGTGTGTGTGTAATGTAATGCCAATTCTTAATTTAGGTGACTGGTGTGGGTGATTGCTTTGTGTGTACGTATCACTGTGTCTTCAAATCACTTGTTGAGTTATTGTGTTTCCAAGAATTTCATAGGGCTTTCCTAGGAAAAGAATACTCAAGATTTGATTTACCATTACTTCTTTCTGAAATGCAGTTTGAGGTACATGGTATTCATTGGCAATCCCCCTTCCAACTACTAACCAGGTCTAAGCCTGGTTAGCTTAGGGTATTTAGGCAGTATGAGTGACTTAACTTTCTTAAAGATAAAACATAGTGCTGTGCCGAGAAGGCATTTGTAGAAGAATTACTTTTAAACAACACTGCAGCAAGAGAGAGGATCTACAGTGCCGTGAGCAGAGTAGCACTCTTGTTTAGGTAAAAAATAAATTACCACCCTTGTATTAAGATTCTCAGCTACATATTCTTCCCAATAACAGATGCTCCAAGGAAAAGTGTTACTCATTAAGAAACAAGTAACCCCAACCCCCATTGTGTTATGTTCTCCTTGGACACAAAAGTAGATTCATTACGGGTAACATCATTGCTTGCAATACATTACTTCCAAGCTCTGGTTGCTGCACTTTTTAAAACAATTTTGGAGTCTTCCAAGTGGATTGAAGTGTGTTTGTTTAGCAAACAGGTGTGGTGTTCATAGACAACCCCACTAGCTCTGGTGAATTACAGCTGCCAGTGCCTCCTTGCAAAACCTCACACAGAGCTCATTAAGGAAATTAACTCTGGTGCTGAGTCAGTTTCTTCTGTTGAAGTTGGCAGTTACTGCTGCACTGGCAGCATTGCCTCTAGTCACACCGCTGAATATCTTTGCATCTGGGTACCATAAAGTGCTGACACTAGTTGACAGCTAGCGCTACCAGATGGAACATTCCTACAGAGGCAATTTGTCGTCCAGCAAAATAACACAGCAAAGGGCACAATGAACATATTTAAAGAAGCAGCCTTGATTTGTTATGAAAGGCAGAGTAGGGGTGTGAATGTGGGCAAAAATGAATGAAAGAAGGCAGAGGTAAAATAAATGCTTAAGGAGTGCTTTGCACTGATAAGCGGTACAGAAATGTAACTGCCATTCCTATTGCTATTAAGCTTATGTTCTCAAGGAGTGCCCATCCTTATGGCATACCTATTTATTTTATTTTATTTTATTTTATTTATATCCCACTTTTCTTCCAAAGAGCTTGAGGCAACACACATGCTTCTTTTCCTCTCCATGTTATCCTCATAACAATACTGCAAGGTAGATATCAAGCTGAAAGAGAGGGACTGTCCCAAGGTCACTCAATGAGTTTCATGGTTCAGTGGGGATTTAAGCTCAGAGTGCTCAAGTCCCAGTCCCAACTAACGTAACCATGATATCACATTGGTTCTCCTGGTGATTGGTTCTCCTGGTGACTCACTTTGAAGCTGAGGTCAGTGGTAGCTTTCATGTCAAGATTGTGGTGAAAAACAATTCAGAGATTGCATAGAGAGGAATGCCAAATCT
Source organism: Ctenosaura bakeri (assembly GCA_948474755.1). Classification (NCBI taxonomy): domain Eukaryota; kingdom Metazoa; phylum Chordata; class Lepidosauria; order Squamata; family Iguanidae; genus Ctenosaura; species Ctenosaura bakeri. The sequence continues at coordinate 450,813 of CAOLHI010000771.1, forward strand.
TGATGTTCAGTCTCTTGTTTCAAGGTTTCTCCCCCACTTTTTGAGAACCAAGCTAAAGATAATCGGTTCAAAGAATTAGATATATGTAATGTGGAGAAGAGAAGGTGAAGTTTTCTATTTTGTTTTACAACCATAAAATGTCAAAGACAAAAGTCCAAAGAAAACTATTGATTTTTGCCATTGGGATATTTCTTTGCCTTCAAGTATCACTTATGGTGACTTAATGGATGAATTAATGACTTATGAGTGAGTTAATGAATTACATAGGATTTTCTTATGCAAGGAATACTCAGAGGTAGTTTGCCATTGCCTTCATGTGAATACTACAAACAGCACCTGGTATTCTTTGATGGTCCAAGTACTAACCATGCCCGACCCTGCTTAACTTCCAAGGTCAGGTGAGATCTCAGGCCTTAGAAAACCAATACCCCATGCTATTTTTGGGTGAACAGCAAAGCATCAGTAGGTCAGAATGTATAAATGTATAGGAAATCCTAACCCTTACCTTGACCTTGTGTGTATATGTGCCTTCAAGTTGCCTGAGAACATATGGCACCCCCATGAATTTCATGGGGTTTTCCAGGCAAGGAATACTCAGAGGTGGTTTTGCCAGCACCTGCTATTTGTTGGTGGTCTCCCATCCAAGTACTAACGAGGTCTGACCTTGCTCAGCTTCCAAAATCAGACAGGATCTGGTGCCTTTGACTTTACCAAAACCTTAATCTTAACTCTAATCCTCAATACATTGGGAATCTCACTGAGATTGGAAAATACCCACCATGGTATGGATCAATCTATAGTCTGATCAGAGATATGACAAGTTAGGTTTGAGGATTGTGGCTGGGAAAATCCCCCAGTTATGAACAGAAGTACAATAAAATAGAACAAAAATTCCAAAGAGGCAAAATTTCCAGGTGTGAAACGGTTGCACATTTTTTTGGTCCATTTAGCCTATTTATTTATTTATGCCTTTCTCCTGGAGTGAGACTCAGGGCAGTTCACAAAAAGAATCAGCTGGAACCTGAACAATAAAATTTTAAACATCATTAAAATCACATGAAAACAATAGATCATACACAGTAGAATCTTAGAAACAGAAGAGTCCAACAGAAGAACAGAAGAGTCCAACAGAAGAAAGAAACAGAAGATCCAACCCTCTGCTCAATGCAGGATCTTCAGCTAGAGTGTCCCCACCAGGTAGCTGTCCAGCCTCTTTCTGAAGACATCCAGAGCAGGAGACTCCAACATCTCTCTATGCAATTATTTCCATTGGTGAACTGCTCTTACTGTCAAGAAATTTGTTCTACTGTTTAACTGAAATCTATTCTCCTGTAACTTAAAACCATTAGACCTAGTTCTACTCTCTGAGGCAGCATAGAACAAGCCAGAACCCTCCTGTTTGTGGCAGCCTTTAAGGTATTTAAAGAATGTGATCATGTCGACCCTCAGTGTTCTGTTTACCAAGAGGAACAACTCCTTCAACCTCTCATCATATGTTTTGTTCTCCATACCAATTTATCATCCTAGTTGCCCTCCTCAGAACTTGCTCTAACGTGTCTATATCTTTCTTAAAATGAGGTGCCCAGAACTGAACACAATTCTCCAGCTGAGGCCCAAGCAGAGCAGAATATGGGAGGAATAATACTTCCTTTGACTTGGAAACTATGTTTCTGTTGAACAGGCTAAGATAGCATTTGCCTTTTTTGCTGCATGCTCAGTTTATGATCAATAATAATCCCAAGACACTTTTTATATGTAGTACTGCTGAGTCAAATATTCCTCTATTAAATATCATTTTATTGATTTCAGCCCAGTTTTCTGGTTTATCAAAGTCATTTTGAATTCTGTTCCTATCTTCCAATGCATTAGCTACCCCTCCCAGCTTTTTGTATTATCTGCAAATTTGATAAGAATTCCCTCCACTCCATTATCTAGATTATTGGTAAAAATACTGAAGAACGTCTGCCCCAGGACAGAACCCTGTGGCATTCCACTTGAGAACTCCTTCAAATTTGAAGAGCAGTCACTGATGACAACTCTTTGAGAATGGCTTTCCAACAAATTATGGATCCATCTGATGGTGTTTCCATCTATTCCATATTTTGTCAGTTTGCAAATCAAAATATCATGGGGGATCTGATCCAATGGTTTACTGCAATCCAGATAAATGACATCCATGGCATTCCCATCATCTATTGAACTAGTGATCCAATAAAAAAAAAAGATATAAGGTTAGTTTGGCAGGATTTGTTCTTGACAAAACCATACCAGCTCCCACTAATGACTACATTGTCATCAAGATACTTGCAGAGAGACACCTGTATAATCTGTCCTAATATTTTTCATGGTATTGAGGTCAGGCTGACTGGCCTGTAGTTTCCTGGATCTTCTTCTTTGTCTTTTTTGAAGAGAGGGACAATGATTGCTCATCTCCAGTCCTCTGGTACCTTACCCATCCTCCATAATTTCTCAAAAAATGATGGCAAGTGGTTCTGCAAGGATGTCAGCAAGTTCCTTCAATACTCTGGGATGCAGTTCATCTGACCCTTCAGATCTGAACTCATTTATTTGTTGGTGAGGTGATTGCTGACTAACTCCTTATCAATCTTGATTTGTGACCTGGATTCCTTGTCAAGGTCTCTACTGATGCATGGTGCACTGATGTATAAAAGGCATATTCAACCACATAAAAATGCTCCTTTCAGTTGCAGGGATTGCACACACATACACGCACCACCCACATATATACACTCACCCTTCTGACTCCCTGCACTTGCTCTTCTTCCAGCACCACACTGGCTCCCCAGTTGCTGCCACAGAACATCTCAAGCAGACATGATAAGGTTTAAACCAGTGGTAGGATAATTGTCCATGGCCATTGATGAGTCTCCAAATGCCCGCAGAACCCCTTTTTTGAGTTCGTTTGATTTTTTAAAGCTAAAAATGCATTCCCAGTATGTGTTTACTGGTCAATTCTATCATATTTTGATTAGCCCAATCTGTTTTAGGCCCAGGAGAGGCATTTTCTAAACCAGGAAATGAAGCTGAAGTTGGGCTAAATGTGGTCTTCTGTGGTAACAATTTGAGCCCTGCCAATTGATCATGTAAAACAATGAGTATGCAAGCTTCAGGAACCATTTTCTAACCCTAGAACCCTACCAGACAATGCTAGTCCCTCAAATAACATTAGTATTGACCAGAGGATTTAATTGCTTTTCTTTAAGTGGTTTATGTCCTAAAATAAGGTATTTATATTGGGAGTATTCATGGCTTGTTTTAGAAGAGAATGGTATCCCCACTGGTGTACATGCCTCACATTTTAAAAATATCTGGCTGGACTCCTGTCAGTTAGTCCCAACTAGAGCAGATCCATGGAATCACTTGTTGAATTGTGATTTCCTAACAAAATTAATCTCATTGATTCAGTGAGCTGACACTTGTTGAGGCTAACAATACAATTTGGGGCATCTGTTTTTTTGTTTTGTTTATGAGCATACTTCTCTTCAGGGCTGGCAATCTGAGGGCTATAAAGCACCATTGGGAGGGACTACATGCCCCCTGGAGACCACATAATTCCCACCTCTATGTTAAACCTCCCCTCCTTGCACAGTAAGATCAAAGGATTTGGTGTAGATGCATATGTGTGTGTGTGTGTGTGTGCTCAGTCTGTGTGTGTCAGTGAAAATTCCTCCTATTCAACAGTGATCATGAGCAAGATCACTTTTGCTCCACTGCTACTAGTGAGAAGACAACAGCAGTTTTGGGAGAAGAATCTGCATGGGGTTGCAAGGGATTTATTTTTTTCCCTCTCACATTCCTGGTAATCTTTACTAAGAGGTGATGTTGGGAATTACGGAACAGCACCACATCTGAAAAGGCCCTTTTCCTTTTGGACACCTGCTGCATCTCTGATGATTGGGAAACTTCAGCAGTCATGGATGGTTTTGTATAGCAGAAGGCAATTTTCAAGAAATTGGTAAAGAAAAGCACCATAAAATCAGTCTCAATGGTAATCAGCAAAACTCACTGAACAATAAATAAGATACAATTGAACCTCCTACCTCCAAACAGAATTGGGAGTTCAGGACTTCATTCTGCATTATTGAAAGAATCAGACTGTCTGGGTAGCTCACATAAAGGACATGACAAAAGTGGTAGAAATACTGGCTAAGATCCTTCGTTGGAAGATGTAACTAGTGAACCAATTAAATGTCTCCTCCCTTAGACTCCCATAGAACTCAACTTCCTTCTGAGTATCCCTTCTGATGGCTACCTTGGCCATGAAGGATATCTGAGAAGCATCTTGCTATGTGAGAGTAACCAGATGCATAATGACAACATCATTTTTCAGGCTCTTTGGGGGACTCTTAGAAAGTTCCAGAAGATGCCTTTATCATTGTATGTCTGGTTACAATCAGAGAGCAAAATACTCCTCAGTTGTCTTCTCTTTTTCACTGGCTACTACATTGACACAGAGGGTGGGAGGGTGCAGGAGTAATTTTTTTTTTGTCATGGCATGAGGGAGGAAGCGAATTCCAAACTCTGCAAAGACCAAAGAAAAGAAAAGACTTACTGAGTCAGAAGTGGGACTCACACCTGTGTATGACACTAACAGGATACCAGCCAACTTCTTTTTGAGGTAGGGATAGCAAACTGTTATGGACAGAGTGGAAAAAGTATTGAGTGGTCATATATATTAGGCAATGAAACATTTTGTGTATGTGTGTATGTGTATGAGAGAGAGAGAGCACCCTCTGGCAATGGTAACATTTCCCTATTATATAATCCAGCTGTTCCTTAGTTCCTTGGAAATGGTTTGCAGTGTCTCACAGGAGGATTATGATGTCAGCTGACATGGTGTGTGCATTCTCTGCAAACCTTTATCCACATTACCAGTGACAAATTGGAACAGCACAGTCCCAAACAAATATCTACAGGAGATCACAACTTGATTGATCTCTAGCTAATGTTCTTTTGGTGAGCTTCTCCGAAACAAATATCCTCATGATATTGTAAAAATCCTCGAAAAGACCTCTGGTACAGTGTGTCTTCTGAGTCTGACAGCTTTTCCATTTTTCTTTCTTTTTGCTGAATAACATGGAGGAGTCTTTGGGCATCTTGAAGTTTAACCAATTAATTTCAGAATAAGGTTGTGTGGACTGCTGCGTGCTTCTTCAGATAGCTATAGTCTACAAAAGTTTATGCTGAAATAAATTGGTTAGTCTTGAAGATACTATAAAAATTCATTCTTTTAATATTGAAACTGATGATGATAATGTTCTTTATGTCCAACATTTTCCTCAGTACAAGGACCCAAGATGGCTTACAAATTAGAACAAATACAGTATAGTCAAAACATACAAAAGGTCATCATTAAAATGGAATTAAATGGAACATTAAAGTCATTTAAGACATACAATTAAAAACCATAAAAACAGTTTTAAAATGCTGCTATACCCAATACAAGTAAAAACAGTATATTGCTCCATTCTAAAGCCCCTATTAAACTAATACTGTTATCTTTCAGGAATTTTCTCCTGAATGTTTCTGCAAGGGAAATACTGGAGCATACATGTTGTTTTAAGGAGGAGGAATAATTACCAATTAGGCCTAAATACCCTAAGGGCATCAAATTCTGCATGATCTTGGAAGCTAGGTAGGGTGACCCCTGGTAAATACTTTGATGAGACACCACCAATGAATACCAGATGCTGTAGGCTATATTTCAGAGGAAGAAACTGGCAAAAACAACTCTATGCCTTGCCTTAGAAAACCCTATGAAGTTCATGGGGTTGCCATAAATTGATAGGTGACTTTAAGGCACATATATATACACACAGTAATTAACAATAGCAATTGAATAGAAGTAGTGCAGAACTAGCAAGGACGGCTTTTAGACGGTGGAACACCCCTTCCTCCTTGTTGTCCTTGCAGTGATAGGGAGATACCTTTGTATTACAGCAGGCCTTAAGGATATAGCCTGACCTATGGTTGAAAGAGCTAACTGATTGGGTGTTGGCTTTGCTGGCTAGAAGGTGGATGTAGAACAGGGCTCTTGTGATCCCTGGCACTATCAAGAATGGAGCAACCAAGCTGATTCTGCAGTCATAGGCTGGCATTCTCTTAGTGACACATGCTGGTAAGGCTGCCAGATCTCAGGGCCTGGGAGTCTAATTTATGTGTGATATCTCCAGACTGGAGATGAGAATGCAAATACTCCAGTTTTGGTGGGCTCACCTCTGGACAAGAAGAAATGGCTATGTGAAAATCTCTACCTTAGCCATGAGCTCAACAGCTTGTTACAGTTTGCAAGGCTTAATTGATCTGTTGGTGTAACTTGTAAATACTCTCCAGGGCATCTGAATATTTACTTAGTTTCCTTCCTCCTTTCCTCTAAGTAGTGCTAGGGCTCAACAGAGCTATTCTCTGCATCCACTTTCTACCTAGAAGCAAGCAGTGGGCTAGATTATATGTTCCTTATGCCATTTTCCTAGGTAAGTCAGAAAAAACAAACCCCTCTTTTCACCTTGATCTGAGAATAGCCCCTTTAGCTAAGTTTTCTGTCTTAATTTTTAAACCTCCTTCTTTCTCTCTCTGTGTTTGAATGTCAATCTGTGGTAACTGTATGACATCATCAGAACCATCCCCTAGTCTCAGGTTTTGGTCTAGAAAGCTCAGGGACTGGGACAATCCTGAATTGGCAATGTGTATGCAAGTAAAAGTTCACCTTATGCCTATTTTTTTCCTTTTTTAAATCGTTGTGGAGGTTGTACAGTGACCCCTCCACATTTCTTCTGCACTCAGTGGAAAGTGGAACAACTGTTAATAACTCCCCCTGTAATCCTCCTCCCATTCCCCTCAGGAGCTCCCCCCTACTGTTCTTTTGCCTTGGGTCCTGGCATTCCCCAGGAGGGGGAAAAATACAAGGCAACAGTCTTGCTGGTATTTTCCCCTCAGAAGGAGAAGAGTGGAGTTCTGGTATTCTAGCTACTTCTAGTCGCCATCTTGAGAAAGGAAGGGTACGAACAAGGAGAGCACCTGATGAATCAACAGTCACTACATAGCAGAAAGAATGTGCAGCCACACGGCAGAGACGATATGCCTCCAGCAATGTGAGGAGGGCTTTGCTCATCCAAAAGGAAAAAAAAGTTCATTTTAAAAATGAGTCTCACAAGTCTGGGGTGAGGAATGCAAGGGAATGGGAGGAGGAAAATGGAGGAGGAGGGAGGCAAGCATGTGCCTTGTGAATAATCAAATTCATGAAGGTCAAAACTGTGAATGTAGAGGGTATTTTGTATTCTCTTCCTTTATAATGAACAAAGCCCCTTGCCCAAGGCTCTTGGTTTTGCTGCCATGACCTCCCTAAATGGCCATATTGTAACTGGTGGATGCTTCTCTGATCCCTATCCCCACTCAGGAAAGTCATCACAACAAAACTATGAGTTCTGGTGCTGGTGGGGAGCAACAAGCTGAAGCAGAGTCCCACCTGTGGAACCCTTACACTATGCTGGGAAATGTAGAATCTTGGCCATCGTTTAAAGTCTGTTGAATTGTAGTTTAACTAGGCAAATCGCCCAAGTCCAGTCTGGAATTAAAGCAATTGTGGTTTACAGTAGTTTCCAGTTCCTTCCTTCTCTTGCACCTTTCCATCCCTCTGCATTGATGATGCTGTAGGTAAGTGCAAGAACAGGATCAACCTATGAGTCAAATGATTTTGTTACAGACATGGCCATGATTTTATCCAAGTTGCTTCTTTCCAGCATGGATGCAGGCGTACATATTCGAAAATACAAAGTAGGGAAAACCAAAGAATATGAACTTTCTCTAATCTGCAACCAGAGATGATACGACACAGCCTTCCTCCAACATTGTGCCTGCAGATGTATTGCATTACAGCTCACATAATCCTCTGCCAGCGTGGCCACTGTGGAAGGCACATAGTAACTTTTAAAATGCAATCATTCAGCACGCTAACTCCTCTAAATATGACCTGAAGCAGAACCATTTATGGCCTTTTTGAGCAATAGGGAATTAAATGATACAATACTTTTTGAGTATGGTTATTAGTAGCTTGTTTAGATGGACCTGTAACTGTACAATAATATTTTTTTCTTATTTTCTCTTTCTCATTACAGTTTGGTTGGGGGAGAGTCAGAATCCTTTTGTGTTTTAGTATGTTAGTGTTTAGTCAGCTAGTTAAGTTACTGTTCCAGTTAGTTAACTTCTATTTTTTTAGTTCATTGCTTTAGTGTGGTATTTTAATTTTAGTTTCTATTTGTGTTAAAGGTCTTAGTTGAAGTTTATGTTATAGTGTTTTGTGTAAAAATTTATAAATAAATATATGAAAAATAAATATGACCTGAAGCAAATCTGTACTCATGCTCCAAAGGCACGCGTGCACACACACACACACACACACACACACACTGACTCACTCACAGGCATTAACACTTTGGTTAAAACTTCCATCATAAAACACAGGCATTCTTCTCCTCCTTATTTATTCATTTATATCCCACTTTTTCCCCAGAACTGGGACTTGAAGAGGCTTACATCATTTAAAACAAATACAAATATAGTAGTATGTCCACATTTGCTGGGGTTAGGGACGCGGGACCCACACAAAACTGGAAAAAACATTAATATCTCTAGGCTCCCAAACTGTATTTAACACATGCAAAAAACACGATCTGTGGATTCAACCCACCACACACCATACACTGTACACAGCATATTTGAATCCATGCTGGAGAGCAAGCTAGTCACATGGATCTGTCTTCAAGGTGGCAGGGTTCCTTCGCAAAGCAGAAACGGGCAGCTGGCTGGGCTTACTGGCTTTCCCCACTGCTGTCCTATGCCATTTTAAATAGGGATTTACAATCCTCATCTCACATACACATTCTCTCGGGCTATTTCCGCAGGACAGTCTTATAGCACGATGATTCCATTTTCAATCTCCTATGGAATTCTGGGGTTTGCAGTTTCGGGAGGGGCCACTTGGCAAACCCCAGGATTCCATAGGAGGTTGAAAGTGGAATCATTGCGCTATAAGAATGTCCTGCGGAAATGTTCTCAGTCTCACAAGGCTTGCAGAGAGACTGTGAATTGCGAGGTGAGATTTATAGGTCCATTTTAAAAATGGTGTAAGGCAGCAGTGGAGGCAGCAGCAAACAAGTTATGAATAATCAAATCGGTGAAAGTTAAAACACACAAATGTAGAGGGAATACTGTAAAGGCACATGCAACCACAAACGTGAAAGTGTGCAAAACGTTATTAAAATTTAATTAAACTGTCCACAGAATTACAGTCCTCTCTCCTCATCGATGAGTTTGATCTTTGCAAATTTGATTATTTGTGAGGTGCATGCATACCTCCTCCCCAGTTTTCACCTCCCGTTCCCTTGCCTTTTGCCTGGCCATCCGTGCCTTCCTTCTCCATGACTGGGCAAAAGGCAAATGAATGAGAGATGGGAGCACCACCTGTGGAAAAGGAAGGTGTGCACGTGCCTTCCCCTCATTCCTTTAACTTTTGCCCCTGTGCAGAGAGCATGTGCTGTGGCAAAAGGCAAGGGAAGAAGGGGAAGAAGGCACGTGTGAAGAGAAGGACAGTGCATATGAGCCTTCCCAAAACATTCCCTTGACTTTTGCCAGGACATGGAGAACAGCCCCCAGGGAAAAGGGAAGAGAATGGAGGGGAGGCATGCATGCTTCTGCCCTCATTTCCTCACCTTTTGCCTGGGCTCAGAGGATGGAAGATGTGTGTGTCAGGGCAGAAGTCAAGTGAATGAGAGAGGGGAGCACAAGGGGTGTTATTACTGGTTTTTCCATTTTTGTGAGGGTTCTGTGTCCCAAACTCTCGTGAAAGTGGAGAGGCCACTATAAAACTTTTTAAGCAAATCCATTAAAAAAGACAAAAGGTGAAAGTCAATAACACAGCGTATCATTAAAAGCCCTTGTAGTCAGTTCCTAAAAATCTGCTGGAATCTAAAAGTTTCCACTTGCTAATGGAAGGACAGGTGAAAGAGTTAAATTCAGAGAAGTACTGCATGAGTAGAAAAATAAGTGAATTGGACAGCAGATGTCCCTGCCTTATCTCGGTTTGAAAGTATGATTGGCCTTGTAACACTATGCTTAGGTGCCTGGGAAGTAAAAGGGAGTCAAGCATACACTTTCGCCTCATCTTTGTGTTATTTGGTGACTGAGGCCTTTGTTCCCTTGTTTTGGGGGTGGTATTAAGCTCCAAATGTAATGGCTGACGTAGACTAGAAATGTGATTGATTGCTGACGCTGTTGACCAAAGGTATAAGAACTAAGTGTTTTAATCAATCGGGGCTGGCAGTTTTGGACATTATATATCCGCTGCTTGCCCTGCGCAGTAAATAAATGGTTTGGAAAATAAAGCTTTCTGTTTTGGAACAACCTGAAGGTCTTCATCATTTCCTTGCCACTACACAGGAAGGAAGAATCAAAGCCTGGGAACAGTCACTGAAAAAGAAGGTCATCTCCCATGTTTCCACCAGATGTGTCCCTGAAGATATCCAGTGCAAATCCACAGATAAAACAAAACACTAGGAAAATCTTAGAATTAGCATTATGGTACATAACTGCAAGGCTGTGTGTAATTACCCAGGAGAAAGCTGCACTGAACTCAGCAGTGCCTAGCTCTGACAACTGTTAAGTTTGGTTGTAAAACTGATGGAAGACACTGAAATTTAATGAAGGATCCCAGTTGGCTGGGATTCAACCTTTTAGAATTGTGTTTTGCAAACCATTGCAAAACCGTTGTTCACCTTGTGTGAACAATCTTGCACAAAATATATAAAAAAAATTAAACCAGAAATATATTCTCTCCCACCCTCTTTCTCTCTGTGTGTTTGAATGTCAATCTATGGCAACCATATGATATCATCAGGGTCATCCCCCAGTGTCAGGCTTTGCTCTAGAAAGCTCAGGGACTGGGACAATCCTGAATTGGCAAGGTGTATGCAAGTAAAAGTCCACTTTATATTCCTTTTGTAAATTGTTGCGGAGGTTAGTACAGTGGCCCCTCCACTAACTAGGGTTAAAGGTGCAAGACCCCTGCAAAAATGGAAAAAATCACAAATATCCAAATATGCAGAAATATCAAGATATTTGTCAGAAGGGGGTGGAGTTACACTCAGGAGAATGGATGCCCAGGGTCCAAACCAGGTCACAGAAAGGAGAGGGAAAGGGATGGGCCAACACAGTGTCCCTATAGTTCCTCTCTCTTGCCCATCTCCTTCCTTGGATGTGATGGAGCTTTGGGAGAGGTTTTGTGGTGCTGTGAAATTGGCCAGGCTCCTGCTGGAGGAGGAGGAGGAGGAGGAGGAGGAGGAGGAGAGGAGAGATGGTTTTTTAAAGGGCTTCATGGCCTGATTGGAGTTGCCAAGAGGGAAGCTTCCTTTCAAAAAGAAGCACCTGAGATGAGGGGCAGGAAGGGGTTGGAGAAATTCGCAAATAATGAAATCTATGAAAATCACACCTGCAAATGTGAAAGGCCAATTGAAACTATATGTTTCTTTTAAATATTGGCATGCTGAGAGTGGAGCTTGGAAGGATTATTTTTTTGGACTACCACTCTCATCATCTCCCAGCCTAGGGGATTTTGGGAGTTGCCAGGATGCCACATTACAGAGTACCAATTCCCATCCCACATTTTCTCCCACTTCATTTTCCACAATAAAGAATTAATTCTGAGAAACTAGGCTTGTGTGTTGCAGCTTTCACAGTAGCTTGGTTTGATTTGGTCATTCCATTACAGATCTGGTCTTGTGTAGAGGAAAACTGAATCAATATTATAAGCCCAGTGTGAGTGTAGTTGTGAAAGCTTTATCTGAGTTTTAAGACGCATGTTTCAGCACAGGTCATGCAGAAAGAAGCTATCTAAAAATGGACATCAAAATCCATTTTGCACAGGGATAATAGGCCCTGCAAATATTTAAAGCTGAGAAACTGTCTCACTAAAGTTGTCTGAGCCTATTCTGAAAGAGAAGAGCCGGAATCCTTAAAAAGAAAAGAAAAGAAAAGAAAAAAAAGACCAAGGTCAGATCAAGCTTTCCTTGGAAAAAGTAACATCCATAGAGAAAGGCTGTGTGTATTTTTTTTTTTTTTTTGGTAATTGCACCCCAAGGTCACAGAGACAGGTGAAGAATTCATTTTTCTGAGAGCTGTAGCTTTCAGTTTTTAGAATGCAAAAACCAATCTAGCCATTAAGAATGTGAATCTCAGAAGCTAAGGGCAGGCACATGAGAAAGTTGCCAAATACAAGACTTTACATAGTGTGGCCAGAAGCAAAAGAGAACAGGGATCCTGGAGGGCTGGAAAGAATAACAAATAGTCAAACAGTGGATGGAAAAGGGAAACCCTCATGACGAGCAAACTACACAATGAGAATCTTTGTGGTTTGGGTTATGCTGCAGGCAAATCCTGTGTGTGTGTGTGTATGTGAGTGTGTGTGTGTTTGGAGGGAACAGAAAATGACTTTTTCTACAAAAGAATGTTGTTTGTACTACAGATAATGTAGTTTTCATTGTTTTCTATTCAAAACCCAACATTTCTGCACAGAAAATGTCATTTTACTATGTAAAATAAGTGGTGTGTGTGTGTGTGTGTGTGTGCAGAATAGTTTCTAAATAAAAAGTAATCTTCAAAAACTGTGCAGCTTGCAAAGAATTTCTCAGAGCAGGGAAAAAAATTGTTTCAATTATTCATTGTTTCCTGCGAGAATGAAATTAACAAATATCTGTATCTCTAGGGTCCTGCCTCTTCTTTAGTCATTGTGTAAAAGAGGAAATTTCACAAGAGGTAGCATTTCATGGCAGCCTCTTCAGCTGGAATCCCCTTCTCCACACAAATATCAAAGAGGCAGGAATACTGCTGTCTCTGCATAGCTCTTACCTCAAGAGTATGGAAAACATTTGGCCCTTCATGTGCAACTCCTAGGATTCCTCATCATTGGCTATGCTGGTGAGGCTTACAGTCCAAGGGCACCAAGACAGCTGCATGATTCTCACTAGTGGGCCATTTCCACACAAGACTGTTATAGCGCTATCATTCCACTTTCAACATCCTATAGAATCCTGGGGCTTGCAGTTCAGGGCAAAGCATATCTTGGCCAGCCTTTGATTTTGCTTTGGTCAACCAAATGCCTATGGGAAAACTACAGGCCATACCTGAGCCAAACAGCACTCTCTCACTCATTGTATTCCCAAGCAACTGGTACATAGAAGCCTACTGCATCTGTTGAAGGCAGAGCTTGGAGGAGAGAAGATTGAGAGGTGATATAATAGCCATATTTTAATATATGAAAGGATGTCATGTAGAAGATGAAGCAAACTTATTTTCTGCTGCTCTGGAGGCTAGAACTTGAATTGATGGATTCAAATTATAAGAGAAGAGATTCCATTAACATTAGGAAGAATTTCTTTACTATTAAAAACTGTTCAACAGTGGAATAGACTGCCTTGAGAAGTGGTGGACTGTCCCTCTTTAGGGAGCTTTAAACAGAAGTTGGAGAGCCATCTTTTGGGAGCACTTCAGCTGTGTATTTCTTCATCACAGAGGATTGGATTAGGTGGACCTTGTGGCCCCTTCCAATTGTACGAATCTATGATCCTGTGTTGCTGGAGGTAAAATATAGCCATTCTGACTAGCAGACATTGATTAACTCCAGGTTGATGGAGGAAGTATGTACTTCCTCTTTCTGTCAGTCAATATTTAATTATTACATAAAATGATTTTAAGATTCTTTTCAACCTCCCCTCCCCCACAGTGTCCTGATCTCTGGATTGGTAGCGTGGATTGCCTCATTCCAGATGTACAATCTGATGCTGTTGAAATCTCAGAGTAAAATGAATTATATCAAATCATACCCATGCATGGCTGCATAGGAGATCTGAATGCAGAAATGTCAGCTAAAGAGATACCTAGATCAAAGCCTAATGGGAAGACAGAGGGATGCAATGGCTGAGAGAAGCCCCCTCCTCTTTCTGTAAAAAAGTTCCATAGACTAGAAAGAGGAAAACAATATTACAGGTTCTTTATCTTTTTGCTTTTAATAAATACTTTACCTGAGGGGCGCAGCAAAGAAAATAAAGTTAGAGCTGTGCTTCTAGGTGTTTTTCATTTTTATAGGAGCAGAAAGACTACTGTGTCACAAACTTGGTACTTCTCTAGGTTATGGCAATATGAAAAGGTTGCTTTTAGACCAGGGATGGGAGATATGTAGGCCCCCAAATGTTATCTGACTCCAACTCTCATTTGGCCTCACCATTGTCTATCCTGCTGGCTACCTCTGGGGGTCTCAGGGCAACATCATCAGGAGGGCCAAATATTCCTTGTTCCTGCTTTGCAACATATCAAAACAGAGTCTCTATCAGGGAATAAAAATATTACTTTTTTTAAATTCCACTTTGGGAAAACTATAAGCCATACCTGAGCTGAACAGCATTCTTCCACTTGTTACTTCCAAGATGTTGGTCCAAAAAAGGATATATTTCCAAGCTCTGGTTACATTTTTTTTAAAAAATTCAAACATACCTATGGTGGTGGTTTCAAATCGGTCAGAATGGGACCAGGCTCATCTGTTCGGGATCCTGCTGCTACCTCAGTTGAAGGGGAGATTTATTGCCATCAGCTACCAGTTCTTAGTTTTACTTGTTCTAATAGATGAACAGGGAGACTACAGATTGCTTGCTCCACTGGCTGCCAGTCTGTTTCCAGACAAAGTTCAAATGCCTGTTTATGATTTACACAGATCTATGTGGCTTTAGTCCAGGCTATCTAACAGATTCTATCAGGTGCAGGCTATCTAACAGACTGTATCTCCCCATAGGAGCTTGCCTTGGGCCCTGAGAGCTTCAGGAGAAGCCCTTCTTTTAATCCCACTGTCTTCACAGGCTTGATTAGTAGAGATGCATGATAAGGCCTTTTTGTTGGCTGACCCTCAGCTCTGAACTCCTTTCCTAGAGAGGCTTGGATGACCCTCTCCTTTTTCTATTGACAGGCAAAAAATCTTTTTTTGTTCTGAAGGCTTTTGAAAACTGATTTTTTTTTTTTTAAGGGAAAGACATTTAAAAGTATGCTGTGCTGTTTTAATTGAACAGTGGGCCCACCGTTTTGTGAGGAATTTGTTTCAGGATACCCTGGTAATATTAAAAATTGTGCATTTTCAAAGTCCATTTGGGAAAAAAATAGTGCAGGACAGCAGTGATCACTGTTGACATGATCACTACCAAATTGATCACTGCCAATGTCTGAGGGTGTCTGGCAGCTCCTGGACGAAGCTCCTCACTGCCCTGTGATTGTGGGCAGTGGGAGAAGTCTCAATCCTGCTCACTCATTTGTGAGCATGCGACCAGGACTGGGAATGATGCCCTCAACAATCCCTGAGTGGCCATCGTGGATGAAGCTCCTCACTGCCCTGGAGCTGCTGGCCAGCCTTGGGTTGTTGAGTGCAGCAATCCTAAACCTGTCACTTGTTTGCAAAAGAGTAACTAAGATTGGGACCACTGCCAACAGTTGCAGGGCAGTGAAGAGCTTCATACAGGAGCTGCTGGCCACCCTGAGATCCTGACCTGATGCTCCAAAACCTACCTTAACAGTCAGCAGCTGCTCTGACTGATGGAAATCTGTTCGGTTGGTGATCAGGATGCAGCAGGATGACATTTCAGCTTTTTTCCCATAAGGGAGTTGTGTGACAATCAGAAGCAGGACACCTGTTACAATTCCTCCTTGCAATGCAGATTTCTGGTTGGGAGGGGGCTAGAAACATCATCCTGCTACGCCCTGATTGCCAGCAAGAAATACATCTCTTGCTCAGTGTAGATACTGGATGTTATAGTAGGTTGTAGGGGATGCATTCGTGATCATAATAGCAGTGCTGTGATAGTAAACATGAAAACGAAACAGATACAAATGTGCAAGTCTAGCTGATGCATTCATAACTGCTCAACAGGATGGATTCTGCTATTAATGAACAAACAAGGACTCCTTTTGGCCTCTAATGCTGAAGCTTTTGCATTCTCACTCTCTACATTTCTTTAGAGCATTTTGATGAATGCTAGAGTAAGGATGTTTAGGCCATTATGTAAATTGACTCAGGTAGGTACCTCATATGAAGAAGTTTAAGAAAGGTGATCAAGACAGTGAGGATAATAAAATGTGAATAGAATTTTGTGATGAAGGCTGACATTCAAAATGGGAGCTTTATACTTAAAAGGCCATTGAGCCCTGTAGTATCAGGCTAAAGGCCATCATGGCTAATAACAATTAGTAGTCTTATCCTCCAGAGATCTCTTCTAATCCCCTTTTACAGCCCCCTACATTAGTAACTGTGATCACATCTTGTGATAGTGAATTTTTAAAATCTGCCCTGAATTTCCTACTGTCCAAATCTTCTACTGTCCTGTATGGTGATGTATGAAACAAACAAAATCTGCCCTACGTGTGTTTCAGCAGGCTGGTGCTCTCCTGCTTTCTGTCATTTGCAGAATGCTTTTTGTGGAGAGAAAAATACAATTTGAGTTTTTCTACAAGGCATGGCAGTAGGAATTCACATATGCATTTGTGTACACAAAAAAATGTCTCTCTTCTTTTATCTGCATCTCTCTCATCCACCCCTTTCAAAATGGAGCAAGTATTTTCCACAGGAAGATACGTAAATGTTTCTATAACATTTGAGAGACAGCATGGTATAGTTGTTTGTGTATTGGACGAGTACTCTGGGAGACCAGGGTTCACATCTCTGCTCAGCAATGGAAACCCTATGGTAGCACCACCCTGAGTCAGGGTCAACTTGAAGGCACATAACAACACAAAAACAAGCTTTGAGTGCAGTGGATGCATTCTCCCTGGCCATAGATTCTGTTGAGACAAGGCAAGGTGGCATTGCAGAGATGCTGCCCTTCAGTAAAGGGAATATCAAGTAGCAGCAAATTCCATGGTGTATTTTGCTAGCATTCTTAAGTTCTGAAGACACTAGCATTAGGGACTGATTTGCAGTCTAGTATGACAACAAAAGGACTACATCTCTCACTCTCTCTCTCTCCTTTTTCTCTTTGGCATGTATAATTTTATGGATATTTCACTCTCCTTACTCATCTCCCCCCTGCCACATTGAAATTCCATAAAGACTGTAACTTTTCTCATAGGGGAGTTGCTTCAGACCTGCTGATCATTTGAGTTCCCTTTTTCTTCATTTTTGTCCCATTGTATATCATAACTGTATTTCTAGGTATGCAGATCTCTACGGATCCAGCCCCGGCTTTGAAGAGTGTTCCTCCTGTGCATCTACAGAACATTACGACACACAGCAAGCACACCCTGTCTGTTCGCCGCAGTACTGTGATAAGAGGAGCTGCATCTGCTGGATCCGCCCCACCCCGCTCTCCATTTCAAACAGCAAAGAGTGACACAAAAGCAGATATTGGAAGAGCTACTTTTTTGGACTGCAACTTCCAGACTATCCCAGCCAGCTCAGCCACTTTTCCATGCCGCACAAAAGCTACATAAAAGGTGGAGATGAACACCAGCAGCTCTCGGCTGGGACGTATATTAAACGAGAACAAATGAAGTGATTTTATGGAGGTTTCTAGCTGCAGCAGTAGCAACTTTATACTCCACTTTTCCATTACTATTGGCACAGCTGCTTACTCTATGAATAAAGGCATATGTAATACAATAGTAAAATCATATCATAGGTTTTTTTTCCAGACAAGGCTTTTGTATGTTTCAGGGTTTAACTGAAGGTTGGGGAGAAGGATTGATTTCATTTTATCAGTCTCTTTTTAGTTGTGCTTTACTTTAGCCTGTTTTTATGTCTTCTTTGTATTTGGTCCTTGTCTGAATTTTATGGTTGTTAGCCACTTTGAATGTCACTCTTTCTGGCAAAAAAGTGGGATATAAAACCACTTACTATAATTACCTACCTACCTGCCTACCTACTTACGAATAATTGACAATATAAACATCATAAGTAGAAAAGATATGGAAAAAAAATCACGTTACAGTCTCATCCTTGCAGATAATACACATTTAAAAGCCCTCCAAAATTGCATTTCTGGTGAAATTAAGGAAGAGTGGACTTTGGGCAAATGAAATAGCAGGTCTCTTTGAATGGATGCCTAGCATCTTTTTTAGTGCTCTTTGGATGTTTGAGCTGTGAACTCCAGAGATGGTTGAATGCTTGCTTTGTGGGAGAGAAAGAGAATTTCTAGCTTTTTCCTCATTTTCAGAGAGGAAACCTCCATTCTGCATTGTCATTTGAGCTGAGTCAAGATGGTATGTCTATCTGATAAATAGATTAGAATACACTGAATACATTGTGTTTGCACTGTTGAATATCGGTGCACTATGCCAGGTGTCTGTACTTTTTCCAGGGCTGTACAGCAGAGATGAAGACAAGCAGACTAAAATCTACTGGCTGTGAGCAGCCTATTTCTTCACTGTTTTACTTCCTTCACAGTCACTATACCTGTGCCTTTTCCCTCCTGCTACGTTCATGGCCTTCATTGACATATTTATGTTGCTACAATGCATGCACAGGATTCTGGCCTGTGTATATTATAGAACAGCAAACAAATCAGGTTTATTAAGAAGGTTTATATTTACACAGACAGAATATTCTCTTATATTTATATTAAATATTTTATATTTATATTGTATTAATTCTTTTTTAGGAGTGAAATGAATTGCGGATTGTATGCAAGACAAGTCAATTTTGTTAGGCAGAGGGATTTACATTCAAGTAGGTAAAAGTGCAGGTGGGCAGTGGGCCTTCTAAAACACTTAGTTTTATTAGCACCTTTGAGACTTAGGCCATTTCCGCACTACACTCTTATAGCGTGATAATTCCACTTGTGGAATTATCACGCTATAAGACTGTAGTGCGGAAATGGCCTTACTAAGAGAAAGAAGTTTGTACCAGATGCTTTCACATTTGATGAGGGCTAACATGGCCTGCATACTGTAGTGGTTTGATCATTGGACTACAGAACCTGGAGACCAGAGTTCAATTCTCCACTTGGCCATGGAAACTCACTGAGTGACCTTGAGCATGTCACATACTCTCAGCCCCAGAAAACCTTGTAAAAGTTTCACCATAAGTCAGAAACGACTTGAGGGTACGCAACCACAACACAATATGTCTGTGTTTTTGAATACAGTTTCATTAAATGCACCTACATTTGGGCAGATAGCTTGCAGGTTTACATTAATACTATACTGTATATCTGTTGTTGTTTGCCTTCAAATCATTTCTGACTTATTGTAACCCTAAGGTAGAGTTCTCTTGGCAAGATTTATTCAGAAGAGGTTTGCTATTGCCCTCCTCTGAGATTGAGAGAGTGTTACTTGAACAAGGTCACCTGGTGGGTTTCCATGGCTGAGTGGGGATTTGAACCCTGGTCTTCTAGGCCATTTCCACACTAGACTGTTATAGTACTATTATTCTACTTTCAGCATCCTATGGAATCCTGGGGTTTGCTGCTTAGGGAGGGGACCTAAATTGCAAACCCCAGGATTCAACAGGATGTTGAAAGTGGAACAATAGTGCTGTAACAGTCTAGTGTGGAAATGGCTTAGAATCCTAATCCAACACTTAAACCATGGTACCACTTTAGCTTAATACAAATATTGACTGATCAACTTGTGATTGTAAGTATAACCAAGACTGATCAGTTTTATTAGGCAGACAGATTTATATCTGAGCAGATAAAGGACAGGTTTATCTTTATCTGTATGTTATATTTATACTATATTTATTTAAGGGTGGATCATGAATTGTGAGCAGTACAGATGGGACTGATTAGTTTTTTTAGGCAGACCAATATTTATGCAAAGCACAGACAGGCAACTTGTGGCAGCACACCTTGAAGTCTAAATGCTAAGGGAGTGTTAAGACAGAATACATTCATTTTGTATTGAGACTAACTCGTTAACAGCCACTTCCTAATCATCAGCCCCATGCTGTCATACAGTCGTGCTGAGTGTCAAGAATTTGGACAGTCCTGTACTGCTATTTTGAAAATCAATTACTCTGGTGTAACTCCCCCTAGATAAATATGTGAGCTAAGCCAATAATCAGCTATGAGCAAGCACATTCTCTGTTTTTAGTTTCTACTCAGTATCTGTTTTGATTTAATACTAGTGTCAGCTGCTTGTCAAAAGCATTGCTGTGCCTTAGGATGTTGGAAACAATTATTCTGGACCACTGTCAGGTTTGCTATGGACTTGGTTGCTTCTGTTGTAATAAAATTGATCAGACCTTTGACAGCCAAATTATATGGTATATCCAGATATAATAAATGGTAGTGTCATCTGTACTGGGTAGCAGCTGGATTGGGTTATAAAACCAGCTTTGTATGCACATATAGAAGCACAGCTATTTTCTAATAGAAATCAAATTCATGGCAATGGAAATAAATGAGGTCATACTGGCAGTACATTAATTTAAAAAGAACTCTCTTTCCCTAGCAAATTGGACCTTACTGTCAGTAGACCAGGGTAGGAATTGTGCAGTCTATCAGATGTTGTTGAATGGCAATTCCTAGCATTCTTTACCATTGGCTGTGTTGGCTAGGGTAGCAGGAACTTGCAGTCCAGTCATATCCGGAGGGCTGCATCATTCTCATTCTAGCTGTAGGCTTTTGGAATCTCCAAAATGCACAGGAACATTAAAGTGCTAAGGAATTTTAAATGCCCACTGAGAATAAAGTCAGTGAGATGTACCTCCATGTAAGTGAGTTCAGGATTACAGCCTTATAGCAAATGGCTTCTTTGTTAATGGGGAGGAGCAAATCTGTAGCTGTCCAAGGTGCTGAACGTATTTGGGGGGGTAGGATCCAGCTCTTTGAATAGCTCCTTAAAGCTCAGACTGGATTCAATGTCTTATTGAGAGAGCAGCCATCAGCAGCCACTGTGAAGGCAAATGGCCACTTTCTATGCTCCTCCTGACTTATGCTTTCAGGACTTTGATGCATTTTCTCTCTCTTTTCTTTAAAAACAAGCAAACACTGTGGAATTTTTTTTTTTTTGCCTTATTGAATTTTCTCCTTTCATTGCTTCCAATACGAAAACAAATAATTTCATCCCTAGGACGAGCATAACTCCCCCTTCTTCCTGGGTCATGCTGGGAGAATGGTAAGGCTTTAGATCCTGTTAGTCCTATGCCTCTCCCAATTTGTGTCCAGAATGGCTCCTTTGTACCCATTCTGCCTTTGAAGTTTTGAGAATGGAGGACCAACAGTGTTATTGTATAGAGAATATTTCTGAAGATAGATCTCCCTTGTGATCTTCCTTCTCTGGGGTGGAAAGGCATTTTCTACATATCCTATGGGCTTGGGGGCTTTCTTTCATAGACCCTAGGATTTTGGCCTTAGTTAATGACAGCTAAACTGAATATTGTTTTTTCTGTACAGAGAGGTGGCGGGGGGAACGTACCATTTTTAAAGACATACTGCTTGTGTCCCTATGTCCCTCCAAATTCAAATGGCTAATACATTTTCAGAGGTGTTCACTTTCAGTTCTGGTCTACTCTGTTGGAGTCTTGCTTCAAGACTTTCAGCACCAAGATTAAATTTGAAGATCTGTCCAAATCTACCAGATTCAGTTCAGGATTTGTCTGAATCCAAACCAAAGTCCTAGGCAAATATAGAATGTATGTCTCAGGTTCTGTTCTTTTCCAGAACAAATATTAGATTCTTGATTTTTCCTTCAAGAATCAATCCTCTTCCCAGACTGAAATACATCCTGGTAATGAGATCTTACCGTGATGCAACAATTTTTTGAGGTTGTTATGGAGGTTGAAATTCTTTACTGAACACATAATGAATGGAATCCCACAAACCACTTTTTAAGCTATGTAGCCCCCACTACTATTTCTGTGTCATTGGAGAATGGGGCTGGGGGAATCAGTGGAAACATGCACAGCTATTTTCCTGTGGCTGGATGTACTGCAACAGGCATTCACAGCAACCTCCAAGGTCCTTGGGAGGACCCTGAACATGACATCTTTATAGTGTATCCAGCTACAGGAAAATAGCTGGACAAAACTCCACTGATCTACCTGTTTCCCAGTGACATGTAAACAACCATTTTGTTGCTGTCATTTAAAAGGTGGGTTTTGAGTGAGGGTAGCAATGTATTGGTTGAATATTGGACTAGGACTTGGTAAGACTAAGGTTCAAATCCCAACTTAGCCATGAAACCCACTAGACAAATCACACTCTCTCAGTCTTAGAGGAAGGCAATGACAAACCTCCTCTGAATAAATCTTGCAAAATATATATGTTATTATAGGGTCTCAATAATCCAAGTCAACTTGAAGGCATGTAAGAACAACAAAGCGCTGAGAGGCATAGAAATGAAGGCATACTTGCCAGATGTATGTCTCTTTATACAGGATTCCAGCCTAGGATTAGGACTAGCCTAATAAGCAACACAGTGCCATAATTTGGGAAAGTAACTTTTTTGGATTATAATTCCCAGAGGCTCTGCTGAGAGGGAAATTCTGAGAGCCATAGTCCAAAAAAGTCACCATTCTAAGCAGTGTCCAGGACATTCTGAGTTGTTGAATTGACTCCAGGAATGGATCTACCTAGAAGCATTACAATGGCTTCACATTCAAAGGCATTCAGAATTTTCTTTCCTTCAGTTTCTAAAGATGTCAGGAAGATAACAGAAACCCTAAGCTTTCTCAAAAAAATAGAAATATGGGAACAGATATTTACTTTTATTTTCCATGGCCCTCAAGATCTGTGTAGTTCCATGAATGGTGGGTCATATTATTGCCAGGTGTAGTCAGTGAGTCAATTTTCAGGGAGGGAGGCAGAAACAAAAAATGGGGGCCAAAGGGTTGGGTCGTTGGCCACACAGTGGTTTTTGTGGAAAGAAATATTTTCATGGGTAATGAAAAAAAATAACACCAATTAATTCATTTTAACTATAAACTATTTTGTGAAATGTACAAAAACAAGCAAACAAATTTAAAATACAATATTTTGGGCCTGGGGCCTGGGGACTTAAGTGTCTCTACACTAATGCAAGGAGTATGGGAAACAAGCAGGATGAGCTTGTACTCCTAGTACAAGAAAATAAATACGATTTGATAGGCATCACTGAGACCTGGTGGGATGAGTCTCATGATTGGAATATAGGAATAGAGGGGTATAGCCTATTTTGTAAAAATAGACCAAACAAGAAAGGAGGAGGAGTAGCCTTGTATGTCAAGGATGTTTTCACCTGTGAAGAGATCCTGGGCTTAAACCCAGAAAGCCAGGTAGAGAGCATTTGGGTAAGAATTAAGGCAGCGAGAAACAATAGGGATATTCTGGTGGGGGTTTACTACAGACCTCCAACCCAGGCTGAGGACTTGGATGACGCCTTCCTCAACCAAATGACTGAACATTCAAAGAGGAGAGATACAGTAATAATAGGAGATTTCAATTACCCAGATATATGCTGGCAGTCAAACTCTGCCAAGACAGCAAGGTCCAGCAAGTTTCTTGCTTGTCTTGCAGACAACTTCATGGTCCAGAAGATGGAAGAGGCCACAAGGGGATCAAATATTCTAGATCTGGTCTTGACCAACAGGGATGACCTTGTGAATGAGGTAGAAGTGGTTGGATCTTTAGGGGGGAGTGACCATGCCCTGTTGGAATTTAGCATTCAGTGGGAAGGAGAAGATAAGGGTAGCCAGACACTCGTCTTAGATTTTAAAAAAGCGGACTTCTGTAAACTTAGGGAGCTGCTGGCTGGAATTCCGTGGTCAGGAATAGTGAAAGGGAAAGGAGTTCAGGAGGCATGGGAGTTCCTTAAAAGGAGATACCTGACGGCACAGTCTAAAACTGTGCCAATAAGGAGGAAAAATGGAAGGCATCTGAAGAAACCAGAATGGTTGACTAAAGAACTCTCAGCTGAGCTAAGAGTTAAGAGAAACACGTATAGGAAATGGAAGAAGGGGAAACCACCAAAGAAGAATTTAAGCAAGTAGCCAGGAGATGTAGGGAGGAGGTCAGAAAGGCTAAAGCACAGAACGAACTTAGGCTGGCCAGAGACATTAAAAACAATAAAAAGGGTTTTTTTAAATATGTCCGCAGCAAAAGGAAAAAGAAGGAGACAGTAGGGTCGCTGCGCAGGGAAGATGGCGAATTACTCACAGGGGGAGAGAAAAGGCAGAGCTACTTAACACCTTCTTTGCCTCCGTATTTTCCCAGAAGGATACAAGCACTCAACCTGGCGGTTGGGGAGCAGGGGAGGAAGCAGAGGAAATGAGGCACTTAATAAGTAGAGAGGTGGTACAGGAATACCTGGCCGCATTGGATGAATTCAAGTCTCCAGGGCCAGATGAATTGCATCCTAGGATACTAAAAGAGCTGGCAGAGGTCATTTCGGAACCGCTTGCTATAATTTTTGAGAAATCTTGGAGGACAGGAGAAGTTCCAGCAGATTGGAAGAGAGCAAATGTTATCCCCATCTTCAAGAAGGGAAAAAAGAGGACCCAAATAATTATCGCCCAGTCAGCCTGACATCGGTACCCGGAAAGATCCTGGAGCAGATCATTAAGCGTTCAGTTTCTAATCATTTAGAAAACAACGCAATAATCACGAGAAGTCAACATGGATTTCTCAAAAATAAGTCATGCCAGACTAATCTGATCTCTTTTTATGATAGAGTTACTAGCTTGATAGATGAAGGGAATGCTGTGGATGTAGCATATCTCGATTTCAGTAAGGCCTTTGACAAAGTTCCCCATGACATTCTTGCATCGAAGCTAGTAAAATGTGGGCTAGACAGGGCTACTGTTAATTGGATATGTAATTGGTTGACCGACCGAACCCAACGGGTGATCACGGATGGCTGCTTTTCATCCTGGAGAGAAGTGACTAGTGGGGTGCCACAAGGTTCTGTCCTGGGCCCAGTGCTGTTCAATATTTTTATCAATGACTTAGATGAAGGAATAGAGGGCATGCTCATCAAATTTGCAGATGACACCAAATTGGGAGGGGTTGCTAATATGCCAGAGGACAGGATCAAAATTCAAAATGACCTGGATAGATTGGAGAGCTGGGCCAGGGCGAACAAAATGAAATTCAACAGAGAGAAATGTAAGGTCCTACACTTAGGCAGAAATAATGGAATACAGAAATATAGGATGGGGGACACGTGGCTGGATAGCAGTACGTGTGAAAGGGATCTAGGAGTCTTCATAGACCACAAGCTGAACATGAGTCAGCAGTGTGATGCGGCAGCCAAGAAAGCCAATGCAATTCTCGGCTGCATCAACAGGAGTATGGTGTCTAGATCGAGGGAGGTACTGGTACCACTCTACTCTGCTTTGGTTAGACCCCATCTTGAATACTGTGTCCAGTTCTGGGCACCCCAATTCAAGAAGGATATTGACAAGCTGGAGCAAGTCCAGAGGAGGGTGACCAAAATGGTGAGAGGCCTGGAAAACATGCCCTATGAGGATAGACTGAGAGAGCTGGGTATGTTTAGTCTGCAGAAAAGGAGGTTAAGAGGGGACATGATAGCCATGTTTAAATATTTGAAGGGATGCCACGTAGAGGAAGGAGGGGGCTTGTTTTCTGCTGCTCCAGAAACCAGGACAAGGAGCAATGGATTCAAGCTGCAGGAAAGGAGATTCCACCTGAACCTCAGGAAGAACTTCCTGACAGTCAGGGCTGTCCGGCAGTGGAATCTGCTGCCTTGGAGAGTAGTGGAGTCTCCTACCTTGGAGGTTTTTAAGCAGAGGCTTGATGACCATCTGTCGGGAGTGCTTTGAGGGTGTTCCTGCATGACAGGGAGTTGGACTGGATGGCCCGTGTGGTCTCTTCCAACTCTACATTTCTATGATTCTATGATTTTACCTGTGCAGAAAAGTTGTGTAAACTAAATAACGTTGACCAAAAATGTTAATATCAAAGAACATTGTGCAAGTCATCTTGCTATAAGGATTTGGACTGTTAATGGTCTAATGTGCCATGATGTCTTTGCAAATTTGTGGAGAAATTGTTCACTTGAGAGTCCTTCAGATATGTTGCTTTCAAAAGCCAAGATTATTAAATTTGCTGTTCTCTGATGAAACACTGAACACCTGTATGGTGTCAGCACATGTGTCAAAAAGGAAAAGTCTGGTTTTATCTGGCACAATACCTAAAATTGTCTCCTTTTGAAAGGCCTTTTAAGAGGAAGACTGGAAAGTGCCAAAGATAAAGATTTTGGCCTTGAAAGGACAGAGACAAAGCTGTATTTTGAAGGAAGTGACTCTTTTCACTGCTAATGAAGGAGAAAAATAGTGCAATTGTACCTCTCTTTGTTTCAAATCCCCTAGAAACAAAGGGTGCAGTGGCTGTTGCATCAATTCTCTTTACATCTGAAAGTATGGTTTAAACAACATCTCAATGAAAATGCAGCTGCACACACAAACATCTTCTCAGTTCTCTCCTTTTCTTGATTTTTAACATCTCTGCCTCATAAAGAAGCCTATGAAGATTTGAATGTCTGCATGATGCATTTTACACCTTTAGCTGGGCTAATAAAGCTATCAGCCTGATGCAAAGCGATCTTGTAACACCTTTAAGATTAACTTAAAGAAAGAAGCAGCTTATGCTACCAATTTCTTTCTTTCAGTCTCAAAGGTACCAGAAGATCCTTTTGCATGCTGAGCCATGACTATTGTGTTTGAATTTTATGAACATGGTGTTATTAGTATTTTGCTGATTTTTTTCTGCATGGCCAGTATGGCTACCCCACAACAACTCATTGTTGCAAAACAATTGCACAGTACTTTTGCAGTAGGAATGGTTCTTTATATAATCACCCACTGCATTGTTCACATGAACATAAACTGCAAACTAAAATACACTGATATGGGGAAAAGATGTGCGCACCCAGTCAAAAAACATAATCTATGCAGAATCAAATATGTAAACTTAATGAAAAAATTAACTAGTTATAGTTAAAAGCTGGCCAGTTCTTTACCTGTGATTTTTTAAAACAAACCTACTATATTCAATATATCTGTATATAACAAAATGCTTGACAGCATGTCACACTGTTAACTATGATGCTTGCTAGAGTTAGCTATGGCTAGAGTTCACTATGGTAACACACCCACCATGGCACTGCCTTTCCATGGTGATAGGACTGCATGTTCCCGTGCGGCAAGAGGCTAAGCTGATGGCAGCATTGCTGCTGGTAGGGCATCCCATGTCAGATAGTCTTTTGCTAAGGATCCAGACTAAATGTACCAAATAGAGACCAGGAAGCAGCAGTAGTTGGAGGTGACGCTGGTGGAGGATTGCTCAAAGACAATGGCATTGGCACCACAGGTAACATTTGTTTGCATTTAGCAGAAGGAGGCACCAGTAAACCATTCCTGAATATCTTTTGTCATGAAAACTATAAGATGAGACAATCCAAAATGAAGCAAGAGGTAGTCTCAGAAGAAACAGTGCTTCTCCCACATCAGAAGGCACCCATCAAGCTATGGGGAAGAGCAGAGGACAAACACAAGTAGCACAGTGTCTAATGATGCAAGCTGAAAGGATGTCCAGCTGCTGATGTGCTCAGAGGTTAAAGGAAGCTGCATAAAACAAATTATAGGAACATGGAATGTGAGAAGCATGAATCATGGGAAGCTGGACATTGTAAAACAAGAAATGGAACATATAAACATCCAAATATGTCAGTCAGCAAGCTCAAGCAGACAGGAATGGGACATCTTGAAGCACATAATTACTGTTTTTTTTACTCAGGAAATGAAAATCCAAGAATAAATGGGGTGGGCATTAATTGTAAGGAGAGATGCAGCAAAAGCAATCAGAGGATATGATGCAAAGTCTGGCTGAATAATATCAATAAGACTTAAGGGAACACCCATCAATATAACCCTAATCCAAGTTTATATTCCAGCTAAAGAAGGCAGAGGAAGAAGAAGAAATGGATTGGATTTTGTGCTAGAGTCCAAGATGAAATCCATCACATACCAAAGACGGAGAAGTTGATAATCATAGGCAATTGGAACACAAAAGCAGGAAAAGAGCAGAACTAAAGATTGTTGAAGAACATGGCCGAGGATTAAGAAATGAAGCAAGAGAGTGATTGATTGAATTTTGTGTGGCCAATAGTTCACTGCAAACACATCCTTCAGGCAAGCCAAATGACAACTGTATACCTCAGAGGTGGGCAAACTACAGCCCATGGGTGCATGTGTTGTCCAGGGCTATTTTTGTGCCTGCCTGGGCTCTGCAGGAGGTCAAAGAATTGCAAAATAAGTAATAATAAAATAAAATTAAAAAAAATTTTTTTGCTCCCTCCAACATCCTCTAGACGTCTTCACCACATTTGGAATCCCTCTAGATCCCCCAAGGTCAAATAAAATTTTTACAAAATCTGTGCGAAATTTATCAGTTTCCTCCAATTCTTTCTAGGGATGTGGAGGCATTTCCAACGCATTTTGGGACCACCCTGGACAAATTTCAGCCTCAAATGAGTTTTTTTGAAATGGGAAGTGACTTCTAATTACCTCCTGTTATTAAAAAAGGCCTCTCCTGGGCCCAAAGACATTGCATTCAAGAAATCAGAAGACTAGGACTTAGAAGAGCAACTATGAAGAAACTAGACAAGATTGTCAAGTGTAAAGATACATCATTGAATACAAAGTCAGGATTATGCATGTAAACATATTTACAATTTCTATGTATAGTTGTGAAAGCTGGACAGTGAAGAAAGCTGATAAAAGAGAATCATGAAACGTGGTACTGCAGGAGAATTCTGTAGATATCATGCATTTCTAAAAAGAGAAATGAATGGATCCAAAAGTAAATTAAGCTGGAACTCTCCCTAGAAGTCAAAATAACTAAACTGAGATTTTGGACATATCACAAGAAGAGATGATTCATTAGAAAAGACAATAATGCTTGGTAAAGTGGGAGGCAGTAAGAGAAGAGAAAGACTGAATTACAGGTAGTCAAAGAACTCAGTTGAGGAAGCCATAGCCCTGATTTGCAAGACTTGAACAGAGCTGTTGATAACAGGGTGACTCATTCATAGAGTCATCATAAGTCAATCTCAAATTAACAGCAATTAACAACAATGTTGCCACTGCCTTTGTGTCTGAGAGATTCTTGAGGCCCCTCCCTAAACTGCAAACCCCAGGATTCCATAGGATGTTGAAAGTGGAATAATAGCACTATAACAGTGCAGTGTAGAAAGGGCCTTAGTCTGGCCCCTCAACAAAGCCTACCACATGTAGAAGATCTTACCAGCAGCATTGCTACCATCAACATAGCTTCTTGCCTCACAAGAGGACACTATACCACTCCCACAGAAAGATAGTGTCAAGGTAGGCAGTGGCAAGGTGGGACAAGGTGGGGCATGCGTGCATGCACTAAAAATATCTAGTCAGTCTAACACTTGCTAGATGCATTCTTCTTGTTGAGTTCAGCACATTTTTTTTCCCTTTGAGAATTGTTCCCTACTGAAACTTAGGTCCTTTCTTAAGGATGGCACCTTCCCAGCATGGGGACACAAGAGGAGTTGGACCACAACAATGCTTCTTCATGACATTGTCATGGTCCTGCCCTTCTCGCATCCCCAACCGGTGTGATTGCAGGGTTATATCATTGATGGAAAAACTCCATCAATGGCCCCTGATTGCATGAGGCTTCTGTCACAGTTGGCCATGCAGAAGGGCTGGAAGTGCGGTCATATACTTCCTTCCCCACTGCAGCATGGGAAGAAGGCCTGTTGCAGTGCAGAAGGAAATGTGTCCCTCATACTCCCTTCTGCAAGCAGCTGGCTATCTGCGGAGGAGAGCATTGGGGACACACTCCTATCCTGGCAGACGTGTTGCCAGGATTGCAACAGGATGATATGGGAGAGTGTTGTCCTGCGGAAAGGGCCTCGTAGTAATTTGCAAAAACAAACAGCTACAGGGCAGGGAGTTTTCTTGTGACCTGACCTTCAGCTGGTTTGATGAAGATTTGTAACCTCCAAGCATTGTCTTTTTATTCCTCATTTTGGCAGCACAGTGAGCATGGATTGAAATTCCTCTGACTTGCAAACTGAAACACTGAAAGTCATTCACACCTATGACTTTTATTTTCTATGTTCGCTGGTAACTTTTCCTGTCCCTTTACTTTAGATGCCTAAACTGTATTTCTAGATAGTAAAATGAAGTTTTAGGATGTTGCAATGCTAGAAATTGGAGGACTGAAGGGAAATTTCATTTGTGGGCCAAAATTCTCATCTAGGGAGGCAATGCTCTTATTTTCTCCCCCATTGCTCTACCCCTGGGTATAATCTAATACATGTGACATCTGCCATGGATTTGTTCACCTGGAAATCTCTATTTCAAACTAACCTATGAACATCATGGCCTAAGACATCTGGTGTTTTAAAAATGTTACCGTTTCTTACCCTATTCTCTCCTTTTTGCATCATTTAGCCTTCTGAAGACTTCTGCAGGGCCTGAAAGCTTGCATAATTTTGCAGCCCTTTGGTTGATACTAGTAAAAGTGTTGCCTAACTGTGAATTTAGGTAAGCTTCCCTCATCATGAACCACCATAACTTTAAAAATAGTATACATTAAGTAATCTCAGTATAGTGTCAAAGTTCTTTTCTCCTCAATGGTTTTGTGGATGTTGGTCCTCTCTCCAATTATCTAAATTGTTGCTTTCTATCAGTATCTGGATAACAACATTGTTATCTGTGTATCATCTCACAAAACTGCAAGTAATCGAATGAAAAAATAGGAGAACCCTACCCTTTATCTGTCTTCATAATGAGAAAGTGCATTTCCCTCCCTTTCAGTTATCATTGGAGTTTTACCAGCAAGATTGTTTTGACATACCATAGGTTTACAAAGAAAAGCTTGGATCTTACCAGTCTGTTCTTTAGCCAGCTGCTGTCTGTCATTTCTCAATCCTCTTTGAGAATTTGCAAATACCATCCTGGTTACATGGCATTAGCCATATGCCCAACAGGGCTAATAAGCTAGAGTCATGACGTAATATAAGAACAATCAAAGTGTACTCTAAGGCTGCAGTCCTGTGAACTCTCACTGCAGAGTAAATGTCATTCAGTATGGTAGAATATGCTACCATGTAAACTGCACAGGATTTCACTGTAAAAATCAGAGTACTAGTAGAACATAACATCTATTTGGAGTGTGGAAGACCTACCTTTTTGGACCACCAGTCTCCAAATCCTTCAGCCCATGTGCCTGGTGGAATTCCATGAGCTCTGTATCTATTATGGATAATATATAGTGATGAAACTAGAGGAAATTTTAAAGACACCAAATGGTACCTCATTCTGCTGAATCAGCCTTGTGCTGTGACCAATCCACCATGTAAAAGATATTCTATTTTCAGCTGACACAGTCCTTGAGTCTTATTCTAGGTTTGCCGCTTGAGTTCCCTATCTTTGAATAAACACAACTCACAGTTGTAGCAGCAGAAGTAAGGTAAATTGAACCAAGCTAAGAAATGTGATTTAACATATGGGAAGATTTCCTGGATGATACACAAGCAGGGTTTGCATGTTAGAAGGAAGGATAGCTGAGAATTCTGCTTCAGTTCATTTTTCTTATGTACACACCAACATTTACAAATGTCTTCATATTGAGAATTAATATTATCGGGATTAATATATAAACAAAGACTATGAGATTGCAGGGTTCATACAAATCCCATGCTCCAACACCACTACTGGCTACTGGTCTGTTTGGAGGCACAATTCAAACTGCTGGTTATGATCTATAAAACTCCTGTATGTCTTAGATCAAGACTATCTGACAGACCTCATGTTCCCCTATGATCCTCCTTGGACCTTGAGGTCCACAGGAGAGGTCTTTCTTTTAGTCCCATCACCTTCACAGGTATGCTTGAGGGGAATATGAGAAACAGCCCTCTTGTTGGCTGCTCCTAGACTTTGGAATTCCCTCTCTTTGGAGGCAAGGATTGACTCTTTCTTGCTGTCCTACCATTGGCAGGTGAAGACTTTTTTATTTAGACAGGCTTCTAGGACTAAGAAAAGGACTGCAAGATGGTACTATATTGTTTTAAATTGTACTGTTTTAACTTTTTTATAAATGTATGTTTTAAATTATTTTTATATGTGATTACAGTTTAATTTGAGTCACCGTGATGTAGTGGCTTGAACGCGGACTGTGATCTTGGAGACCAGGATTCAATTCTCTGCCTAGCCATGGAAACCAACTGGGTGACCTTGGGTGTGACACACATTCTCAGCCCCAGAAAACCCCATAATAGGTTTCTTAAGGTTACTGTAAGTTCAAAGCAACTTGAAGGCCCACAACCACAATAACAGGTTTAATTCAGTTGTCTTTTATTATGGTTTTAGTTATGCTTGCTGTGATCCTTTTGGGGATTTACATGTGTGTAAACACCATAAGTGTAGTGCTACACAGTGAATCCTGTTCTGATTCTGCCAATGCCCACTTATTGGGAAGCAGGTGCTGTGATTGACAGGTGTTTGTTTCCCTGTCGATCAGAAAACAGCTTACAGACAGTACTACTCCCGCCCATCCGCAATCTCTGGTGCAACAGGCAGAAGCAGTACCCCTGTTACCATTCCTCCTCATGCTGAAGTCCTTACATGAGGACTGTGGGACCATTGGCCAGCTAATTCCAGATCAGCAGGGGAACAGACCCTTGCTGATTGCAGTGACTGCTTCCCTGTAAGAGGAGGTTGGGAGACTTTCTTGGTCCCTACGTAGCTTCTAAAAGATGCTACTTACGGATTGTGAATAAGAAATAACCGTGAGTACGTAACCATAGATAATGCATTCATAAAGGCACAGCAAGTTGCTGGCCATTGTAGTCATTTTAATTTCTAACCTACCTTGAATACCAATCTTGGGAAATATGTGGAGTATAAATAATAATTATAATGATAATAAACAAATAGGAGAGAGACCAAAAATGGCAAGTTCATCTATCCAGCTCAATAGTTTTGACTGCTTAACTTTTACGGAGCTGGGAATGTTTAGCTTGCAGCAGAGAAGACTGTAAGGGGATTATTTATTTATATATTTATTGTTTTTACATGTTGCCTTTCTCGGCTTCCAAAAGAAGGCTTCCAAAAAAGTTAAAAACATTTAACTCCCCCCCCTTTTTTTTTGGTGATAGCTTTCTTTAAATATCTGGAGGGATGTCATGTAAAAGATGGAGCCAGCTTGTTTTCTGCTGCTCAGGAGATTAGAATGTGAACCAATGGATTCAAGTTACAGGAAATAAGATTTCACCTAAATGTTGGTAAAAAAATTTTTAGTCTAAGTTTGACAATGGAATGAATTGTGTTGGAGAATTGTGGAGGTCTTTAAACAGTTTGGCTGGGTGTCTTTCAGGAGCACTTTAACTGTGTATTCCTACATGGCAGGGGCTTGGACTAGAAGGCCCTTGTGGTCCTTTCCAACTTTTAAGATTCTATCATTCTGTCCTGGTGTGGGGTTATGATGATTCTGAGAAGTGCAGCCATGAGACTTCAGTTCTTTGTTTTAGCTGCCATTCACAATGCCTAGCGCATGTTCTGCAGAAACAAATCTCAGCACTCTGAATGTTCATTTGCAGGCTTTTGCCTCTGGCAGTTGGTGATCTCATATTTGTGGTGTGCGTGCTGGGATGTGTTGGTGATGCATCTGTCAGGTCACATTGCATTACTTCTTTTTAGTCTTTGATTAGATGGCACTTTACAAATTG
This sequence comes from Ctenosaura bakeri, assembly GCA_948474755.1. Taxonomy (NCBI): domain Eukaryota; kingdom Metazoa; phylum Chordata; class Lepidosauria; order Squamata; family Iguanidae; genus Ctenosaura; species Ctenosaura bakeri. The sequence continues at coordinate 484,560 of CAOLHI010000771.1, forward strand.
AAATAATGAGCAACCAGCAAATAATATATGTGCTCGTTTATGCATAAGTTTGAAATATATAGGATCAAGCAATATTTGGAAGTACAAATGAAGATGCTTATTAAGAGAATGTGTTAAAGTTAAGGCTCTGAACATTAACTGATAGTTTATATTGACAAAGTACTGGTTTAAATTTTTAAAGCTTCAGCTGGCTTGAGCCTGGGCTATCTGAAAGAGCTTTTCCTCTCACGTTTTATCCATGGGATTTTCAAGATGTAATCTGGAAAAGATATAGTCTTCTTTCTTGGTGCTCTTACTGTCTTCAGTTATTCTTTTCTTTCATTCTTTCATTTTCTTTCATTCATTCTTTTTCCACTTTTTATTGTTTGTTGTTGCAATTTGTTGTGTTTTTTCTATATTTTTTTTTGAAAATCATTGGTAAAATTTACTAAATAAAAAAAATAGTCTGAGGTCTTCCTCCATGTGCTCCAAATGAGAGTAGATGAATGGTTAAGACAGAGATGGTCTTTTCAAGAGTGGTCCCTGTCTGTGAAATGGCCTCCCCAGAAAAGCTTGCTTGACATATACTTTTTGGTACCCAGTGGAGACCTTTTCCAGACACGTTAGAAACAGTTTTTGTGCTCTTAGATCTTTGCACAGTCCTCCTCACCACAGTGCTGGTTTTAATTGTGGTGTTACTATTTGCCAGTACTGGGAATATTACTATTACATGACTTGTTTTATTGTCCTTGCTTTTTTTGCTTTTTTTTTTTTAAATGTATATTTCATGTTGCTTAATTTGTACAAGAGTAGTTATTGGCAGTTTAATTATGTAACAAGCAAACATAGCTGGGCAAAGTTAATTGCATATACACACAAAGATAAAGCATGTTTCTATTTATAGAGTGCTTATCAATTATGGCCCTTATGTGGAGAATGCCAAAAACCATTTTGGCACCATGTTGTCTCTGGGGGTAGGTCTGGAGTGAGTAATTCTCATACAACATCGGTTCATGCTGTTGACAAGAGTTTCTCTTGCTCTTACCAAAAGGCCATGGCCATTCATCTTTTCATAACATTTCATATCAAATCCACAAATTTATCAGACCAAGCCAAAGCCATGCAATCGTATGTATTCTCCAGAACATTTCATCAGGCCAAATGGTAAAAAGAAAGCAAAGTATGGCCGGGGGAAAATGTGTCTGATGTTAACACTGCAGTCTGTAAATGACTCGTATGCCACAACTGTCCTCCTCTAGACAGGACAGCCACACCTAGCTGAACCATAGCACATCCAGCCCCCTTCCAGCAGTGAGGTCTGCTTTAAATAGCAGTTGTGACAGGACTCCATAGGTGTCCTTTTTCAGACTGCACCTCAGTGGCAGAAGGAGTATAGGTATATTATTGTTCTGTGCCCCACTCCCCAGTGCCTCTGAAGTTCTTCAGTTGGTGCTACTGCCTTGCTTCTAAGATGAGTTTTGGGAGGTTGAACCAGAAGACATAGCTAGGACAATGGAGCTCAGTCATCTTAGGTACATCCTTGGATGAAATATCTCAGCCACAGTTTCCTGAAACAGATGAAAAAGCTCTAATGTGTGTCTGGTATAGAACAAATGAAGATAATTTGGATTAAAACCATGCCAGGACTGTGACAACACCTAGCACTTGAAGATATCTTAGGTCATTTCCGCACTACACTCTTATAGTGCTCTTATTCCACTTTCGACGTCCTGTGAAATCCTGGGGTTTGCAGTTTAGGGAGGGGCATTTGGAATTCTGAGCCAGAGAGCTCTTTGGCCTCAGAAAACTACAAACCCCAGAATTCCACAGAATGTTGGAAGTGGAATAATAGCACTACAACAATGTAGTGCGGAAAGGCCCCTAGAGAGGCAACAGTGATAGGGTTAAGTAGTTTTCGGTGACCCCATGTCTCCTTATTTTTTTCTAAATCAACCTATCCTAATGTCTCTGAGGTGTAAATTGATACTCTTAGGAACCTTGTTTTCCAGCCCCTTTATTCTCTCATTTACAACAGAAGTGAAACTAGCTTAGAACCTTTCCTATCTTACTATCTTTTGGAGTTCTCACAATAATCCCTTAGTTTATTCCTTTATCCATCACTGTGTTTGCTCTGTAATTATCGATCAGAAGTGTGCTAAAGGATCAGATGCTAAGAAACATGAAGACATTTACGGTGGACCTTTCACTTTAGGGAGGGGCATTTAGAATTCTCAGCCAGAAAGCTCTTTGGCCTCAGTAAACTATAAACTCCAGAATTCCATAGGATGTTGAAAGTGGAATAGTAGTGCTATAACCGTGTAGTGCAGAAATGGCCTAAATTATATCCCTACAAAGTCAATTACTTTCAATTGCAGGTAATAAATTTCATTCCAGCTAAATATTATGCAAGCATTCACTCTTAAAAAGGCAATATAGTTAATGAGAAATGTATTACTTACCTGTCATCTTTATCCTTTAAATTCTTCAACTAGATGTTAACAGCCAGGCATAACTGGATTTTTTTTCTCCCTGCTGCCATGGAGCACAGACACTCTAAAACTGTTTATATGCTCACTCGCTCCCTGTCTCTGTGTGCATCTATCTGACTGTGTATAGCTCAACATTGGCAAGCAGCTTGTTTACTTACTTTTGCCTACTTGCAGTTACTTACAAGGGGAAGGCAAATTACTATTGCCATATAATTCAAACACCCATACATATGAATACTCCTACTTAGAAGTCCCCTCTGCCCGTGTCCAGTAAGTGTACACAGCAGACAACTTTTATTATCTTTGGGTGCCCTGACAATACAGTGAGCCCTTCACTTTTGCAGGAGTTTAGAAGTGCAAGACCCCTGCGGAAATGGGGGAAAAAATGAATTAAAAAAAAAAATTAATGCTTTTTTTTTAAAAAAAAAATCTGAGAACACTTATCTAGGAATCTTTATGTCCTCCAGGGTGGTTCTATGGTCACCCTGGAGGAAGTGAGTCATAGGCCATTTCCGCACCAGCCTGTTATAGCGCCAGGTGGCCCCTCCCGAAACTGCAAACCCCAGGATTCCAGAGGAGGTTGAAAGTGGAATCATCGTGCTATAACAGGCTAGTGCGGAAATGGCCGTAGAGTCATGCTGGAAGACCTAGCAATACCTAGAGAAGTGTTCTCTCTAGGAATCTCTAGGCCTTCCATTGTGACTTTATGGTACATTTCCAGAGGAAGTGGTCCATAGAGTCACACTGGAGGATCTAGAGATTTCTGTGGAGAACATACGTTTTCCATGGTAGGGGCACATAGAGAAATTTATTTTAAAAAACTAAATAAGATAACCTGTGAATAATCAAATCTGTGATTGCTGAACCTGTGAAAGTGAAGGGCCCACTGTAAATGTGTTCCTATATCTGAGCATCTGATCCTTTAGTACACTTCTGACTGATAATTCCCAGTGAGGTTCAATAATATGAGAACCTTGTCAATCCAATATTGCCAGATCATTTCAGGGAGGCTCAACCTCCCCTGCCTAGTCTCTGGGGAGAGGGGCTTGATCTCCCCCTGCCCTCTGGTCTATTCAGGGGTCACAGAAGTTACTTTGTGATCCAGAAACTGTATAGATTTTCTATCCAGCATCTTGTACCTTTAAATGTAGTAGTTGTTTTTTTAAAAAAGTCAGGAAGATGCTGAATAAACATCTGCTGAATGATGCTGAATAATTTGCACAGGCAAATTAGAGCAGCAATGAGGCATTAGGGAGATGCTGAGATTAAAGGAGACATCATGTAGCTTTTCACAATATACGTGCCTTTTCCTGCTTTTTTCCCTGAGTCTGGAAGAAGCAACTATGTGAGCATAGATTTCAGGTTCTTAACACTATTCTGATGCCAACATTTGTTGCTATTTTCCATTGGGAAAAATCCAAGAAACCAAGGTAAATTCAGCCAACATTGCTACTTTGCATTGCATTGAGTGACAGATGGTGGCTTTAGTGTTAAAAGCCAGTGAATCCATTCTAGATATTGGTCTGAACTTTAATCCACAGTGCTGACTCAACCTGGAGAAGACTGTGTTGATGATGGGTGAGATCCAGCACTCTGACTGCTGAGAAAATTTGGGATTTACATAGGTAGTAGGGAAAAAATGACATGAATTTTCCAGCCTTGGATCATGACTTTTCCTTGAAAAGGGGATTTTAAATGCAAGCTGACCAATTGTTCAAGTTGCTCTGGATTTCACTCTTTCTGTTTTAATCTTCTCCAACTTCTTCCACTGTGTCTACAGCTGCTTGACAGGATGTTTTAAGCCATTTCGTATGCAAGCTTGCTTCTACTCAGGTGGCACCATACTACCATCTAGCCCTAGGTATTTTTTCCCCAGAATTTCTTTATTGGTTTCAAAAATAAACAAAACAAAAAAGCTCACATTAACAAATAGATAGATATGATATTAGGATACAGTGAACATAAACCAATGAAGCATATACAAAAAAGGGCAAAAGACAAAGACAATAAACCATATTCCTATCTACATAAAAAGACATTACAGTTAACATAAATGACAATAGACTTCCTCCTCTGGGGGGTCTTCCAATTAAAGATATACAGAAGGAATTTCAATGGTGAAAAAAAATGGAAAAGCTTCTTCCATTAACACCAAGGCAATCACTTTAAGCTGGGATATATCCACAAAATTATGAAAGGGATTCGGTGATGGGAATAATGAGAGTGGGAAATTCCCCCCAACATACACTGAAGCAGGTGAGAGTAATGATGGCAACTGCCAATCCAGCCACTTCTTCTGCGGCGTTCAGACAAACGCTCAATGAGGAGATGACTTTAGTGATGTTGCTGGCCTCAATCTTGATGTATCCTCTTGTAATCTAGGGTGCAGAACGAACCGATTGAGGGGCTCTCTAGTCAGTAGCCTGCTGCAACAATGACCCCCCTGAGGAGCGCTCGGAGGTCATGTCTTCCTCGCTCATGTACAAACCAGAAGTTGGGTAGCACTAGGTATTGGGACCTTCATCCCTATTTTGTTCCTGGGCCAAGAGCTGACTCTATTTCGAGTTAATGCTTAGATCTAATTGACTTTTCGGTTTGAAGGAGAGGTTTTTTTTTTATTTTTTTTTAAAATTTATTTTTTTTAAATCTTCACATTAATATATAGTAAACATTTCAAGAGTACTGAATATTTAAAATTCACCTTTTTTCTTGTCTCTGGATTAAGGTGTTTTTTTTTAAAGGTCGGGTTTTATGTGGTTGAATTTCTTTCTAGCTCTTATCACAAAATTAATGCTTTCAATCAAAAGGAACAGATATTTTTGTATGTGGCAGAGCAGACATTAACTCATACATAATAAAAGGTGGTACAGAATGGTACAGTAAGAGATTAAGGCATCTGCCTTTTATGTCACTGTAGCTGTGCTGGAGAAGAAAGCAATGGAAGGCCAAGTTTGCTATGGTGCAACTCACAAGAGAAAATCCCACTGAAGAAAAGGAGTTTCTAGGGGATATTTCTTACTTTGAATAATAAATTAAGCCAACTTATCTAGAGTAGCACAGAACAAAGTTCTCCAATGTGGATAGGTTTATGTTTGTCCACAAACATTAGACCATTAAGCTATGGCTGGTGTCCTGTTACATACTTACGTCTTCATAAACTGCCTTAGAATCACATAAAGATGAATTGAAATGCGGCACAATATCTGCATTCACAGGAGGGGAGCAGAGATGTAGTTAAGACATCAGGACTATTGCTCAAGTAGAGCTAGACATATGCCCAGGTGCAATGGATCTCCTTTCACAGTGGTCATCATAATGCTGTGGGTCCCTGTTGCACAATGAGACACTGTAACAGTTGCTGTGACACACATCATTGCAATTCACTAGAATGGCTGTGCATCATGTCAGAGATGTACCTACATAGCCATAAAGTTGCATGTCACACCCTCTGCCGCAGAATCTTGGCCTGCTTTTCTCAACAAATACTGAAAGCACTGAAAGATCAGAATTGTGTTTTATTCAAAGCAAGAGCCTTGCATTAAACGTTGTATTACTTTGATCAGGAGCAGGTAAACATGCTCAGGTACGAAGCAATATCAGAATTAAGAGGCCACATAGCATTAGCAAAAGGGAAGGGAAGTGTGCTATTCTGATTTCTGATATCTTTCTTGGGATTTTTGAATTTTGTATTTAGTGGTATAATCTTGAGGTCATGAGCTGTAGCTGATTTGTACATAAATGTGATATTGGTTTTAGCTCAGTTTTTCTATAACAACAAAGTGGTTTATGAGGGAAATAGGACCCGAACATGTTCAACTGATCATATTAATAATAAAAAAAATTGAAGAGCATAAAATATGAGCAGAACTGTAGTAGCCCAGACAAACTGTAGAAGCCCAGACTAAGTTCATTCAAACTTCTTTCAGAGTAAAGAGTGGTGGTTCCTTTTGCTGGTGTGATAAAGCTGTAAAGGAAGCAAAACAAAACAAAAAGACCAAGGGCGTTTGGGCAGACTTGTGAGTTTCAATAGTTTCCTCAGAAATCACAGACAAAGTCCATGAAAGTAAGTAAGGTTCCTAGCTTATTTACTGCTTTCCAGGCATCCTTGCATCCCAGGCAGTGCGCAGAGAGCTGCATTTGAAAAGAAACTCATTTTAGACAGACTCTCCTGCTGATACATTGTAATTGGTGACTGATTGAATATGAGATGGATTTCGTTCTTTTCTATGCAGCCTGACCTGACTGCTCTGGTCATTTCCTGACAGTGGTTGAAATTGGCTGCCTCAATCAGTGGAGAAATGCATTTAGCTTGCTGAGAGAAAGCACTTCAGTTATATTTTGAAAGACTCTCATGCACTAAGCAAAAAATGGAATGGGATCACATGGTGGAAGTGTTTTGAAAGTTAAAGTAGAGCACTTAAATAGTAGCAGATTACAAATAATTCCTGCCGCTAGCTTGGTTTGCTTCCACCTCTCTGTATGTGTAAAAGCTATTTAAGAAATCCTCATAAGCTATTTAAGTTATCATTTGCATATTCATTAAATTTATACCCTACCTTTCTGCTAACAAATGGCACGCAAGGCAATAGACAGCAATAAAATCAAACATATCCAATTAAAATATAACACATATTATTCAACATAAAAACAGAGTCAAACACAACTAAAAATGCATCAATAATATCACCTGTCCTGTCAAAGTCCCACTCAACAACTACACAGCTTAAATGCCACAACCACCGCTGGTGGTGTTTTTTTCTTTTTAATTTATTCTATTTGTTTGTTCGTTTTAATGTTTTCCCCTGGCTTTTCCTTCAAAAGGGAAGTCAAAAGTATCTAGAACACAAAATGTGACAATAATGTTGACCCAAAGGAAGTAAGACTGCCCTGTTTTTATTTGACATTAATATCTCATCTTTTCTCCCAAAAGCCCAAGGTGGTATAAATGGCCATTCCCTCTACCTTTTATTCTCTCAGCAACTTTATGAAGTAGCTTAACACTAAAGCCCTTTCTGCTTGATGCACCCAACCTGCCATGGGGACCATGGGAGGACGGGGCCAGGATAACGCTTATGCATGATATCGTCTCAGTCCTATCCTTCTCCCATCCCCACTACGCCACAAATCATTGACAGGTTTTCCCCGTCAATGACTGGCAATCATGCTGCCCTCCCAATGTGCAGCCACACTTACCTTGCTTGCAGAGTCCTGTAAATGCAAGGGCTGTGCTTTCTGCTCCAGAGCAGCCTAGGACAGTACCCGGCTGCACTGTGGCAGGAAGAGGCATGACCATTACATTTCTTGAATCTTGGAAGCAGCTGGTGCAGAGGGGAGTGCTCCATTGTGCTCTGCTCTTGGGGAAGCCACTGCCACCATCATCACTGGATGCCGCCAAGATAAACGTAGGCAATGGGAAGGACTGAAGAGTTAGTGGCTGTCATAACAATGCAACCAAGTCCCAGTTTTACAGTTTGGAGCAATACAAATGTCTGTCCTCTTGCTATCGTAAGATTATGAAAAGAGGCTCTGTTGATCCTCACATCCCCCGTTCTATGTGCAACAGGTGTTTTGTTGAGCTGTCTTTTTCCCTTCCTAAAAGATCAGTGTGCTGTGCTGGTTAGATCATGTCATTAAGACTAGCAAAACCCAGATTCAAATTTTACTTGGCCATTAAGCTCACTGAGTGATCTTAGAATCACAGGATCACAGAGCTGGAAGGAACTGCAAGGGTCATCTAGTCCAATGCCCTGCCATACAGGAATACACAACTAAGGTGCTCCTGAAAGATGCCCATCTAATCTCTGTTTAAAGCACTCTAGAGAATGAGAGTCTATCACCATCTGAGACAATCTACCCCACTTTTGAACAGTTCTTATTATCCAGAAGTTCTTCCTAATGTTTTGGTGGAATCTCTTTTCCTATAAGTCATTGGTTCATGCTGTGCTCAGGAGCAGCAGAAAACAAACTTTCTCCATCTTCTATATGACATACCCTCAAGTATTTAAAGATGGCTTTCATATCACCATTCTGTATACTCCTCTCCAATGTTACCCCAAAATGTGTGGGACCTCTAAAGGTCCTTTATTCTTACCTGCAATTAAATGTAAATACTTTCTTGGCTAATTCTTCAGTGAACCTATGACCTGGCCACACTGAGGCTTTTGGCCTGCTATCCAGCCAGTGTCCTTCTCCACATGGCCTTTCACCCATAAGTGTGTATAATTTATATTTTATGTCTACTAAACATATCTGCCAATTAATATATTTTGCCAATTAAACCATATCAAAGCATGGAGGTGTATGGTCACTAACACCAAGCTAAAAACCTAGCTAAAGCCCAGCTCCTTAAGTCGTTCCTCATAGGACCGCATACCTTCCAACATTTCATGGATGAAAACAGTGATGTGTGTGACCAAGCAAATCAGAATGTGGTCAAGATGGAAGAAGTTATTAATGAGAGAGAACACACAAGCTAGGAGAGGCTACCACAGTTTGTTTTTGCTGGAGTCTACCAGGAAGGGTAAGATTCCATTCCTTCCTCTTCTTCCTGCTGAGTTGATTGAGTGCAAACTACTTTTTCACTCTGAACTCCATTTGCAGAAACTGAAGTAAGCAGAAAGCAAAGGGGAAAAGTGTGAGGAGGAAAGGAAATAGAAACTGGGACTTTTAAAAAGCAGCTAGAAAATGGGACAACAGAGAATTAATCAGAACTGTCCCTGCAAAATTGGGACAGTTGGAGGGTATGGGTTTGGTTTCCAGACCTTTTCCCAGGCCATCTGTTGGGAATGCTTTGATGGTGTATTCCTGCATGGTGGAGAGTTGGACTCAATGGGCCTTGTAGTTTCTTCCAGCTCTGTGATTCTATGATTCTATCATGTTAGCCACTCTCCTTTGGATACATTTCAATTTCCTGAGCAGTGATTCACTTTGCCTAACTCTCAGATGGGGTTGTTGTGAGTGGCATACTGAGAAAAAATAATTAAGTTGTGCAGAATTTGTGAATAACTATGTTATGTAATATAAAGTTATTATTAACGGTTAAATATAAGTGGTCAAAAGTTTGCCTCTCAGACTTAATACCCTAGTTAATGAGGCTTACCATAGACAGCTGTTACTGTTGCATAGCCAAGGAAGAATTTATGAACTTTAGCAATTTTGCAGCTGGTCCAGGTATTAAGTATTATACAGGACAATCAAAGGGATCAGATTTTGATAGATCAGTTAATAAAAATTCTATTGACTTTCTTGTCTTATCAATATAGGTCAATGGATTGGCAGGTACAGAACTGGTAGGAGTTCAGATGGTACTGATCAAGTGGATTTAAAAAAAGAAGTCAGAACACAGTACTTGTTTAGCCAGCCTGCCAAGAAGAGCCTGAAAAACAGGGCAGCAGCAGTACCTTTAAAGAAGTAGCTGAAGAATGGTATAAGAATTATCAAGGAAAGGGACAATCTCGAGGTAGTTCTCCATGAAAACTTCCTGCAGGAGTGTTAGTGGAATGCAGTTGGCTTGAAGAAGCAAGAGGATTTTGGAGGAGAGGCTGCTGACTGACTTCTTTTCTGTGTCTTGCTCATTATATCCTTGACCTGAAATAAGACTACAGAAGATGCTAGAGAAGGCTTGTCATTTTAAGAGTGTTTGTCTCAAGAAGCTGGGAGTCCACCATATCAAACATCAGAGACCAGTGTGAATTGGATGAATGAATCTTTATTGCTCAGCTAAAAGCCATTGCAAGTCACCACAGTCAGGCAAAATACATCTAAATAACAGAATAGGACATTACAAATGGTAATAGACTCATATAAAAGCTAACATACAAGAACAACGCATAAGGAATAAGCAATCAATGTAATGATTTTAAAAAATCGGAGCAATATAAGATATAAAATATATCTCCAAGTTGATATAAAATAATCCAATGTAAAATTCATATAAAATTATATAAAATTACATAAAATATACAATTTAAAATTACATTTATGTATTCTATAACACCGGGATCAATTACTTTTGTCACCTCTGTATTGTTCGTGGGGATAGTTTTGATATCTAGATCTTATCTTACTTGCAGCTAGCAAAATTTGCAACCATAACAGTTTATTTATTTGCTCAGTCCAAAGACCATTGCAATCGAACAAATACAAAAACAAAACAAAACATCCAGGATCTCTTCAGAACAGATCGCCCTCATCACATAATAAAACAACACCATAAACATCTTCATAATAAAATAAAACACAAGGTTAAAACATAGATTACTTATTCTCATATAAAATTGCATACATTACATAATTACAATTTACAGATACCATCTCTTACTCTACAAAACTCTGATGCTTTTTATCTGATATGAGCTCTAAAAAGTTTTCTCTTGCCCTAGCAGCCTTCACTGCAAATGCAGCGACCTTTCTAATCACATGTTGATTTGTTGATTGTACTAAAAAAGCAAGTTTTTCCTTTGCTGTCCAGTATTTCCTTTTTCTTAGGAAAGGCGCTAAATAACTTTCCCTAATCTCAGAGTATATCTGACATTCGAGTAAATAATGAGCTAAATCTTCTAACACCGGCTCACCACATATGCACAGCCTTTCTTGGACTGGGATATTATGAAATCTACCCCATTTCATCATTGTATCCATTTGTTCAAAACGTAAGCGTGTAAGGGCTCTGCGAGCTTCCATGGACAGTGAGAATGTCAGATATTTTTCAAATTTATGTTCTAATTTCAGTTTAGCTAGCCATTTAGTTGCTTTACAAGATGTTAGGGCGACGATGTCCAACTGAGCGTTCACATCGGACACTCTTTGTTTAACCATCTTTTTAGTATCAGGCAACCTTGGATTTAATAACTGATATGAAAAACCAAAAGTTAATAACATATTCGAAAAATTCTGTAGCCAAAATGTTCCTTGCTGACAAGTTCTTTGTTCTTCTAAACAAACCTTGGGGAGCCTATCTTCTGTTAAATTACTTATTCTACACCAGAAATTTACCATCCTGGAATATATTAGGCCCTCAATCCTATCCATCCCAAGTTCAGATCTAACTAAATAAGCCGGAGTAGATTTAGAAACACCTAAGATCGTACGCAAAAATTGGGATTGGATATTTTCGATTTTTGCAAGATTTGTAAAGCCCCAAATTTCAGCCCCCAAAATAAGTGCTGGAATTACTTTTGCTTTAAAAATATTTATAATAGGGCGTAAAGAACCTGGGTACCTATAGTTTAATAATCTATTTAAGGACTGCAAACTGGCCATAGCTTTCATTTCACTTTTCCTTATTTGTTGCACCCAGGAGCCTAATGATGAAAAATGGATACCAAGGTAGCAATAGGATTTTACTTGCTCTAATTCTTTTAAGTTGATACGCCATCTGTGTTGTTTCCTTTTCCTGCCAAAGACTACCACCTTTGACTTATCATTATTGATGACCAAATCATTTTCTATACAATATAAATTAAGATGTCTAAGTAATCTTCTCAAACCAACTTGTGTTGTTGAAAGGAGAATCATATCATCTGCATATAATAAAATATTAATTGCTTTGTTTGAAATTTTTGGCATATGAAACTCGTATTTGTGAAGAGAGGTAACAATATCATTAATATAAAAGTTAAAAAGAAATGGAGCTAAAATACAGCCTTGTCGTACCCCTTTATATGTGGGGATAGTATCTGTTAAAGCCAAATTGGCTCCTGTTCTAACCTTCAAAGAGGTTTCAGTATAAAGTGATTTCAAAAGTGCTAAGAGTCTCTGATCTATATTTGTCTTTGACAGCTTATCCCATAAACGATACCTGTTTATGGTATCAAAAGCTGCAGTTAGGTCAATAAGAGCTGCAAAGAGTTGACTGCCTTGTTTTAAATACTTTGTTATCAGATGGTGTAATATAAAACAATTGTCCAATACAGATCTCCCTTTTCTAAAGCCTGCCTGTTCTTCGGCTAAGATGGAATTTGCTTCTGCCCAATCCTCTAGTTTGTGAAGAAGATGTTTTGCATACATTTTAGCGGGAATGCTAATCAAGCTAATTGGTCGATAGTTCTTAGGATCATAACGATTTCCTTTTTTAAATATTGGCACTACTACACTAGCTTTCCAGTCTTTTGGGATACAACCAGTGTTGTTTATGTGGGTGAATAGCCCTGCCAGAACTGGTGCCCACCAGTCTACATTGCATTTAAATAATTCTGCAGGCAAAAAATCCATACCGGGGGCCTTATTATCCTTTGTTGACTGAATAATGGATTTAACCTCTGTTATCATTACTGGGAACCACCCTGAAAGTGAATTAAAATCTTGTGTCAGAGACCAGTGTGCTTCTGATAAGTTCCAGAGGACAGACAGAATTTCATGTCTAGATTTCTGAGTCATTCTGGGTGAGGAGTCCAGGGTGGAGGTAGAAAAAGAATAATTATGCTCTGGGTTTCATTTCGGGACATGAATATGGATAAGATTATAAGAGGTTCCTTAAAGAAACAGTACTTTCCAGGCAAGTAAAGTATTACAGCATATTGATAACATTTAACCTTCTATATAACTCAGGTCCTTTCCACAGCTTACCTTCTTGTGGCAGCATCCTGTGGTGATCCAGCCAGCAGCTCTGCTGGGAAGGGAGGGTGACAGCAGTGCTCCCCTCTCCACAGGACCAGCTCCTTCTGGAAGAGAATGTGATGAACATGCTGCCTCCTTCTGCTGTGTAGTCAAGTACTTTCCTAGGCTGCTCTGAGACAGGAAGTACTGTCATCACGTTTTCTGGCCTTCTGCAGGACAGGTAAGTACAGGATGGTGGCATGATCATGGGGCATTGATGAGGAAAACCCTTCAATGATTTAACTCATGATCGTGGGCTGCCTGGGGATGAGAGAGGAGCGGGACCGCAAGAACATCATGCAGAAGTGTTATCACAGTCCCGTCCTTCTCCCATCCCCCTGGTGCTGTGGAAAGGGTAGGACGGGATGGTGCTGTGAAAAGGGCCTCAGAATTTTAATTCTCTGTTATAAATCAGTATAAATCAAGAACAATTGTCAAACATTTTAACTTCTAATTTATTTCCTTTTTGTGCCATGTCTATAGCCTAGAACACAGGTGGGCGACTTTTATGCCTTAGGATCCACTGGAGCCACATGGGCTACTGAAGAATAAAGTAGCGACCCCCAAAGTGGCAGAAAGACCTCTCTTGGTTCTTAACATTGGGTATTTTTGAAGTTATACAAATACAGGGAGGTCTTGCAATCAATTTAAAATATAAATTGTTGCACTGAGAGGTTTCCAGGAACAGCCGTTCACTCTCTTTTTTGACCAGAAAAAGATTCATCTGAGGATTCTGGAGGGGCTGAAGGGTACAGAAACATAGTTGGGGGGCACACTTTGCCTAGAACCTTGCAACTGAATTGTGATATCATTAAATACCATAGAAAGAAAGAACACACACACATGTGGACAATTTTGGTATGATATAAAATTTTAATTTGAAGCCACAATCTTCCTCCAAACACAAATAGGAAAGCCAAGCAGCCTTCCACATTTATTCACGGTGGTGGTTTAAGGAGAAAGTGAATATTGTGTGTGCATGTGCCTTCAAGTCACCTGTCGACTTATGGTAGTCCCATAAATTTCATAGGGTCTTCTTAGGCTAGGAATACTCAGAGGTGGTTTCACTAGTTCCTTCCTCTGAAATACAGCCCACAGAGTCTGGTATTCATTGGCAGTCTGCCATCCAAGTACTAACCAGAGCTGATCCTGCTTAGCTCCAAAGTTCAGATGGGATCTGGGTCTGGTGCCTTTTGGGTATTTACGCCTTTAAAGTATATCTTACCTTTATATGCTCTGAGTGCATGGACTTTGATGCTATGTGGGGGAAGGCTAATTTTTTTGTGCTTATTCCATAGTATGGATGCCAAGCACCTCTAATGTAGCAACCAGATTTCATGTCTCAGAGTTCCTTTATGTCTGAGATGCTACGGAGAGCTAGAACCTTGAGTTAAGTAGAAGGTACCCTACTGGTTTCCAAGCTACCTAATGTATCCGAGGACCTGACAAAATGACACTTCACAGCATTCCTCTGAGAAGCTGTGATTACATTGTTTAAGTTGCTGTAGAGGCAGGCCCTTTCTGCACCATACCCCATTAGTATGTTCTTCTATTACAATCCCAGCATTGCCATTCACACAATGGTAGCAGGTTAGAAATGCTCTCTTCTGCACCTTTCCGCCTTAAGCGGATGAGTAGCTGTATTGCCACCCGGGTTCCTTCTGCACTACAGCTTCCTTGGTCACTCCTTTCCCCCCACCTTCACCCCACCACCCTGAGTGTTCAGTTTTTTTTGGGGGGGGAGCCGTACTAGTGCAGCAATGTTCCAGCGGCATGACATCAGTACCCTATTGCACTTTTTTGCTATAATGCTTAAAAATGTATTTTAAAAAGTTTTAACTCAAAGGAGAAATTTAAAATAAACACAGAGAGGAGGCAGATTCTGGTTACCATGCCATGGGAGTAGCTGAAGGAGGGACAAGCTGGGCATGCCCACACCCTACCCACTCCTGGATCCAGAGGACAAGAAAGCACGATCAAATGCTATTACGATACTGCATTGAGCTGGTTGATGGGATTGAAGTGCTAAAGGAGGGTTTTAATGGTTTTTTTCCTGGAAATGGTATAAAGTAGTTTTGCAATGCTTGGGGACAGGATAGCAGCTGGATAGCGATGACGTTTTGTGGTAGCATGATTCCTGGAACAGAAACAACCTGCTGCTGTTACGGGATAGCAACGTTGTGTGGAAATGGCTGGAGAAATGAAGGCATTTCTGTTACCTGTGGAAAGGCCGTATGTGTCAGAAGGTAAATGGATATGGAAGGGGATAGCTGCCAAATGATAATCTGTTGATAACATGGGCCAAAATTTCACTAGAATTCACAGCGAATTCAAAGACAGGGCAAACTACTAGATTCACTATTCCAAGCCTTTCACTTCTAAACTTTGGCACTCTGATTAGTGTTCACTGGATTAACACTAATAATTAAATTGCAAACTCCCCAGTCTATCCTTAAATTTCTTTCTTGATTTATTACGCTAATTCCTTTTGGAGCACAGAAATGCAAACCTTTAACTGATGTACATCGCTATTATGAAGCCTGTATTCTGCCTTCACTTGTAACACTACAAGCAGCCAAACAATATGTGAGTTTTATTAATATTGCATCAAAATGTAATGGATTGGGAACTCAAAGCCAGTTCAGAAAGTGCTGAATCTTTGTAAGTGGACAATTTATAGCTGTGGGTGATGATATTGCTTAATGCTGCAGCAGTTCAATAGCCTGAGGAAGCATAAAGATCATACAGATGAAATATAATGCACAGAACTAGGCTTTCTGAATTAAGGTCGACTGGTGAGATATATTAAGTGAAAGGCACAGTAAGAATTGATTTGATAGATGAGAACAAGGTCTGTCTGTATTGCTGCTCTGACATTGTTTTCTGCCATGATCAGGCAGATGTTCTGGTACTTAGAAGCAAGAGTAGTTATTATTCCATCATGCAACTGTTGATATTGTTTGTGTAGAAGCTAATCATTCATGGGCTCTAGCCTGGGAGCATGGGAATGCCAATATTCATAAATCAACGAGAGAAGACGTGACTTACAATATCGTTAGACTCTGAGAAATCACTGCGATGGAGCTTTGTGCTTTGAAAGAGTCTGGGGAAGTTGCAGTCTTGCTAGTTAGGTTGTAAGTTTTTTTTGTTCTCAAGATACAGTCTCACAGGCATAAACTCTTCCCACTCCATTGCTTACTCAGAAGAGGATGGAGAAAACAGGCCTTACTCCAAAGATGCAAGAAGTGAAATGGATTTCAGTGGTGGGCAGAGGGTTAACAGCACAACTGGGCAAGGGGGTGGGGTGACCGGTGGGGGCAGGGCAACCAGTGGGCGGAAGTGGGTGAGGTGAGTGGGGATGGGCAGAGGAGGGGTGAGTGGCAGGCAGAAGTGGGTGGAGCAAGAGGTGGAAGTGGGTTGGGCAAATGGTGGAAATGGTTGTGGTGAGCAGCAGAAGTGGGCAGAGCGAGGGGGCGGGGGAGGGGTGGGGATGGGCAGGCAGACGCGGGCAGGGTGAACAGCAGGTGGAAGTAGGTTGGGCGAACAGGGGTGGGGCGATTGGCAGGGGGAGGTGGGTGGGGTGAGTGGGGGGGGCAGGTGGGAGATTCTTCTTTTTTACGCCTCCCAACATTGGAGCTCAGGGCAGTTGGCCAAGCTACACCACCCTAGATCTGCCTCTGATGGATTTATAACAAGACTCTGGAATCTGCTCAGCCATTCAAACCCGTTTAGAGACTACAAACAAAAGCAAAAGCAACCCCCCACACTTAAATTAAGAAGAAAAAAAATCAAATAATGCAGAAGAAATGCTATTCTTTCCTGAGAAATAGTGGGTTTAAAACAGAAAACAAATAATGGTGAAAATATAGTAGGGATGAGTGAACTGGCTGATTTATTGCCAGTGCAATTGGTGATTACAATTGATTGATTGATTGCCAGTACGGTTCCTGCTCAGCCATGGAAACCCATGAGGTGACCCTGGGAAAGTTACTCTCTCTCAACCTTGGAAGAGGGCAAAGGCAACCCCCCTCTGAACATATCTTGCTAAGAAAATCCCATGAAACGTTTGCCTAAGAGTCACCATAAGTTGGAAACAACTTGAAGGCATGCAGCAGCAACAACAACAGTTGTTGGATCCAATATTACAGGGTGGCAACCCCACTCTTAATTTTAAGCCTCAGAGTGGGCTGCCATTAAAATGGAGGGTGGGATTACTGTCCTACAATACTGGAGCAACTGGTCACACCTCTTTTCCTCCCATGTCAGCTTGCCTTGTATTCAGGCAGAGGTCTGGCCTGTTCAATTTCTATTAGGTTGTCAATTTTTTTTAAAAGCCACATGAAAATCCGTATTTATTTTAGTATGCAGCTTCCCCTGATATGCACAGCTTTCTTCATGCTGATCATACGTTTTTATTGTGGGAAGCCTTATATATCTGTGGAGGCTCCTCATGAGAGGTATAACGCTTAAATATCATTGTGCGTAGAGCCTTCATAGAGGTGATAGAATCAATGCACTCAGCCCTCCTCTTCCTCTTAGAGGTAGTCTGGAGGCGGGGTTCAGCGTGAGATCCAAATTCCATTTTTTGGGGAAGTTCTTATGGAGCACATTTTTGTGCTTGGTGGGGTTAATGGGAAAAGGTTAGTTCCAAAAATTCCAATTTTCACTTCAAACTGTTAATTATGAGGTCTTAGGAGAGGCACTGAAGTTTTTTGTAATAGGAGAAACTTGTACAAAATTTGAGAAGCCATCCAATGACGTCATCATAGGGAAGAGAGGCAGGGCCATTTGGGAAACTGCAAAGGGGCAGCCTTGGCATCTCAGGAGGGCTGGATTCAGCCCCACAGTCTATGGTCTCCTTTCTCTGATGTAGATTCTATACCAATTCAGAACATCTGCACAGTTTGGCTCTTTAATGGGAGAGCCCTACAGGGCCTTACCCTATGCACTGCTAATCCATTCCCTTCTAATCCATACATCCTTCTAAATGCACGGGTTTTTAAATCAATACACCCTTCTAAGTCTGGATTGGACAACCCTGGCGGAGGCAGGGTTTTCATGTCACTGCCCTTCCCAGAAGCCACACCAGTATACCTGATGCAACTGGAAGTGATATCTTAGGTTTTTGGCTTTTTTCAGCTTTTGGAGTCTTGGGGGTTATGGGGTCAAAAGCACTATGCTTTGCAGATGTGTGTGAAGAATCACCTCTTTTAATTGTCTGGATGCTTTTAGGTAAATAAATCCGCTGGCAGCTACTCTCACCAAGCCAGAAGCCAATGCTTCCCCATTTCTGTCTCAGGGAGTGGAGTTCATGATAACCACTCAACAGGCTGGATACAGTTGTACTTCCCTTTTCTTTTACACACCAAAAAATCTTTTTGGGTGAAGAGTGGAGAGAACAAGAATTATTGCAATATTTATGTAATAAATAAATGAGAAAACAGGAGATTGGGGATTAATGGAGGTGTTAGAAATATGCAGAAATCACAGAAGATGAATAAAAGGAGGAAAACAAGATAACAGAAAGTTTTCTAACAAAATGCAGGGCATTGTGCAGAAAACAAAGCTTTCTAATTAAATGTAAATTTTCTCCGCCATAAAGTGAGTGAAAGATTAAACACCACCTTTCCTTTCTAGGAAAAAAATCACCTAAAGAGCAACACCTATTCAAATCTCAAAAGACTCTATGAATGCAGGACGATTTGTGGTCGCTAGCATAGGAGACTGTACATTTGTCGAACAGGGATTTCTTTTAAGGTGCAATGCCATCATGTTGTCATTAATCAGGAAAAGCAATCCTGGAACTTAATTACTGTTCTTATAATAAATGGTATATATAACCTGTTCACTCAATAAAAAAACTATGGATCTTTGCTGCTTTAAAGAACCTTGAACTGCTATGGCTTCAGAAGCAATGAATTCTGCCTTTACTGTTACAGGGTTTTTCTGACAGTTGAATCCCTTTCACTTGTGTGACTCTCTTGGTTGTCTTCCAGTCTGAGTGGTCAATTTCTTGTACCAAATTGGACTACTTTATCAAAGTTAGCAGGAATGCCACTGTATTATATGATACTTCCTTATCTTATTTGCTTGCTTATTGCAGTAATAGCAAAATAACCCTTAAGGTCTGTTTTTTTAAAAAAAGATTGTCTATAATAACTCACTCTGTTTCCAGTTCCACGTTAAGTCTGCACTATATACAATAGCCCCTCCATGGTGGAAAAACCGTGAATAACTCCCCCACCTTGTGATCTCCCTTTAGAGTCTCCCCTTCCATTCCTTTGTCTCTGGCCCTGATGTTTGGCGGGGGGGGGAGAAAAAAAGACAAGGTTAAAAGTTTTAAAACACCTTCTCCTTAGAGAAGAGCAGAGTTCTGGCATTCTAGCTACTTCAGGCAGCCATCCTGGAAAAAAAAGGGGTAAGAGCACAGAGAAACACCTGACCAATTAGCAGCCATTATACAGCAGAATGTGCAGCCACAGGGTAAAGAGGACATGCCTCCAGCAGTGGGAGGGGGGCTTTGCTCACCCAAAAGGTTGGGGGGAGTCTATTTTAACACAAGCCTTCCAAATCTGGGTTGAGGAATGCAAGAGAATGGGAGGAGGTAAATGGGGGAAAGGCAAGCACTTTCTTTGTGAATAATCAAATTTGTGAAGGTCAAACCCACAAATGTGGAGGGAGGACTGTAATTAGAGAACATGCCAAGTGCTGGGAGTTGTTGATGTTATGTGCCTTCAAGTTGTTTCTGATTTATGAGGACTGTAAGGCAAACCTATCAAGGGGTTTTCTGGGGCTCTGAGTGCTTGACACTGGTTGCCCAGTGGGTTTCCATGGCTGAGCAGGGAATTGAACTCTGGTCTCCAGGGTCCATAATCCAACACTCAAATCACTACACCTTGCTGGGAGTACCCTTAGAATATTGCCCAAATCCCAGTGACTCCAGTTTAAATCCTACTATTGGTCAGGTTGTCAATGTTTAGTTTAATTTATTTTAAAATATGGTGGTCCTTGTTAGGCTCAGAATTGTCACTTGAGGTACAAGTGGTTTCTGCTGCACTCTTGTTTGTATGGTGTTTTAGGCAGAACTGGAAACAGTTACTTTTTAAATAACAGAATTCGTAAGCCAGGATGACCAGTAGAATCTAGGAGTTTTTGCGCTCAGAATAGCTGTTCTAAACCTTGGCACCAGCTATATCACCCGGTAGGAGAGAAATAGCTTAGTCCCTATTAGCCATGCACTGATAACCTCTAGGGTAGGCTGTGAAATGGTTACAGGTTAAACACTTCTTGGAAAATCAGTTTAGTACAGAATGTATGCTGCCACACTGCTGTGGGATAGAGTTCACTACACCTAGTTTTAAGTAAAAAACTGGCTGCTAATCTGTTTCTGTGCAGAAGTTATACTGCCAGTGCAGTAAAGCACTGATTACTTTGAGATGTGAATACCTAAATATCATAGTCAAAGAATAATGCATAGGCAGTTGGCATGGAAAAAAAAATTAGAAAATATTTGAAAAATGTTTGATAAAAAGTGTTTCTCAGTTGTTAGGAACCTGTGACGAGGGGAATTTTGGACTGATCAGAATATTCACAATGCAGGACTTAAATTCACACTCTTTTAATATAGGAAAAAGCAGTTTCTCTGTAGAAAAGAATATTTCTCCACATAGAATGTTATTTTCTCTGCAGTCCTCCCAAAAGAACAATCCGCATGCAAATTTTGCACAGAATAAGCTCCAAACTGTGAATAGTCTTTGAAAACAATAGTTCTAAAAGACTGTCTTGCAGTGGGGAAAAAATTGCTAACATTACTTGTGCCCTTCAATAATGACATTAACAAAGAATTTCATCCCTAGCAGGCAGGCAAAGGGAGTTACCAGAAGATCAAGAAACAGGCTAATAATTTTGATGGGCTAGCTTAGAATAAAATTTCTTTTTTTGTACTAAATATTGCTGAAACAATTCATGGATTTTGTTTTGTGCAGGAAACAGGATTTCTTTCTCTTTTTTTGGCAGATAAAGCACTATTTTCCTTGCATAAAACAGCGTTTTCTATGCAGAAATCAGTATTTGCTGGGTTTTTTTGTGCAGAAAATGCTGTTCATTTGTACAAAACACTCATGTGTGAATGTTGTACAGAATAAGTCCTAAACAACAGTATTATCTGCACTGCAAACAGCATTTTCTGTGTAAAAGATGTTGTTTTCTGCACATCTGAGAACTGTGTCTTGCAGTGGGGAGAAAATTGCTAACATTACTCATTGCCTACTTTGAAAATGAAATTAATAAAGAATTACATATTTACAACAGGTACTGGTACAATCATTGGAAGGATGGAATCCATTGGTGGACTGACAATTTAGGAATAGGTTTCTTCCTCCTCTAGATACACATCAAGATAGCAGTGAGAAGCACAACATTTTTTCCTTCTTCATTCTCTAGAAGAACCAGACTTGACAAAAACAAAGACTTCAGTTACTTCTAGCTACTAGCTTGACTGATCTGACTTATGTTTTTAAAACTGTGGAGGTTACGCCACCACTTTTAATAATAATGTTGGTTGTAGAGAAGCAATCCTGGTTAAATGAAGAATTACTTCAAGAAGTGAAAGCATGTGTCTAAAGAAATACACTCTAGTAATAAATGCATTATGCCATAATGAAAGTATTGTCTTTAAGATGCTACAGAACTGTTTGTTTTTGAAAGGATAACTGCATGCCACACAACTCAATTTGCAATGCTGTTACATTAAATTACTTTGAAATAAAACTGATTTACACATCCATTGAAGTAAAGATTTCTTTTGACCTAGGCTGAGGACTTTGGCTGAAAATGATCATAAACATGAGCTGGCAAGAGTTCCTAATTTATTTTGTACCAACAATCTGTCCTAATGGCTTAGATACTGCTATCTGTGCTCTAAGCCTGCTCTAATTAATAGTATCAGCCCTTTTAAAGTCAGTTTTATTGACATTTTTACTACTAGATGTTCTGAGTTTGCTTTTAATGGTTTTATATGCATTTTATTGGATTTATGTACATTTTAATTTATAAGCTGTCTGGGAATTCTAGTGAATTGAGAGGTGTGAAATCAAATCAAAGCAAATAGAAAATAGCCTGGCGTCTGCAAAAACAGCAATATATATAAGAGAAGAGAAGAAAAGATGTAAGAAGGTGAATGTAAAATGGATATGTCTTTATTTGATGTGGGTGTTTTTTAAAAAAAGAATTCAAGGAAATAAAAACATTGGTGGTCACACAAAACTGTAGATTAAATTTCTTGAGATAAAAATACATACATATGTATGTACTGCACATCCCTTTGTTACATGGTGGATAGCCTATGGTGTTAATGGAGTTATAAACTTTATGTATATGCACAGAGAGAGAGAGAGAGAGAGAAATGACACAAAGATATGAACATGATTCTGTGGTGAAATATAAGTTTGGCAATTTATAAATACTCTTTCACATGCTAAGCATCTAAAATGCTAGTGTGGTCCTTGGAGAAGCATCTTGTCACCAGAGTGTTTTATTCTTCCAGCAAAGTTCAGCAACAGAAATCTTCTGGGAGTAAACAGAAGTACAGGGAGTAAACTCTATCCTTCTTCATCTGCTTTTCTCTACTGACAACCTTCCTTTCATCTCCATAGAGGAAAGAAACTCAGACATGCCAACTAGAATGTTGCAGTTTCATTCCCATAATTGGATTAACTGCATAGATGTCATCAGCGCATTAAGCCACAACTTCGTGTATAAAATGTGTCAGAAGCTGAACTATTACTTTTTGCAAATGTGATTATCCTAGAATTTGGAGATATGGATAAATAACTGAAACTATGGCATGACTACACCTGGCACATATGAGCTTAGAAGGAACTTGTTAAAAAATATAAGTTGCCTATAATTAATTCCTTTTTTTAGTCATGATTATAACTTAACAATAAATTCATGTAATTCATTTTTAGTGACTTTTATAGTTATGGGTTGTAGTTCTGGTTCAGGTGCTACCTTGTGCTATGCCTTCTGGTCTGGTCTAATTATAATAGGTTAAATAGAAAGAATGTATATACAGAAGTATTTTGTAGCACCTTTGAGACTAACTGAGAGTAAGAAATTGGTAGCATAAGTTTTCATAGACTAAACTTACTTCATTAGATGCATGAAGTGATTTGATTAAGAACAGTGCAGAATTAAGTCAAATGAAGAACAACAGATAGAAGGTTATAGTTTTCAAAGGTATTCTAGTCTGAAATATTTTAAATAGATAAAAGCTGTATGATTTTGAGCTGAGTAACTAAGAATTTGAAAAGCAGTTGTATTCAGATGATGAACATTTGATTGGTAAGCTGTACAAACTTTGGTTAAAAACAGAGATGGAAGAAGAACAGGTTAAAGACTGTATGATAAAAGTGGGCACAAAATGTTTCACATAATATATGGTTGGAACTATGGGAGAAAATATGGTCAAAGAGAATGAAATTTTCATTATATTATGATCTTAAAGAGATGATGTTTCTTGATAGCATCAGTGATCCTCTTTCTGGTGGCAGCAGCAGTCAGTGATGATGCTATCCAGAAACATTTGGAGAGCTACAGGCTTCTTACCTTCATCTGTTTCAGAAGTAATGTATCACTTTTATTAAGTTATTCTGGCAATTAATTGCTTTTTTTCAGTAACAAGGACTGGATAAGTGAACAAGGACATTTTTCAGCCTTAGTGGTCAGGACTGTAATTTAAAAATTTTTAGAGTAAAGTTTCCTCCTGTTATTCACCACTGTATGTTCCAACTCAGTCTGAGCTATGGGAAGATGGATGACATGGACCAGCTACCTTGTTTTGGCTTCTTTGTGGGGTATTGTGGAGTTACAAAGGGGCAGAAGCCAGCCTCAAGAAGGGAGAGGGAGAGAAAGGCAGAAGGGAAACAATGAAATCATGGGCTGCTCTAGAGATTCAGGCTGGTTGGAATTTTAATTAATCTTTTTTTAAAAGTAAGCCTGCCTTTTCTGCCTTCCTTCACTCTGCCCAAATGTAAGAGACTGCTGCTGCCACCAGAAAGAGGATCAATGTGAATGAAGTGGAAGTGGGGGACTGCTCCAAACAGAGGCACACCCTTGTACTGACTGGGCGGTACCATTCTTATACTGACTGAGTTGGTTTGCGTTAGGTGAGAGTGTTTAGCAGACAAAGAGGTGTTTTTCTACACAGCTGGGGTTGGCCTAGGTATAAGATTTAGGAAAAAATATTTGTGGGAGAGGGAAATGGGGAAGGATGGCAGAGTAGTTGACTGCTTCTGCATACTCCTGCCCCCCAAAGCATCAGTGCGCAGTGCATATGGCAGCTGTTGTGGTCTGATGTGCTGTGTCTCTACAGGTGAATGGCAGTGCTGGGGGTGGGAGTGAAAGTCCAGGCTGGTAGTCCCCTCAGGAATATGGCCATTTCCACTGTTATAGTGCTATTATTTCACTTTCAACATCCTGTGGAATTCTAGGGTTTGTAGTTGACTGAGCTCTCTGGCTGCGAATTCCAAATGCCCCTCCCTAAACTGCAAACCCCAGGATTCTACAGGATGTTGAAAGTGGAATAATAGCATTATAACAGTCCAGTGTGGAAATGGCCTATGATGGGTGGAAAGTGAATATTCAAGGGAAGAGTAAAGCATTGTGTACCTATTCAAACAGCTTTTTTTTTAAGTCTCTTTCTCCTCTCTCCCCCACCAAACACAAGGAGTTTGGACTGGGGGGACTAATAACCCCTAACATCCATGGAGAGAGAGGAGTGGGTAGTTGTTGTTTTAGGCCATAATCCTATGAAGACTGAGAGTATAATTGTTCCTGCTGGAGTGAACTCAGTGGTATTTATTTGTGTAGACTTGGTACATAAAGTGTAAAGGCTATGAGCACACAAAGCTGTGTGAAAGAAGTCCAGGTGCTTTACTTAGCTAGTAATACCAAGAAACTTGCAAGGTAACACAGACTGTTGAGGTTAAACTTCTCTCTCTCTCTCTCTCTCTCTCTGTTTTTGATTCCACCAATGTAATTTTGCCTGTCACCTTGAGCTGCAGTCAGAGTCAATGTCTCTTGAGGAAATTTGCATGGCTATGTAGAATTCTAACTAACCTGGCATTGTCTTACTGAATTGGACTACAAATCCCTTTCCAACTGGCTTGTGTGTAGGGGGGTGTAGAATGTGGGTGTATGTAGACCAAGGAATGTGTTGTGGGAAGGAGAAAGAAATTGCCAGTGCTTCGTAATATTGCTTGCATTTTTCTCATCATTTCTAAAATACAAGCAATATTGCAAAGCACTGGCCCAACCAGATGACTTTTTCCTGTATTTTTTTTCTATAATACAGTTTGTTGTTGTATGCCTTGAAGTCCTTTCTGACTTATGGTGACCCTAAGTTAAACCGATCATGGGGTTGTCTTGGCAAGACTTATTCGGTGCAGTACTAACACTGAGAGTAACATCATAGTAAAGAATCACATTCCAAGCTGCAGTAACAGTAACAGGTAACAACTTCTTCAGTGATCAGAGTAATGAGCAAAATAATAAGTTCTTTTAAAAAAACCAAACCAAGCTGTGTTGTGTTTCTTCTGTTCTGAATGTAAAATATGAAAAGGAGTAGAACCAGCTGTTACCAGTTCAGCCTTTTCACTTTTTCTTTTGAAAGAAAATTGTGCAAATGATCTCTGCCCCTATATCATCCTTTATCCCATAGACACTGTATCACATTTTATCCCACTGATATTGCCTTGGAAAGTGTTGAATTCTCCTTCTTTGGAGGTCTTTAAATAGAGCTTGGACGACTATCTTTCAGGAATGCTCTAGCTGTGTATTCTTGCATGACAGGGAGTGGATGCTCCTTGTGGTTCCTTTTAACTCCGTGATTCTCTGATATTATGATAACAACAGCTCCAAGGCTTAGGAGTACTGGGACAGGTGGAGTTAGATGTCCTTCACTCTATTATTTATTTACAATTATTTCTATATTGTTTGGATCTGTAAATTTCAAAGTGGTGTATTATATATCTATATATATTAAAATTTACAATAATTCTATACCATGCTTTGGATGTGAATTGCCCTTCCTGGCAAGCCTTCTTTTGAAAACAAACACAATATGGAGCTTGAGTCATCACATCACATCTAGTTTGGCCATAGATAACCTAAGATGAAACAGGTGGTTATGCATAAAACATAACCACCTGGTGGTGCTCTTGCTTTAGTTAATTGCCATAAGAAACACTTTGGTTAAACTAACTCCTGTCCTGATGGTGGGCAATTACTGGAATTATGCTATAAATTAGATTTTAAATTTAATTGCCAGGCTCAAGAACAGCTCACATCATTTGACAAGATAAAGATATTTTTGCAGAGCTTGGGAAAGTTACTTTTTGGACTACAACTCTCAGTATCCCCCAGCTAGCATGGTTATAGGCTGAGGGATTCTGGGAATTGTAGTATACAGAGGTAAATCTTCCAAGTTAAAGTAATTGTTCTTCCTTCAAGGGATAAGACACCTTGCAGTTGTAGCCCCACCTTGACAGATATACTGCTATTGTGTATTCCCAGGTGAGGTTCCATTCTGGAAGCTCAAGAATATTTTCCAGCCCTTTCTGCATACACCGATTGCTTTCCTTTTCTCTAAAGTTTGTTCTTTTTTCTTCTTCTTCTTTTTTAAACCATGGATCTCCTGCCTTTGAGACACCAAACAGCATGAGAAAAGTGGAAGAGGCTTGTGAAGACAATATCTTGAGAACATAAAAACTGAAAGAAGGCTTGGCATCTGGGATTTTCTTCAGAGTGAAAAAGGGAAGCTTATATGTATCTTTAATGCTGTGTCAAGTAACACAGAACCAGTTACAGGCACCAGTATACAACTGCTTACTAAGAAATACAAGTGGAAACCTGTGTGAATTCATGAATGTTTTTTTCCTTGCATATAATATGTTCTCTGGGTTCATTTTTCTTTCATTTTGTTGTTCACTGCTCCATTCCTGTATGTTGACCTGCCTATTCAAAATAATAAGTTTGGATAAATACACTCTTTTGCATCTTCATATGTACACGCTACTCGGACATGATATTTATATGTTGCTCTGTTTTATAAAATCTTCCCACACACAGTTTAAACATTTGACTAACATTTCAGTCATTCTGCTTGCTTTCTTCCTTCTTTATCCTTTCTGGTCATTGGTGTTCCCTTTATGGGTTAACAATATATACAAACAGTGGAAAACATTCCACAATGTGTTGAAAGGTACTCAAACAGCCAAGAAAGGACATCATTTGGAAACTGTCGCCAGTACACAATACAGTAGCCAAGGTGCTGGCAGGAACAAGTTTATTGGATCATAGTGCACCTAATTTTACATCCGTTGCACTGACTGAGCAGCAGTTTCTTTCTGTACTCGATTGATGTGCTGGTGATCTGGCATGACAGATGGTGCCACTGGGAATGATTTGGCTTCTTAGACCATGGTCTGCAGTTTCATGAAAATAGACTTCTGGTTGCATCTCACTGCAGTGAGTAGAAACATTTTTGCTAAGAGTCTCCAAACATGATAAGGAGGGTTTTAAATTAAGTAATGGGAATGGAATTAATCAAATGCTGGAGATTAATAACCTGAATGCCATGCAGAGAACTGGGCAAATAGTACTAGAACCCAACAGTGGCAGAAAAAAAAAACTTAAATAAGCAGCTAGGGGGAATGACCCATGTCTTAGATGTCTCTACACTAATGCACAGAGCATGGGAAATAAACAAGATGGACCTGACCTCATAACAGCAAAAGCAAATAAGATATAATAGGCATCACTGAGAACTGGTGGGATAACTCTCATGACTGAAATGTTGTAATAGAGAGATATAAGCTATTTCAGAGAAATAGACCAAATAGGAAAGGAGCAGAAGTAGCATTGTATAGCAAGGATGTTTGCACTTGTGAAGAAATCCATGACTTAAAGCTTGGAAGTGAGGTTGAAAGCATCTGGGTAAAAATTAAGGGGGTACTCCTTCAAGTATTGAGGTCCTAAGCCTTTTAATGCTTTGAAGGTCATAACCAGCACCTTGAATTTAAAGCAGAAGGAAATTGGCAGCCATTCCTGCTCCTTTAAGAGTGGTGTTATGTGTTGTTAATATGATAGGATTACTTCAAAATAATCAGTTTTTTAAAATAGAAAACACTCTTGTTTATTTGCCTTTTGCTGTTATTTAAATCTGCTACTTTAAGGAAGCTGTTTCAGAGTATCCCCCTGGGAGAAAGTTGTATTGAACTTAATGGGCTCAATGGACCAAATAGACTCACACAGAAACTGCACTGTCAATATTAGCACAGGTCTTTGCATTACTATGTCCTCCCTCCCCAAAGTTACCTACCAACTGTGTCACACAAAATTACTATTGCTTCCAAACATATAGAACAGTGTCTGGGTACTAATTTACTTGTTAATAACTGAAGTATTGTCTACTCAGCTTAATAGTACTCATTTATAGCAGATCAACTTTTGCATTATTATGTATCATTTATTCTTGTTATCTGAGAATGTTGTTTTTGAGATTGCATGAGAAAAAAGTGTTAAAGGTTTTAATTAAATGATAAGTGAATGAACAAATAAAATGTAAAGTGGCTTTGATGAAACCATTTAGTTAAAGAATATTTTCTATCTGGTTTTCAATGACTGATACACAGGCCCTTTCCGCACTGAGGCTTCTAGCGCAAGCGGGGGAGGCCGGCAAGCGCAAGAAGGCTCGTCCGGGAGGCTGCCGCTTCCCCCTCCTTCCTTCCGCAGGCGAAGGAACCAGCGGGGAAGCGGCACCGAAGGAGGCTTGCCGCGCAAGCCGCCCTCCCCCCGTGCGAAGCGGGAGACCTCGCGCCGGATTCCCACCCCGCGCGCGCGCCGGATTCCTCCCCCCACGTGCCAGATTCCTCCCCCCGCGCGCGCCGGATTCCTCCCCCCGCGCGCGCCGGATTCCTCCCCCGCGCGCCGGATTCCTCCCCCCGTGCGCCGGATTCCTCCCCCCGCGCGCCGGATTCCTCCCCCCGCGCGTTGGATTCCTCCCCCCGCGTGCCGGATTCCTCCCCCCGCGCGCTGGATTCCTCCCCCCGCGCACGCGAAGGGGGCGGCGTTGCGTCCCCCGCGCACACGCGCAGCGGGCGGCGCGTCTGTCGTGCTACCTCCCCACCCCGCTCCTTCCTTCCGCAGGGGCGGAGGGAAGGAAGCGCAACCCGGCCGGCTCCCGGAGGCTCCGCACGAAAGGTAAGTGCAGGTGAGCGTTGCGGGAGCGTTGCGCGGGAGCGTTGTCCGGGAGCGTTGTGCGAGCGCGGGGTGATTTTCGCTTGTACGCGAAAATCAAAAAACCCGCGCTCGCGCCGCTTCAGCCCTGTGAGCCGGGCGGAAGTGGGAGTGCGTCGTGCGGAGTGACGCTCCCACTCCCGCGAGGCTCACGGGGCTATCGCGCACGCAAAGGCCCGTGTGAAAAGGGCCTCGGTTACAGAATTCTCTCTTAGCACAGCAAGTGGTGGGCACATTCACAGTTTTTCAGCACTGTTATGTACCTGTAACACTGGCTGAAATATGACTTATTCCTATTGTAAAGTGACTTGTGGACCCACTGTGCACTACCATAGGATGCATAATTGCTACTTGCTGCTGAAATAAACAATCAATTGGAAGAGTGTATCATGCCTGAAAAATAAATCCCCTGTTTTCTAATGTGATTTAATTGAATAGAATAGAAGAGTGTTGAGATCTTTGCTGTCCATTTCCAAACAGCAATATAATCTACATGTGTGGCTTTTTCAGATGTCGCTGGACTGCATCTCCCAGCAGCCTCAATTTGTGCATGTGTATGTTAGTGTGTGTGTGTATCTCACCCTTCATCATGCGATTTTAGGGCTGTGTACAGATAAAACCTGAAATGATTGAAAACAATCCAGATTAAAACAATAAATAGCTTAAACAGGATAAACATTACAATGAGTTAAAGCATAAGTTGACGTAAATGAAACTCCAAAAGGTTTAATAAAAAGCCATGTCTTGACATCAGGAAAAAACAAAACAAAACACCTTTGAGGGGGGCCCATCTCACATTCAGGATGTAATCACTGAGAATGGCTGCTTCCATTTCTTCCCACCCTATATTATCCCCACTGGTGGAATATGGCCAATGGATAAGGAAGATTTTTTTTTTTTTTTGGTCAAGATTCCTCGCTCTTTAACTCTATAGAAGTTTTTTTTTTTAAAAAAAAAAAAATTTTGTGTATTTGCATTTTTTTAAAAAACAATTGTACAGATTTAATAATTGCTAAGCCACCTCAAGTCCTATTATTGGGGAAAATGTGGGATATAAATGAACAACAATAACTACTACTGCTACTTCTACTGTTACTATAATTACTATTGGCTGATGTTCAGACTGCAGTTACAGATTTATAATCTAGAGCTGTGCATCTGTAACTGCTCTTTATTCAGTTAGACTATATAATCCAACTGTAAAACTATGTAAATGTTGACGATCAGAAGCAAGACCTCAGTCACAAGTCCTTGTTACAGTTTCACTCACTGGTGGCAGGAGTATAGAAATGTCATCCTCCTTGGTCCCAGACAGCGAGCTGAGTGGACCTCCTTCCACGATCTAGCTGCTGACTCTTAAGGTGGGCTGGTGGAGGTTGAGCCAGGAGATCTTACTTAGTTATACAGATGTAAATAATTTGTGGATGTACAATATCAGTAATTAATAATCGTACTTTTTTTCTGTAGAGTCAACTATTTTTTTCTCTAGCATCATCTCTGGTGCAGATGCTATGGTAGAAACTCAGAAAGCTTGAGTCTCTAATGTTTCCTTATGCCTTTTTTTCATGGTGGATCAAGCACAGAGTTTTCTTGGCAAGATTTATTCAGAGAGAGGCTTGCCTTTGCCTTCCTCGGAGGCTGAGAGAGTGTGACTTGCCCAGTGTTATCCAGTAGGTTTGCATGGCCAAGCAGCAATTGGAACCCTGGCCTCCAGAGTCATAGTCCAAGGCTCAAACCATTACAGCACAGTAGTTGTCCAATGGGAATGGCATTTTCCAATACCGATTCCCTTTCTTTGCACATTTAAAGACCACATTTGCACCTAAAGCACAGAACCAAAAAAGAAGACTGTGTATATAATAGCCGATGGCTAGTGCTAGTTTCCTGAAGGCCTTTTGTTCAAGGTCTTAGTTGCTGATCGTCATTATAAGAGTACAAAAGGACATATCTGCCCTGAAATGACCGGAGAGACTCTGTTGGGTGCCTCAGGTTATCTGGCAAGGTACGTTCTGTCTGATTTTATTCTCTCTAGCAATCAATGCACCTTTTTGGGTTCATGTTCTGTGTGTGTCTCTGACAGTCAGTCACTCACTATAGCATTCGTATGAGAACATAATTAATTTGCTTGCTCTTAGTGTATTACTCTGCCTCAAAGTCTGTCCAAGAGGAAAACATTCTTTGTACAAATTTGTTTTAATCTTCTTTTTGCTTTACCCCGAGTCCTGCTATCCTAATGGTAGATGCACAGATGCCGAAGAATTTTATTTTTATGGGAGGAGGGGGCTCAAACTGTATACCAGATATTTTAAAACTTACATTCCCCCAGCTGTCATCAGTATTGTACCTAGTCATTTCAGTTGATTATTTTGTATACTGTACCACATTTAGACTGCCTCCATGGTAACCATGGCAACTACTTCCTGCTTCAGCACAGTTGAGCATGTGGGTTCATTTTAATTTAGTTGGAGAAAGGGAGAAATGCTCCTAGAAGCCCTGGAATCATTTACGTTATTACTGGCTTTCATGTTAGGTTCAACAGAGGTAGACTTTGTTGACTCTTTCTTTTCTCGGGAGGATGCTCATTCTCATTCTCCTCATTAAAAAAACACTCAACCAAAGGTCTCGGGATGTAGGAAATGCCAACTAAAAGTTACTGGACATATCTTACACCCTCATTTCATCGGTTGGGTTGTAAAATAATAGTTCACTAGGATTTTGAGAGGGTGTGAGTGGGTGAAGCAATAAAACGGGTGGGCAGTTTTGGGGATGGGATTTTTTTTCCTTTCGTGGTTAACTTTGCTAACTGTTGAAGTCAGAGTACATTCCCTTTTTTTGGTTTGAAATCCATGTGGGTTTCACCACTGTTGTAAGGAAGAAGACTGGTATGAATGTAATTCTTTTGCCCTGTTTAGGTACTTGATTCCATTATAATTTTAATTCTTGATTTCACTCCTCTCTCTTTTTCTAACCTTTCTTCTTTTCCTCACTGCAATACCTGCTTGCATTTATTTTCTCCACCCCTTCCAGCCCTAATTTCTGTCTTTCTGGTCCTCTTTTCTCTTCTTCTTTCCACTACACAGCTCTTCTTTATCCTCTTCTTTCTTTTTCTCCACCCTTTAAACATTTTATAGTTGCATCTGTCTTCTCCCTCTTTCCATTCTCCCTCACTCCTGCTCATCCTCTTTCTCCTTCTACTTCCACTTCAGTTCCCCTGACTACTTTTGTCTTCTTCTGCCTTCCTCATTCCTCTCATCTGTGTTCCTAAAAGCAGTATTTGCAGA